>VZQC01015225.1:214962-402606 GCA_009823505.1 Rhizomys pruinosus | reverse complement strand
AAAAAAAAAAAAAAAAAAAAAAAAAGTAAGATTGAGATTTAATGAGAGAGGAATTGGGGAAGATAGGGAAGATATCTGACACCAACCTCTGGTGTACACACACACACACACACACACACACTCTTGATGGTTAGTATTCATTATCAACTTGACAAAATCTAGAATTACCTAGGAGGCAAGCATTCAGGCACATCTGTGGGGGGTTATCTGGATTAAAGGTAGTCTCTAAGACTATCTGTGAGGGATTACCTTGATTACATTAATTGGCATGGAAAACCCATCTTAACTGTGGGTGGTACCATTCCCTGGGCAAGGAGTCTTGGATTGCACCAAATGGAGAAAATAAACTGAGCATCGGCATGCATTCATCCCTCTGTGTTCCCTGACTGTAAACATAATGTCACCAGCTGCTTCAAGATCCTGCTGCCTTGATTTCCCCACTATGGTTTGTTTAAAAACATTTTTCAAAATGATCTGGAGTATAGTCAGTTCATAGGAAATGGTTTTTAATCATTTGAAGAAATACTCAGTCTATCAGTGATAAATTCAAGTGAACACTGCACAGAGGTATGACTTCTTGCCTGTCAGACTGGCAAACATCCAGAAATTTGACTTAATAGTCTATTGGTGAGGGTATGGGGAACCAGGACTTTTATATTGCAGGGAAAATGCAAAATGGTACCATCCCTACAGACAGGATTTAGCATTATCTAGAGTAATCTCTGAGGCATGTCAAAAGAATGCAAGAATCTACAAGAATAGGTTCTCAGTGGTCCAAGAGGGGACAAATTGGGCATCAGCAAGAATGATAAATTCAGACTGAAACATGTCAAATATGTTTAAATTATCTGTCAGTTTATAATGATACAAAAAGTCTTTGGTAACCATTTGGAGGATGATGAGGAAGAAATAACTATGTTGAAAACTGGAAAATGAATGAAGAAAACCAAGTATGTATACCCATTCTGAATATAGTTTCTATCCTTTGGGAAAGAAATCACTGAAGTTAAGAAGCATTATCTTGCCAGGTGTGGTGGTGCATGCCTTTAATACCAGCACTTGGGAGGCAGAGGCAGGTGGATCTCTGTGAGTTCAAGGCCAGCCTGGTCTATAGAAACGAGTTCCAGGCCAGCTGGTACTAAAGGGAGACCCTGTCTCAAGAAGACAAAAAAAAGAAAAAAACAAGAAAGAAAAGCTGTTATTTCTATAATCCTATGTGACTGCATCAATTGTTGAAATTTAATTTCTTTCTTTTAACATTAAGTTACAGTTTTTTAAATATATATTTGAATCCTCTTGTAGATTTTGTTTTAAAACAAATTATCAGAGACATTGAGTGGGTTCAATCCCTAGTGTCCCCCCCCCCAAANAAAAAGACAAAAAAACTGAGACACAGAACATAAAGAGGTGAACTTTGGAGTCACATCTGTCACTACCTATCAATAGATGGCTACGTAGTACTGAGGGCAAAATCAACTAATTCGGGGAAAACAAGTAACTGTATTTAAGCTTCAGAATATATATATAGATATATATATATATATATATATATGTTTTTTTTTTTTTTTTTTTTAGTATGTTTGAGACAAGGGTCTCCTTTAGTCCAAGCTGGGCCTGGAACTCGTTCTCTAGTAGGACCAGGCTGCTTTGACTCACGAAGAGCCAACTCATTGCCTCTGCCCTCCCGATGCTGGGATGAAAGGCATGCATCACCAACGCCCAGCCAGAATATATTTTTCATATTAAGAATTTTAAAAGGAATTTCAATTTTTTTGTACTTTTTAAAATTATATTTCTTCATATTATATTTTAATGAACAAATGTACAAATGAGGGAAACAACAGTATGAGTACTGGTAGGGTGGCTCAGTATGCTAGATAACATGTTTGGTAAGGCACAATAAATTTATTTTTAACATTTGTTAAGACTTACACTGGAAAGATCCAGGTTCTCTTGGACTTGTTTTACGGATGGTCTGTGAGAGGAAACGAGTGTCCGTGGCCAAAATACAAGGACTGGCAAATGCAAAAGAGGAAAAATTAAGTATGCAGGCCTCAGCTGGTTTCAGATGGGGAGCTTGGTAGTCATTTTCCGGGTTTCAGTAGGGCATTGGGACAATTGTGCCAATATGGGTATAGGAAGAGGTAGTTTAGAATAAAATTACGTACGTTAAATACTTAATAATTTTTCTAAATTTAAGATTTTTACATTTATATCTCTTTAAAGTGAAATCATAACATCAAGCTTCACAACTTATAAACTATTTTTAAATGTATAGCACTAAATTAAGAAAGATTTCCTGTAAAGGAAATAATGCTTTTGAAACCGGTATTCATTTAGATCTAATATTAAACCTTTAAACAGATCTTCCGTCAAATTCTACATTTGCGTTATCTCAGTAGGAAAAATAAAAATAGTATTGCAGCATATAGGGTTTCTATATACCCTGTGGACATCAAATACTCTCTTAAAGCTAAAGGCACATCTGCAACATATTTAAATGCCAGCTTTGGGCATTATTAGTATAAAATACTAAGTCCACCTTTTTTTGGTCAACCTCTTTTGAAAACTTTTTCACTCCACGAGGACCCTCGCTACATGATAATCTTATGATAGTGTTGCTTGGAGGGAGTGGTATGAAGATGAATGACTGTGTGGCATAGTTTTTGTTTGAGGAAAGGTAGCAAGATAGACCTTCTTTAAATAAATACAAAGTCTGCTGGGAACAATTGATGTGCTAAAATTTCCATATATATTTTGTGTAGTCTGAAAGACTTTTCAGAACATTTTAAAATGAATGCTAGCATATAGGTGTTTTTAGCCTTATATAACGCTCGCATCCTTTCATCCTTCCTCAAGCTTCCCCCGAGTCCTCATTTATACTGCTTTCAAGAATGGATCTTGGTTGTTTTTTTAAATAATCTGTTGTGTTCTAATAAATCTACAATATTTTGTGACTGTAGCTCCCCAAGTGAAAAAAAAAAAATCAACCATGGGTTTCTCCCCCCACCCCTGTACATTGCATTTTTTTAAATCTTTGGTCCTTGCTTAAAATTCAATACACTTTGAAGGTCAAATATTCGGGACAATGTAGAAATGATTAAGCTTCATAAACAACTAGTGGAGAAAAGCAATGCTCTTTCAGTCATGGAAGGAAAATTTATTCAGCTTCAAGAGGTACTGTGATACTCATCTTATTCATAGCTAAAAGGGTGTGAAAGAAGGAAGTTGTATTTTTAAGAATAGTTTTAAGGATTGCTCTATAAGTGTGTAGAATTTCTCTTGATATAGTGTTCATAACAATTACTAAAAATAGCTACTTAGACATCTCATGAATGTCTAAGTCATCTTTGTATGCACATCTGTCATAAGTCATCTCATGGCATACACATTTATTTTTAACTCCCTTTTTCAGAACTCACTTTGTGTCCCAGCACTGAAGGGTCTCTCTGCTTGCACACATCTTTACTTTTTCATGTGTGTATAAAACAAAGACCAGAGCTATGAACAGGCCAGTAATTATGTTCCTTTGATATGAGTTTTGTTTTGGTGTGTGATTTCTTTCTTTTGTCCACCACCATTATCAGAAAAAATTTGAGTGCTCATCATGTAGTTATCAATGTATTTATTTTAGGCCTTCACAGTTCACTCTAACAATATGTAAGAGTCCCCACCCTCAGGATTGTTTTCAAATGACACATCAGAGGGCTCCTATTTATTGGCATTACATAATTAACAAAAGTCCTGGAATTAATGAACTCCAAAACATTCCAGATGATCAGAATTTATATTGAGAAATGTTTTCTTTGAAGTACGGACAAGGAAATCTGTACATTGTTGTAAAGCAGAGGGTCATAGAGGCCTGCTTCACTATGGAATAAAATAGTTAAATATTTTTCAGGCATACTCTATATGATTTTTTTCCCATCCTACAGGAGCCTCCTTGAATGCCAAGTATAGCCACCTTCCAAATAACTGCAAATTCGTAGCAGAGGAGTCTGTTTAGTGAGTGTGAATGATATCATTGTCTGTGTACAGGTAGATGGTCCCTTTTAATCAAAAATACATTTAGGCAAAAGCAATTTCTAAGAGAGGAATTGAAAAATGGTTTTATTACTCCTTTAACTTGATTGCCATGTAACAGTAATCCCAATATTTGTTCTAATACAGTAATAAGAAATATGTGTTAGGATATAGGTCCATCTTTTGGGAATGGCATAAAGGCTTCAGTGATTTAGGCCAACAGCCTCAATGAAGTGGGAAGCCCAAAAGAAACTTACTAAAGGTAGCATTCTATAATAATACAAGAGTAATGAAAATTAACCAGAAGTTGTTCAATAGCTCGCTTTCCGTTGACTGACGCTAACCTCGCGCCCAACTTCAATAGGACCAGCAGAGAGACAACTTCAATGGTATGAAACGACCTCCACTAGCAGTGTAGCTTTTTTATTTATATTTAAAAACCTATGATAGGAAGTGATATAAAATTTTCATTTAAAGCAATAAAACAATTTTAATTATAAGAGGAAGATCTTTCTTTACTGCTGCATAGAACTCCATTGTGTAGATGTACCACATTTTCTCTATCCACTCGTCAGTTGAGGGGCATTTAGGTTGGTTCCAGCTCCTTGCTATTGTGAAGAGAGCTGCAATAAACATGGCCGTGCATGTATCTCTGTGGTGGCGTAAGTCTTGAGGGTACATGCCCAGGAGTGGTATGGCTGGGTCGGGTGGCAAGTTCATTCCAAGTCTTCCAAGGGTTCTCCACACTGCTTTCCATAGTGGCTGTACGAGTTTACATTCCCACCAGCAGTGGATGAGTGTTCCCCTTTCCCCACAACCTCTCCAGCACTTGGTATCATTTGTTTTCTTGATCCTAGCCAGTCTTATTGGAGTAAGATGATATCTTAAAGTGGTTTTCATTTGCATTTCCTTAATGATTAGTGATGCTGAGCAGTTCTTGAGGTGTTTCTCAGACATCTCTAATTCCTCGCTTGTGAAGTCGACTTCACAACCTATATTCTTAATACAAGCACCTGCTCCTTGTCTTAGTTTCTTTTTTATTATTAATATTTTTTATTGAGCTTTTGTGTATTTCATGCACAATTGTAAGACCAGCTAGCTATCCAGGATTGTCTACTCCTGGCTATAATGGAATAATATCAACTGGACTGACTCATTGAATCTAATGACTAAAAAGCACACAAAATATGTGAGTTAGTGGCTCTCAGACATTCAACACCTGGCAGTGCAGGATGGTAAGTCTTTAAATAGGGAAGTGAACAGGATGATCCCCACAATTACTCCAGCTTGTTGTTTGAAGTTTCTGGGGCCAGCAGATAAGGAAGAAATCCCCAAACAGAACCTGGCAGCACCCTCAACTGGGAAGATAGAATTGAGAATTCATAGGGACCAAGGTGTCTATCGAATTCTTGGGGAAAAGTCCCAGAGAGGAGGAGCCTCACAGTGGTAGAACTCTAAACTCTTCAAGCTTATAGAGTAGTGCTCTCATGCTTCAGCTGAGGATTGAGTACATATATGTAAAGAAACTATTTTGGGCAATTGGAGAAGAAGCAGGAAACCTGTTTGCAGACATGCCATGGGGCTTAGAATAAAATAAAATGGGGCTTGGTAATTCAGATGAGTTTCCCAGACTTTCCCAAAAGCCAGGGCAGAGAACTCAAGGTGAACACTGAGAAAGGTGCTGTCTCTGTAGCCAAGCCTACATATCCCAGACCATGGCTTCTCAGTCTCAGCCCTATTGACATTTTGGGCTAGAGTATTCTTTATTGTCCCATGTACAAGACACTATTGAATGCTCAGCCTCATCCCTAGTTCCTACTCACAAGATGCTAGAAGCACACCCATTCCCCTGTCATAGCAATTGAAAGTGTCCCCATGCATTGGCAAATGTCCCCTTCCCTAAGGAGACGAAGGGGACAAATTGCTTCTAGTGGAGATTAGTTACTGAGATTAAAAAAAAAACTGCTCCAGTCTACTTAGAACTTCAAACCAAGGTACGAAAGGATTAAAATGTTTCTAAGGAACTCAACTGTATAACAGAACAAAATTTAAGTCTATTGAAAAGGATATAAAATACCTCAACATGTCAAAATATAAAAATCATCATTCAATAAAAAAAACCCCATAGGAAATATAAATCACAGTAGGGAGGAAAGCTAATCAATCAGAATCAGACCTGGAAGCAAATATCAATGATAGAATTAAAGGAGAAGAGTGTTTGAAATGCTATGAGGAACATATTCCACATGTTCAAATATGAAGCGTTTTAGGATAGATGGTATAAAAATAACTCATTGGCCGGGTGTGATGGTGCACACCTTTAATCCCAGCACTCAGGAGGCAGAGGCAGGCAGATCTCTGTGAGTTCAAGGCCAGCCTGGTCTACATAGCGAGTTCCAGGCCAGCTGGACTACAGGGAGACCCCATCTCAAAAAGACCCTCCAAAAAAAGACTCATTGAAGTTTGAGAATAAAAAAACAAGATGTTTTAGCTGCATGATATTTAAACTGAAGAAATACACATTGTATATATCTATGTCTATATCTGTATCTATATGATGAAATTTCAAAGGAAAGGAAGAACTAGAATAAAATTTTTTTATTTTTACAAACTTTTATTTATGCAAGATGTGGTGGGACATACCCTTAATCCCATCACTAGGGAGGCAGAATCAGATGGGTCACTGTGAATTCAAGACCAGTCTGGTCTACACGGCAAGTTCTAGGCCAGCTAGGGCTACAGGGAGACCCTATCTCAAAAAGACAAAACAAAAAAACCCTAAAAATAATTTTTTAAAAAAAATTATTTTTATTTTATGTGTATAAGGGCTTGCATATATGTAAGTGCACCATGTTGTGCAATGCCCACAGAGGACAGAAAAGGGCATCTGATCCCCTGGGACTGGAGTTACAAATGGATGTTAGCGGGGGCTGGAAGGATGGCCTAGCGGTTAAGAGCGCCGACCGCTCTTGCAGAGGACCCGGGTTCGATCCCCAGCACCCACATGGCGGCTGAGAACCGTCTGTGACTCCTGTTCCAGGAGAACTCCAGTTCCAGGGGAATCCGAGACCCTCTTCTGACCTCCGCGGCATCGCACGACACGGGTGCGCAGACCTGCATGCAGACAATACATTCATACACATAAAAATAAAAAAATAAATAAATAAATTAAAAAAAAAACAGAAACTTAAAGAAAAGAATATAATTTTCTGAAACATCATTTAATTCTACACATGTGAAAGATTACTGTTGTAGGGCTGGAGAGATAGCCTAGTGGTTAAGAGCACCAACTCCTCTTGTAGAGGACCCAGGTTCCATCTCCAGCACCCACATGGTGGCTAAGAACAGTCTGTAACTCCAATTCCAGGAGAACTCCTGTTAAAGGAGAATCTGAGACCCTCTTCTGACCTTCGCGGCATTGCATGACACGGGTGCACAAACCTACATGCAGACAGTACATTCATACACATACAAAAATAAATAAAATAAAATAAAATAAAATAAAGTTTAATTTTGTAGGCTATTAATTATGCTCCACAAATGTTGCAAAATATGAGAAATGTATGTGTACACAGGATAATACAACTGCTTTGCACTGTTTCCTCTCACTCTGCCAGGCTTTCTACACAATGGGACACCTGAGGTGAAATCACGGATAAGAAGCAGCAGCTAAAATCAAGTAAATGCTGACAAGTAGGCAGCGCAGCACGGGCAATGACAGGGCAGCAGAAAATGGACGTAAAAGTTTGGGGAACTAAAATGTGTTGAGAAATCCTGAGAGGACAATCAGACCTAGAGGTAATTTTACAATATATTAAGCCTACAGCAATGGAAAGCACTTGGCTTGAGCATAAAGACAAACAAAGGAGACGTAAATGGGAAGACAGTGGCCATAACATTCAATACTGTGTAAAGATTCCAAGGAATGCCAGGCATGGTGGTGGAGGCCTTTAATCCCAGAACACAGGAAGTAGAGGTGGGTGGATCTCTGAGTTCAAGGCCTGCGTGGATCTCTGTGAGTTCAAGGCCAGCCTGGGTCATAAAACGAGGGCCAGGCCAGCTGGGGTATAAAGGAGACCCTGTCGCAAGAAGACAAAAAAAAAAAGAAAAAAAAAAGAAGTAATGGATCATCTAGGGTGTTTAATTACAATGAGAAGGCATGAATAGAATTAGAATGTAAAATGAAGAGAAGTTTGCCATCTTACATGTATTCCAGCTAATGAAAAAATGATAGGATTAGACTAACACCAAACACCTAACAAATGAATAGCTTTATATAACAATTATCCAAAGCTGCCAGCATCACAAAGTGTATCTATTGACAGAATTACATACTGTGCATAGAGTAGTTTGCCTAAAATGTCACACACCGGAAGGGGAGGAAACCTAGAGAGGGAGGAACCAGGTAGAGGAAAAGAGCCACAGTAAGGAAGATGTCCCAAAGGACACGTGACCGCGGAGAAACCCAAGGGGTGGGAAGGCTATAGGACAATAACGGAAGGCCGAAATGGTCAGCCGGAAAATGAGAAAGAGGGGAGAAGGAAAGGAGAGGGAGGAGGGGAGAGAGAGGGAAGAGGGAGAGGGAGAGAAGAGGGAGAGGGAGAGAGGAAGAGAGAGAGAACCAGCAAGTTGGTGGAAAAGGACAAAAGAAGCAGAATAAACAATAACAAGGGGGAAGGAAACAGGATATGGAGATGTGTGATGCAAAGAAACCACAAAATAGGTGAAAGAGTGAAGTATGAAGACATAAAGCCAGGCAGTGTTACAGGAGTAGGATTTTATTGTTTTAGAATGCAGAAACAGTATGTACGTTTCAAAGAGGTCCATTGGCATATTTTCTGATAAATTATATTTGGGATTAATTTCAAATAATATAGGGTAAAGAATAATGGTGTAAGAAGTAGGTGGAAGTATAGATGAAATAAGATTGGTTGTGAGTTGATGACTAGCTGAGTGAAGAGTACAAGAAAGTTTATATTTGTCTAATTCTTATGTAACTAAAATTTCCCATAATAAAATAAAACACAGATCGAAGCTGATAAAATAGAAGTAAACAACAAAAATAAAACAACAGAGCTGACATGTGTACTCCCATAGGAGCCTTTTAATTTTTTTTATGAATTTTTATTATTTCTGTATTGTATGAATTTACTGTCTGCAATGCAATCTGTGCACCCCCCGTGATCGTGCAATGCCGCGGAGGTTCATAATAGGGTGTCGGATTCTCCCCTGAACTGGAGTTTTCTCCGGAATTGGAGTTTCAACTACGGTTCTTCTCTACTCATCTCCTCCTCTCAGGCTCGGCCACCATTTGGTTGTTGGGGATCGAACCCGGGGTCTCTGTAAGAGCGGTCGGCGCGCTTAACCGCTAGGCCATCTCGTTCCAGCCCCCATAGAGCCTTTTAAAAAGTCCAAGCTTCCCAGCATGAAAAAATTACAATTAGAGATGGCAACAATCTAGAACATCATCTACAATTACGCAAACTATCTGAAATATATTTAAGGATGAATATGATATTGGTGCCACTGAGACATTAACTAATAATAGTGAAAATGAACTTTGATGATTAATAATTACATGCAATTTTTTTTTTTTATTATTTCTTTTTTTTAAATAGATTTTTTATTATGTTGTTATGTGTATGAATGTACAGTCTGCCTTTATAGGTTGTGCACCTGTGGTCCGTGCAATGCTGCTGGATGGTCAGAAAGAAGTGTCAGATTTCCCCTGGAATGGAGTAGTCACACAGACCAGTTCTTAGCTGCATGTGGGTGCTGGGCATCGAATCCAGGTTCCTCTGCAAGAGCAGTTGGCCATTCTTAACTGCTAGCCATCTCTTCAGGCCAGCAATTATTTCTTATAAGAAACTTTACTCCATACAACCTTTACACAGTCGAATGTACTATTCCCCGTTGACAGAATGAGAAAAATAAACATATATTCTTTTTTCTTTCTTCGTTCTTTCTTTTATTTTTTCTCTCTCTTTTACCTATATTTTTTTTTCACATATAATTTATTTCTTATTTAATTTTAACAGAACCCTGTCCGCGGTTCTCCGCCATTGCCGCACCCCGCCAGAGCTCATGCATTCTGCCCAGACATGCTTTCCATCTCTTAGTCATTCTCAATATTTTCCATGGGGAAGGTTGATGTTTTGAGCAGAAAGTTCACACATGTTCGTCATTCTTTGATGCAGTCTTTTTTTGTTGTTGTTGTTTTTCCAAAATGCGTTATGCCCAACTGCTTGTGGACAAAAGCTCAGGGCCCTATACAAGAAATACTTACAATTGGGTAATGTGGACTAGCATCCACAGATGAGGTGATACCATTCGTCGTTTGTTTTCTGGGACTGTGTTACTCTCACTCACATGACATGTCCTCTAGCTCTAGCCATTTTCCTGCAAAGCTCTGATTCGTCTTTCTTACTGCTGCATAGAACTCCATTGTGTAGATGTACCACATTTTCTCATGTCCACTTGTTCAGTTGAGGGGCATTTAGGTTGTTCCAGATCCTTGCTATTGTGAAGAGAGCTGCAATAAACATGGCCGTGCATGTCTCTGTGGTGGGTAAAGTCTTGAGGGTACATGCTAGGAGTGGTATGGCTGGGGGGTTCGGGGTGGCAAGTTCATTCCAAGTCTTCCAAGGGTCTCCACACTGCTTCCATAGTGGCTGTACGAGTTTACATTCCCACCACGTGGATGCAGTGTTCCCCTTTCCCCACAACCTCTCCAGACTTGGTTTATCATTTGTTTTCTTGATCCTAGCCAGTCTTATCTGGAGTAAGGATGAAATCTTAAAGTGGTTTTCATTTGCATTTCCTAATGATTAGTGATGCTGAGCAGTTCTTGAGGTGTTCTCAGACATCTCTAATTCCTCACTTGTGAAGGTCGACTTCAACAACCTATATCTTAATACAAGCACCCTGCTCCTTGTCTTAGTTTCTTTTTTATTATTAATATTTTTTATTGAGCTTTTGTGTATTTCATTGCACAATTGTAAGACCAGCTAGCTATCCAGGATTGTCTACTCCTGGCTATAATGGAATAATATCAACTGGACTGACTCATTGAATCTAATGACTAAAAAGCACACAAAATATGTGAGTTAGTGGCTCTCAGACATTCAACACCTGGCAGTGCAGGATGGTGAGTCTTTAAATAGGGAAGTGAACAGGATGATCCCCACAATTACTCCAGCTTGTTGTTTGAAGTTTCTGGGGCCAGCAGATAAGGAAGAAATCCCCAAACAGAACCTGGCAGCACCCTCAACTGGGAAGATAGAATTGAGAATTCATAGGGACCAAGGTGTCTATCGAATTCTTGGGGAAAAGTCCCAGAGAGGAGGAGTCCTCACAGTGTGTAGAACTCTAAACTCTTCAAGCTTATAGAGTAGTGCTCTCATGCTTCAGCTGAGGATTGAGTACATATATGTAAAGAAACTATTTTGGGCAATTGGAGAAGAAGCAGGAAACCTGTTTGCAGACATGCCATGGGGCTTAGAATAAAATAAAATGGGGCTTGGTAATTCAGATGAGTTTCCCAGACTTTCCCAAAGCCAGGGCAGAGAATCAAGGTGAACACTGAGAAAGGTGCTGTCTCTGTAGCCAAGCCTACATTATCCCAGACCAATGGCTTCTCAGTCTCAGCCTCTATTGACATTTTGGGCTAGAGTATTCTTTATTGTCCCATGTACAAGACACTATTGAATGCTCAGCCTCATCCCTAGTTCCTACTCACAAGATGCTAGAAGCACACCCATTCCCCTGTCATAGCAATTGAAAGTGTCCCCATGCATTGGCAAATGTCCCCTTCCCTAAGGAGACGAAGGGGACAAATTGCTTCGTTGTGGAGATTAGTTACTGAGATTAAAAAAAAAACTGCTCCAGTCTACTTAGAACTTCAAACCAAGGTACGAAAGGATTAAAATGTTTCTAAGGAACTCAACTGTATAACAGAACAAAATTTAAGTCTATTGAAAAGGATATAAAATACCTCAACATGTCAAAATATAAAAATCATCATTCAATAAAAAAAACCCCATAGGAAATATAAATCACAGTAGGGAGGAAAGCTAATCAATCAGAATCAGACCTGGAAGCAAATATCAATGATAGAATTAAAGGAGAAGAGTGTTTGAAATGCTAGAGCGAACATATTCCACAGGTTTCACATATGAAGCGTTTTTAGGATAGATGGTATAAAAATAACTCATTGGGCCGGGTGTTATGGTGCACACCTTTAATCCAGAGCTCAAGGCCAGGGCAGGCAGATCTCTGTGAGTTCAAGGCCAGCCTGGTCTACAACGCGAGTTTCCAGGCCAGCTGCTGGATACGGGAGACCCCATCTCAAAAAGACCTCCAAAAAAGACTCCATTGAAGTTTGAATAAAAAAACAAGATGTTTAGTCTGTCGATATTTAAACATGAAAATACACATTGTATATATCTATGTCTAATCTGTATCTATATGATGAAATTTCAAAGGAAAGGAAGAACAGAATAAAATTTTTTATTTTTACAAACTTTTATTTATGCAGGTGGTGGACATACCCTTAGTCCCATCACTAGGGAGGACAGACTCAATGGTCACTGTGAATTCAAGACCAGTCGGGTCTACTACGCAAGTTTCATGCCAGATAGGGCTACAGGGAGACCCTATCTCAAAAAGACAAAACAAAAAAAACCCTAAAAATAATTTTTAAAAAAAATTTATTTTTATTTTATGTGTATAAGGTTTTATTATTGTGGTATGTGCATGTGAGTGCCAGCCACCACGGATCAGAGGCATCTGATCCCCTGGGACTGGAGTTACAAATGGATGTTAGCGGGGGCTGAGGGATGGCCTAGCGGTTTTAAGAGCGCCGCCGCTCTTGCAGAGACCCGGGGTTCGATCCCAGCACCCACATGGCGTCTGAGAACGTCGTGCTCAGTCTCCTGTTCCAGGAGAACTCCAGTTCAGGGGAATCCGAGACCCTCTTCTGACCTCCGCGGCAATCGCACGACACGGGTGCGCAGACTGCATGCAACCAATACATATATACACTAAAAATGAAAAAAAATAAATAAATAAATTAAAAAAAAAAAAAATGGATGTTAGCCACCATGTGGGTGCTGGGATTCAAACCCAGGTCTTCTGCAAAGAAACAGGCTAGTGCTTTTAACTGCTGAGCCATCTCTTAAGCCCCCTTAGGAAGCAGCATTTTTTCTTTTTCTCGTTTCTTTTTGGTCTTTTGAGACAGGATCTCCCTGTAAGCCCCAGTTGGCCTGGAACTCCCTATGTAGATCTGGCTGGCCTTGAAACTCAAGAGACCACTTCTGCCCCTGCTGGGATTAAGGGACCAGAAGTTTTTAAAGAATAATGACTCAGAGGGCTGGGGAGATGGCTCAGAGGTTAAGAGCACTGAGTGCTCTTACAGGGACCTAGGTTTCGTTCCCAGCACCCACGTGTGGCTAAAAGAACAGTCTTTAACTCCAGTTCCAGGGGAATCTGACGCCCTCTTCTGACCTCTATGGCCATTGCACGACACGGGGCACCAACCTACATGCAAACAGTACAACTCATACACATAAAAATAATAAATAATAAAAAAGAAATATGACTTTTTTTTCTAAATTTGACTAAAACTAAATACCTTCAGATCAAGAATCCTCACAGCTGATGCCACAAGCTTACTCCTCTAATGGTTAGGAAGATGTTATAAACCACCACGAAGACCCTGTCATACTTAACAGAAGAAAATTAATTCATAGATTACATACCATCCAACCACTGTGTCTAGACCAAGTAACTTACCATAACAATTAGTAATGTTTAAATACCTATATATTTAATTGCGCGTGCTTCATTAGTAGGATCGAAAGGCTATATATTTACTGTTTAAGTACCTATAATATCTAAATGCANATCCCTTCAGTTCCCAGAGAACCTGGTCTTGAACTTGGCAGCTAAGTCATAGTCATTCACTACTCAGAGCCTGAGTATCCACCTGCTATCTAGCTATAAGTCAGTAATGGGAGATAGAGGTCAGGTGGGAAGTAAATGTGGGATATCCCCAGGTGAACTACCAAGATCTGTCTTCAGGAATAAAGGACCGATCACCCCCAGCACCTGAGGCTTCTCTAGACACCCAACCTCACTCTAGCAGCTCCTTTCTAAATTGCTCAGCTTAAGGAAGCTACCCTCTCCAAGATCACATCTGCTTCCCAAATAATCCCATTTCTTATGAGAGGTTAACCCAGTGGAATGAAGTCTTAGCCTGAAACTCCTGTGGCTTTTTTCCACCTCTAGAATGGTTGGTGCTGCCTCGTGGTTCGGTGTGTTCTTCCCGTTCCTGTTTCCTTGCCCTCCCTTCCATAGATTGATGTAAGTACTTCTTAGAAATTTCCTTCCTGACAACTTCTATCTCAGAGTCTTCTTTCTGGGGACCCCAATCTGCACTAACCAGGCTCTGAGTCTTCCATTTGTTAGATGAACTAACCCTATCCTACACATTTTAATGGGTCAGAGGTCTTTGAGTTCTTGGTCTGCTATACATGGCTGCCCATTTCCCTACAAAATGTTTTCTTAGTAGTGACAGAGTGAATACAAAAACAGATTTTAGGGGTCTCTTTCCCTGAAGATCCCATGGATACCAAGACAGTTCATTGTTTGGTTGGTTTAGTTAACAACACCCTAGGACATACTGAGTAACACATGGCTAAAGGCTAGACTCAAGAGCTTTTTTTACCTCTCAGGCTTGGAGTCAATCCAATGGTTTTCATTAGTGAGTCCCATAGTGACTTCTGAATGCCTGCCCAATATCAATATCTTGAGTCTCATCTCTTTAGCCTTCTTCAAGTTGAACTCACTCCTTATAGACTTCAGATAGACCAGGATAAGAGTAAGCTATAAAGACTTTGTGAAGTTATCACCTTTAAGAGGCAGACAAATTAGCTTAGAAAAAAATGGGATCAATAAGACATTCAATGTACACAAGAATGGCACTGTGAAATGTCATTACCACATTCAAGAAGTGATGAATTAACAAATCCAAGTTACTTTTTGAGGATACTTTGGCAGAAAACTCCTTGAATTCTGCTACTTACTAAAGACTGTGAGGAATAACTTGAGCATAATTTACATTATAAGAAACAAAATCATCTATTATCTCATACTAATCCATGAAGAACTGGGAAGGAAGGCATCTTACAGGTATGAATATACAACCTTTATTCTTCCTAGCTATGAATCACATCTCTAAATATAGAGTTGCATGTGTGTGTTCACAACCACAAATTGTGGGCAAACGTCCCTGTTGTACTCTAAAGAGAGTTTTTAGTTAAATTTTCATTTCTAAGAAGTCATGTTCTTGCCTATTTTTGGATGCCTGGAGTCACCCCACCCCACCCCCGCTGGTCCCCAACAAAGAGATAGGATAACAGAACAGCTTTACAAAGACAAAGTACAAGGTTATGTTTAGGAACAAATGCCATGGACCAGGTAGCCTATCGTGATGAAAATCTAAACCCCATACACCCGCACAATTTCAGGGTAAAAGCTTCTCATTTAAAGACGATTGCATAGGGCTGGAGAGATGGCCTAGCGGTAAGAGCCCCGACGCTCTTACAGAGGACCGGGTTCGATTCCCAGCACCCACATGGCAGCCAATAGCCAACCGGTTGAAGCTCTAAGTCAGGAGAAGTCCAGTTCCAGGGGTAATCCGAGACCCTCTTCTGACCTCCGCGGCGTTGCACGACAAACTTGCATGCAGACAAAAAAAAAAAAAAAAAAAAAAAAAAAAAAAAAAAAAAAAAAAAAAAACAATGAAAAAAAAAACAATTTTAACAAAAAACGATATTGATAAAGCTGATGTAATTCTTAATCTTGATCATGAATGTGAAAGCTTTTAATGTGCAAATTCTGGGACTTTTTCTTGAAATTTTCTAGATATATCATAAATCTATTGAGATCATTACTAAAGATAGATCACTTTATTTACTATCTTTATTTTTATGAGTGTTTTTGCCTGCATATATGTAGATATACCACATGTGTGCAAATACCCATGAGGCCAGAAGAGTGTGGCAGTGCTTTCTAGGTTACAGATGACTGCTGCTGTCAGGTGGTGCTGGGAGCCCAAACCTGGGTCCTCTGCAAGATCAACCAGAATTCTTAACTGCTGAACCATATCTCTAGCCCTAGATAAATGGATTTAATCTCTGTGTTTAAATATTGTTCTTAAGTTGCCCCAAATATTTGACTTGGTATTTATTTCTTATACAACGATTGAGAGTTACCTGTTCATTTTGTTTTTATTTATTATTTTCTTGTGTATGAGTGTACTTGTCTGCTCTAGGGTTTTGGCACCCATGTCTTGCAATGCCACGAGGCAGAAGAGGGGATGGATTCCCCTGGAATGGAGTTAAAGATGGTTTCTTAGCTGCCATGTGGGGCTGAATCAAACCCCCATCCTCTGCAGAAGCCGTTTGTGGTCTTAACTGCTAGGCCATTCTCCAGCTTAAGAGAGAGTTACTGTTTTTATTTGTGTCAGTGTTACCCATCGGATACCCAATGCTTCATCACCCCACCACATGACTAGATAATAAAAGTTAGCAATCTAATTACTTGTGATCAGCAGTGTGTGTGCTATACTGTGATTTAAAGATTTTTTTTCCAAGAAATTCTTTTGTTCATTCCTTCAGGTTTTGTCTACCGACTTAATGCAAATGAATGGCTTGGGCGTTGGGGCCTTGAGGAAGATTGGCTTACCAGGGGCACCCTCCTTGTGAATAGCCCTTAGCTACTCTTAAAGGTTCTTGAGTCGGGGAGTTGTGCCCTCTTTGGGCTTCCACCTTCTACCAGCAATGATGCTATGAGAAGGCCTTTATCAAGCGACAATGCCATGATCTCAGACTTCCTAGCCTCCAAAACTATGAGAAATGAGTTTCTATTCATTTTAAGTTGCCCAGTCTGTACTAAACTAATAAAACTACTTAGGGCCAAAAAAAAAAAAAAAAAAAAAAAAAAACAGATACGTATATCGGAATGCCATCCCAAAAAAATCTAGATTTGGTCAACAGAAACAGACAAAGCCTTGGGTTTAATTGGATCTACAGACAGGAAGTTTTAAGATCAAGAGTATGAAAGATAACCTACTGGTCTATGAGATTACATCACCAGTAATTCTTACCTCAAACACTAGCAAGGAACAGATGCTAACACCATTTTTAGAGATGGCACTAAGACCCTACTGCTCTAGGGAAATCTAAAGGAACAGATGCTAACACCATTTTAGAGATGGCACTAAGACCCTACTGCTCTAGGGAAATCCAGAGCCTGCCCATCCCCCATCCCAGTGAGCAATGCAAACCTTGGGCTCACTGTTATATGGGTAAAACAACAGGATGCGAAGCACAACTTAGGTCTGGAATTCTCACTTTCTGCTAAAACACATGTCATGTTGGCCTCTCCTTTTGTCTTTTCCAGAAAGAAATTCCAAAGAAATGCTAGAGAACCACCAATTCTAATTCAATTCTAATTCAGTTCAATACAAATGTAAATGGATTTTACGGTTCACATTTCATTTTATTTCATGCCATTTAGAAGTTTTCAGTGGTCATTTCCAATATTTCCAATGCCTTATATACTAAATTGAATTGCGTTTTCTTTTCTTTGCTTTTTTTCCTCCCGTCCCTTCGTACTGGAATTTACATGATTTTCAAGTGTTAACTTTATATAAGGAAATATTTTATAAAGAGAATGCCTTGCTTAACATGTGCTTCCATTGTTGTTACTCTCAGAGCTTTTTGTTCTTTTGGTATTTCTAAATACAGCTAAAGAGACAGCATGTCTATCAGCATCTGGTGTGTCACTGATTGCCAGACTCCCATGTTACTGCAAGGGTCTGGAGATCAGATGAAAGCACTTCCCTTTTTCGTTTTGCTTATCTCAAAGTGAGGGGAGGGAGGCGATGAAGGAGGGAGGACATGGTCACTCTGCTCCAGGCAATTTTATATGTAGTGAGCTGAGGTTGTCTTTGGTGGCTGCTCAACTCTTTCTTTGCTCTTGTTTTAAGGAATGAGAATTGATTTGTGAATCCAAGTATTAAATTGCTTCACACTTTCAAGGATACTATTTTGCCTTTTTAAGCAATAATGTCATCCATGTATTGATCATAAGAACTTCATCACAGAACTTTGGAGATTCATCTTATAATTAACAATGACTAGAGCAAAATATCCCCAAGGCATTTGTGGTGATTTGATGAGATTGTCCCCCCTGTAGGGCCCAAGTATTTGAACACGTGGTCCCCGTTTGGTGGTGCTGTTTGGGAAAAACCAAGACTTTTATTTGTTTTATTAATTTTATTTATTTATGTGTTGGTGTATGAATGTACTGTCTGCATGCAACGTCTGTTTGCACCCGTTTGTCGTGCAGGCCGCGGGAGGTCAGAAGATGGTTCTCGGATTCCCCTGGACTGAAGTTCCTGGAATTGGCGCTTCAGACGGTTCTCAGCGCCCATGTGGGTGCGGGGATTCGAACCTGTTTCCCTCTTTAAGCGTGGTCGGTGCTCTTTAACCGTTAGGCCATCTTCCCAGCCATTAGAACTTTTAGAAAGTGAGCAATGCGAGGAAAGAAATTTTCCGGGTGTGAGCTTTGAGAGTCGATAGCCACGTCCCATTTCCAGTTCCTCTCTTGCACCCTGGTGTGTGCTGAAAGCTGTGAGGCTTAGCTTTCTGCTCGGGACTCTAGGCCGCAATCCCCCAATTAAAGACAGGCACATGAGGTTGTCACTCCGGGAACACTTACTTCAGGAATTGCCAAGGCTGACTACCTGTTGGCACGTCGTGGAGTAGCGGCAACGGCAGGAGCCAGAGTCAATGAGCCCACCCCCTTATAGCCATGGGGCAGCCTCAGGTCAGGTACAGGGAAAGGGGTCAGAAGAATGACAGCTTATGGAGGAAGTGGACATCTGGGTGTCCCTTGAAATTCCGGGCAGCCGAGATCAAACACTCCATGTCTCCTCTGCCCATAAATGGGATTTCCTACTCTCTGTAGCCCTACGACAAATAACCTCTCTACAAGTTGCCTGGTAATGGTGTTTCATCTCAGCAAAAAGATAAAGTAAGTTTACTAAAGCAGCTTCATTTGTAGCCGTGCGCGTGTGCTGGCTAAGGAGGAAAATCAGATTAGGGTTATTTCTGTTTTTTTCCCCCTATTCTTTGAATAATTTCATACTTATACCTAAATGTATCTTAATCATATCCAGGTCTTCCTCCCTCTCTCCTAGTCCCCCTGTTCCCCACCACCTCCTCCTCTTCTTTCCATCTTCATGTTTTTATGCCCTCTCTCTCCCTCTTCTCTCTCCATATGGTATATACCACTGAGTCTAATTAATGCTAGCAGCCACATCCGTAAAGAACAGTGACTCTCCAGCAGCCATTGATAGCTCAGGGTGGGACCTTGGGAGCCCTCCCCCTTCTATGCAGGAACTTTGGTTTGGTTGGATAGGTTTTTTTTGAGATAGGGTATTTCTGTAGCCCCAAACTAGTTTGGAAACTCACTAAGTAAATTGGTGGCCTCGGCATTTCAAAAGATTTCTATCCATCTTGCCTTCTGATTCTGGGATTACATGGATGCACCACCATGCAGCCAATGGTTGGTAATTTGTTAACAGGCTTGATGGGTGCAGGTTGGTTTACCCACAGTTCTCTGTGGGAGTTCATGAGTGCAATAGCCTGGTGTGTGCTAGGACAGCACTTCACAGCACTCCTCCCGTCCTCAAGCTCTGACATTCTTTCCACCTTTTCCAAGATGTTCCTGAGCCTTGGGAAGAAGTTTGATACAGATATCTCATCTACAACTGAGTTCTCACAGGGAAATCAGCCTTTTGAAATGCTAACAAACCAGATCAGTGCAGTATAGCTCTCCAGAGGGCCCTGGGCTAACCTAGCTCTTCTTTTGTTCCTTACTTTTCAGCTCTCAAGAACAACTAGAATATGCTGGTAACTCACTGTGTCAGTTTCTTTTCTGCTTGCTGTGGTAACTTACCATGACCAGAACTTCTTAAGGAAGAAAGTTTATTTTGACTATAATCCCAGGAGAGAGAGGCTCCATAATGGCAGGAGCGTGGCAGCAAGAGCAGGAAGCAGAGAAAGACAAAGGCAGACGTAGTAAACTGGGGCGTGGGTAAGGCTGGCCATGTCCCCTAGTGGCTGCTTCCTCCAGCAAGGCAACAACCTCCCCTTAACCTTCCCTGACAGCACCAACAACTGAGGACCAAGTGACCCAAATACCTGAGCCTCTGGGGGACAGTTTCATTCAAACCACATGTGCACTGTCCTGAGAGAGGGCGAAACTGCCCAGAACCTCTAGGCCCTTGTTCCTGTACCTGCCAGGCAACATAGCAACCTGACTTAGGGAGGATCTGCCTGGGACAGCCAGGCCTTTGTTCCTCCCTTCCCTAGAAGAATGCCCTTCAAATTTTGGCCCAATAGTCACATAGCAAGAGATACATAACCCACAGCGAGCTGCCTTCCCAGGTCCCTCAGCTGTGGTGCAGAAGTGTGTACAACTGAGATGTCATCTGCCCAGGAGACTTTCTTGTGGCTTAGGCCTGGCTCAATCTAGATCTTAGTCCTCTTTTTTCCCTTTTCAGTCTATCTGTAAGTATAAAGCCACTTCATCTAGCTGGGATTTTGTGTGTTCTGTCTCAGGGAACTCAGATAAGTGAGTAACCAGTGCACAGTGACCCTGCTTACCATGCGGTCATCGACAGATCTGGGTTCGAGGCTGGCCTTGGCACTCCCCTGCTGTACAACTTTGGGTATGCAAACTCCACACCAAGCTTTAATGGTTTTCAGTATATGCCCAAAAGTTCTAGCTCTTGTATGCCTTGCAACATTTTTTTTATAAATTTTCATTGTATGTCATTTGGTTCATAAAAGTTCATGATGATCTCTTCATTGAGGGAATTACACTTGATCAAAATAAAAGCACTCACTTTTCCCCTCAGATTGCATACTCTCTTGAATGCTACGCAGTAGTTTACAAGGACTATTTTCTTTTAAGTATTTTGATTTGACGTAATTTACTCCACTGGCATTATAAACATCGGCTGGATGCTCTTATTATACCACATAACTGCTTGTCCCCTGAGCCTTCAATAGGGATTTTAGATTAGAGTCTTTACAGTATTTCAGTTTGATCTCGCATCTCTTCTTTTCTATTAGGCTATGGAGGCTCCCAGTAGAAAAACTAATCACTCTTGCCTCCTCCCAGAATAGGCTAGAACTTTGCTTGTAGTGGTTTTGAGAAAGAGTTCATGAGTGTAGGGAAAGCACAGGCCAGCAACACACCAACGATGTTCTCTTGCCCATGTCCTTGTTCCTGTCTCTCAGCTAACGGGGAGAAAAGGGGGAGATTTTTTTTATGTGACTGTAGAAGAAAAGTTGGAGAATCTCTCACTTGTTGGTTGTAAATGTTATTCTTCTATGAGTGTTCACTAATCAGTAGTGACAGGGTAGTTAACCACTGTCCTCCTGACTGAAACAGCTCATTCTATAGTCTTAGTCAATGTGGGTGGATCACTGGTGAGGATTTAAGCCCTAATAACTTTTGCACAGATTAGCCTTTGTAAGATTCAAATATATCTTCTACTTGGCACCAGATGGTACCCAGCCCTGTGGTTCCATTCTTCTGACACATGGTCCTCCTCTTTGGCCCAAGCTATGGCAGTCAGCAAACTATAGCTCCACCCCCACAGAATTTTCAACCCCCACTCAGCGTAAATTATAAATAACGGACCAAAATGGATTATGCTCTGAATATCAGGAATTTAGAAGAAAGGAGGAATCCTGGAAGAAATTTCTTCTCCCCTCTGTTTCTTTGCAGCGCAAGTCTTTTTCTAGAGAGCAAAACAATAAGTCTCCTTTTCATGCAGAAAAAAAAAAAATCTACCAATGGATGTTGCGTCTGGATAGCACTGAAGTCATTTATACCATTTTTGCCTATATATGTGTATCCACGTATTAACTGGTTTTGCGTCATTGTTATTGGACAGGAACAGTGTAAGTGTGGAAAAGTGTTTTCCTCATGATTTCAGAAATTTCAGTCCCTCATGGTGGGAAAGGTATGCAGCTGAATTCATGGCAGTGGAAACACATCACGGTGAGTCTTCACAAGTCATGGGCTGGGAAGCAGTGTGTGCTGGCCAGAACCAGTGGGAGATCTAACCCCAGCTGCCCACCCCTTGGATCTACTTCTAATCAGCATAGGCCCCACCTCCTAAAAGACTCCACGGGATTCAAAGAGTGCCACTTTGAATGGGGACAAGTTGGGGACTCAGCACCCAGAACATGAGCCTATGGGGCACATTCAGATTCAAACCATAACTTAACCATAACATTGACGCCTCAAAGGCACTTGGTCCTTTCATAATGCAAAAATGTATTTAAGCCACTTCAAAAACTTCCTAATGGTTTTACTGCCTCCACACTGTTCAAACAGTCTAAATCTCTTTCTGAGAACTCAGAGACACCATCTTAACTATAAAAACCCGTAAGTTTAAAAAAAGAGGAAAGTTACATAATTGTAATCTACAGAGGCACAGAGCAAATATGTGAGTCTTTGTACTAGGCACTGCCCACTGAGGGGGAAAAAAATCTCTAATGAGGGCTGAAAGCTATTCAATGGTTTACTTTGTCTTCTTCTTTTCATATGATCCACATTTCCTATATTGATGATCTCCAAAACACTTTGATTATATCTTTCACTTCCAGAAATTATTCTTTCAGATTCAGTCTTGTCAACAACAGGCACACATCCCCCAAACGTAAGTCCTCAGTAACAAACATTATGTTATAAAAGGCTGTAATTCTGTGGTGGGAGGAAGAGAGATGTTCACCCAGGCTGGCTATAGTAACATGGAAGCAAGCTCTCTATATAACAGAGGAGTCATCATAATATCCTCTATTTCTCTCTCTCTCTCTCTCTTCTCTCCTGTAAGCATGAAACACCTGAAAAACGATAGACCAACCTCATCTATACGGTCACCGAGAGGACTGCTGCGAGTACTGGTAAGAAAGCTAGGAGCGTCTCGATGTACAGGACTCGGAAGCCCTCTCCATTCCTCAAAGCTGTCTACTCCCACCCCTTTATCTCACTACTATGCACTTTGTACCCCACCCAATGTCCATTCTGGGGCGTGGAAAGCTCCTGTCTGTGATTAGAAGAGAAGAGAATTCTCTTAATCTTCATTTCTATCTCAAGGTCCAAATAAACTAGTTGATAATAACAAAGAAATAACCGGAACAAATTCATATCTTCAAAACACTACTCTGGGTAATAAGTTCTAAGTGGACAAAGAATGCAAACAGAAACCAAGTTAGGAGGGAGCAGGAATCACCACAGGGCGGGGGGAATCAGGATGACACCTGAGAAGGAAGCAGATTTCATTAAATTTTTTTTTTGTCTTTTTAGACGGGTTCTCCCTGTAGCCCCTGTTCCGGAACTGGAACTAGCCCCTCCCTGGCGGAACTCACTCTGTAGACCAGGCTGGGGGGCCTGGAACTCACAGAGATCCACCCACTCTGCCTCCCAACATGCTAGGATTTAAAGGGCATGTGCTACCCCCGGCTTTAAAGCAGTTCTTAAACCTCCATGTGGGTGTTGGGAAATCAAACCCCAATCCTCGCAAGACACGTTGGCACTCTGAACCCCTGAGCCATTTGCTTAGCCCCCCAGACGTGGTACATCAACTAAGTGGTAGAATTGAGCTGAAAGACTCATCTTATGGTAGCAGGTTCCTTCAGCATAAACAGTGTAGTAGTGAAGTGGAAGGTCCCATGTTTCTTCTGGTGAGTACATTGGAATGTAAACTCCCCACCCACCCCATCCCAATGCAAGAATTATTGGATTAACTCTTAACAATACCATTTACGTGTTCAAGCCAAAGCAATCAATAAGATCATTCACCTTGACTTTGCCTATCTTCTTTAAGTCCTCAATGTAAATAAAGCAGAACAAATCATAGGCAGAGGACGCCTTGCCTGTGTCCCAGTAACAAGACAAGTAACAAGGAAGCTCAACACTGGTAACCAGGCTGAAAAAGAGAGCTCAAATGCGTAGCTTTAGGGCAAAACCAGGCTTGGTCTGGTATGGTAGCACCCACAATTCAGTTCCTAGGCCTGGGGAGGCAGAGGCAGGCAGATCACTGATTCAAAGCCAGCCTGTCCTACATTGTGAATTTCCAGACCCGCTCAAGAACTATAGAGTGAGATCCTTGTCTGGGGCGGGAAAAAAAAAAAAAAAAAGCAAAGGCTTGAGGGACTCTGCTCTTGACCTCGAGTCCCTCATATCCATCATGCACTCCTGGGTAATGAGAGGAATGGTAGCAATACTGATGGAAAGACCTTAACATTAAAATATATAGGGTACACATAAAACTGAACCTGGAAAGGTCATTACCTCCCAGAGAGGAACTGTGTTGACAAGTCAGGAAAGGGAAGGAGTGGAAGTTTATTTTCCAGCCTAAATCTTCCATGTCTTCCGAATTTTCTACCATGTGATGCCTCTTTTTTTTTTCATCATATTAAAAATTCTTGGGGAGGGGGTTAGAGACCTGAAGCCAGGAACAGTACCAGATTCCTGTAATCCCAACACTCCAGAGCGGATGTAAGAGGTACCTCATGGTTTTGAGGCATCAGGGCTGGGCTACATATTCGAGGACTGTCTGCAAAGAATACAACGAGGCTCATTCTGAACAAGATCCAAGAATACAGGTCCTTTTGAAACAAGTCCTGCTATACATAGGTTTCTTGAGGTGACTACATAAATAAGTACCTCAAATTAGCAACCAAGGTACTGCTTTTGTCCAAAGTTCTACGAGGGACTGTTTACTGAATCCTTTTGATGTCTGTCGAAACAAGGCAGCTTGGGAACACTACTTGTACACTCAGGCTCATGCTTGTCACTTGCTTGGAGAAACAGGAAGATAAACTCCTGAATCGAGCGTTGCTCTCCTTCCGGCTGTTTCCTTGGCAACACTGTGGCTTAATTGCCTTACTGTTCCTGGACATTCTGCAGAATGTTGTTGATGACCAAGATAACTCGTTGCTTGGCTTTAAGTAGCTTCTTAACCTAGGGGTCCGGATCCAGGGCCACTTTATGATCTTCATTGATTCCACACAGTTCTGTAGCTAGGCTGTCAATTTGTTCCTGGAGCTCTACCTGGCCTTTTCTGATGCCAAGCACGTGGGAGTCAAGCTGTTGCACACCCAGCTGCAGAAAACACCAGAGGCCCCTCAGCAAAAAGAGACTGTGGACCCAGCCGCTGGGGTCTCTGCCCCGACACAACGGCGGAGCCAGTCCTGGCCGTCACGGGACACTCAAGTCTGCCTCAGAGAAATGCAGTTCACCAAATGGAATTTTAAACTTTGATCTGGGGAGAGATGCTCATGACATAGGCAACCAACAATACTTCCTAAAACTGTCAGAGCTTTGTTTTTCCTATTTGAATATCATGTTTCTTTAATTAGTCATGGCCAAGTAAATTTTTATGAAATTTCTTTATCTAATGAAAACAAAGACAAAACATCAGCTTGCTTTAAAACAAATATTCATTTATTTTTATTTATTTTATTGTGTATTGAAATTATTGTCTGATGTATGTAAATGCACCCACTGTATGAATGCCTGCAGGAGGCCAGAAAAGGTTCATATCCCCTGGAACTGAGTCATTGTATATATTATTGTCAGTCCACCATGTGTGGCTGGTGCTGGAAATAATCCAGGTCCTCTCCAAGAGCAGTCAACAAGTAGTCTTAACCACTTAGCCATCTCTTCCAGTCCTCTACACAGCATATTAAAAACTGGAGAAATACAAGGAATGGCTGGTGCTACAAGTCCAGGTTGCCATACTGTGACAAAAATTTTTCACAAGGGGATGTTATAACAGAGACTGATCTCACTCCTATAAATACATGTTAGTGTCCTTTCAGTCTATAAACAAAACAATTGCCTGAAAGCTACAATTTAATTTCCTGTGTGATTTTAGGCAAGTAACTTTATTTCAGTTGGCCTTGATTTCCAAATCCATAAAATATGCATGCACTAGCTCATGTCTAAGCTCTTCAAAAACTATGGCTAATTCAAAGGTTTTCTTTACTGTATACAGGCCTAAGAGACAATACCCAAGATAAGAGCAGTGCTTTTAATTTAAATTTAGTCTCCAGATTCAACAATGTATATCTATTATGTTCTTCACATCACCCCTAAAATTTTTATTTATTTTCAATATTTTATATGTACGGTGTTTTGCCTTCATGTGTGTAATTGTGCTACACATGTATGCTGAATGCCAGAGGAGTGCAGAAGAGCATTGGATTTTTCTGGAACTGGAGTTGTGGAATGGTTGTTAGTCACCATGGGGGGCGGGAATCCAACTGGGTTCCTCTCGCAAGAGCAGTTAGCGTCTTAACCAGCGGAGCATCTCTCCAGCCCCAACAATTTATTTATTCTTGTTTGAGATTTTGTTTTTTGATGTAGTGTGTGTGGTTGTGGTGGTGTTGTGTGTTGTGTGTGTTGTGGTGCTGTAGAGCGGCCAGAAGGGACATTGGTCCCATGGAACTGGTAGTAGTACTGATGGTTGTTAGCCATCATTGATGGTATGGAACCAACCTCTGGACAGATGGGTCATTGTGCCCCTAACTGCTGAGTCCCAGAATTGTTCCAGCCTCAGAATCACCCTAAATTTTGAGAACTCACATCCAACAGCTTGATTCCATTCCAGTTTCCCCACTGCTTTAAGAAACTGTCCACAAAAGATGGAGCAAAAGAGCTGAACAGAGACTTCACAAGAGAGGCAATAGAGATGTTCGGAAGAAACATCTTTAAAAAGTGTTTCAGTGTCACTAACATTAAGGACAATTGCAAATTGAAAAACCACTTTAGATATCATCTGCCACTCCAATAAGACTGGCTGGATCAAGAAAACAACTTTGCTACCAAGTGCTGGAGGGTTGTGGGGAAGGGGGAACACTCATCCACTGCTGTGTGGAATGTTAAACTTGTACTAGTCACGTATGAAAGTCATGTGGAGAACCCTTGGAAGACTTTGCAATGAAACTTGCCACCTGCCCATAGCCATTACCACTCCTGGGCATGTTACCGCCAAGACTCTATCTTACTGCAGAGCATCACATGTCACAGCCATGTTTTCTTATTTCAGCTTTTACAATTACAAGGAGCTTGGAAACCAACCAAGTGCCCCTCAACTGACGAGTGTATGACAAAATGTGGTACATCACCACAATGCCGAGTTCTATGCAGCAGAAGAAAAATGACATCATGAATTTGCCATGGTAAATGGATGTGAGTCATAGAAGATATCATGCTGAGTGAAGTAACACAGTCCCAGAAAACACAAATACAACGTTTCCATCCATCTGTGGATGCAAGCACCATTACCTAATTGTTGGGCAAACTGAAGGCAGCATCAATGAATCTGAAAACAACTGTGCTCTTATATTGTAGAATCCGTTAAACAAATAAAACCAAAGAGAAAAACAAAAAGAAATGTCCAGCCAGGCATGGTTGGTGCACATCTTTAATCCCAGCATTGGGAGGGCAGAAGGGCAAGTGGATCTTTGTGAAGTCATAGAGCCAGCATGGCCATAAAGCTCAGGATCAGCTGGGGCTACGGGAGATCCTGTCTGCAAAAGATCCAAAGAAGAAAAAAAAAAAAGAAAAAAAAGAAAGGAAGAAAACTGTCTAAGACAAATCAAAAACTCACATATCTGTCTGATTTGAAACATCTAATTAGTCTTTACAACCACAATGAGCATCTGCTAAGCTTCTTAATTATTCACCCTTATTCTGAAAAAAAAGTACAATTTCTGTACTTTCTGGTTATAAAATAATATGCATTCACAACTGGCACGTAACATGGTGATATACAAATAAAAGTAATCAAAACAAATGTAAAAGAAATGAACTTGAACAATGAAATTAATGCTTTTTATTTTAGAAAAAGGAAATATTTGCTCACTAAGATAATAATCTGGTATTTTAAGAGAGATTTTAAAATTGGAAAAAGTCTCTTTTTTGCCCATGTGTTTATGATTTCAGATGTTTTTCATTCCCTATGAGAGCTGAGATTCCATCTGATTTTTCATTTTTCCTTTCCACCTTTAAAGTCTTCTTTTAAGATTTTGTTAGTGGGTATATAATGAACTGATTTTTAAGCTTACATATGATTAAATAGTTGTTGTGTTCATTTTTGTTGAACGCAGCATTTTTGCTCAGAATTATAAATTAATAGGTATGTTATTCACTTTCCATGCAATCAAATTATTCCACTTTTTGTAACTTGCAGTGTTTCCCATAGGAGGTCAGCTGACACTCTTACTGTTGTTGCTCTGTAACAGAATGGGTGTTTTTATTATGCTTCTTTTTAAAGAATTTTCTCTTTATCATTCATTCTAATCAATTTGATTAGTTAGCATTTTTTTTGATGTTTGTGTATTTCATACATACATTTATCCAATTCAGTTCCAGGCATTATCCCCTTCCTTCCCCCCACCCCACCCCTACCCATCCCAGGATCATGCAATTCTGCCCGTAAAGCTTTTCTTGCATCTCTTCTCGTTTTGTTTTGTTTTGTTTTCATCTTTCAACAACTTAAGTGATAATTTGGAATGAAGGTAAACAAGGCCCCAATCCTCCTTTTCCCATTGATGTAACCAATTTGCACAGCTTGTGCCCAAACCCACACAGCCCTAGGGTCCACCATCCAGCAGGGGGGGCTTGTATGTTCCAATCAAGTTGATCAATTAGTGTCCAGTCTATTTGTTGCTGAGTCTTCACCATTCACACAATCGGCAGCCCGTTCCATTTCTACCATGCCCCCTCTTCCACAGTATTGTTCCCTCGGTTAGAAAGGGGCACAGGTGGATGGAAGCAAAATATCTACTTTATCTGGAGCTGTGTTCTGGTTTCTGTCAATTCTGGGTTGTTTCTTTCATGGGCTGCCAGCTGTTGCCAGGCATAACGTTTCGATTCTACTAAAGAAGCACACAGGCTTCCTCGGACCCCCATATTGATCTATAATACATATAACTAGTAAGTTTGCATGTGGCCTCAGGTCTGGCTTTGCTTATATCCAGGCAAGCCAATTTTGTAAAAAAAAAAAAAAAAAAACAAAAAAACCTGCCTGAACTTTGCACAGATATGTCAGGATATATTGAATTTCTATAGACAATTATTAAGTAAGACAGGTAATTCTGGAAGGACTACTCTACAAAACTCCTCATAAAAATTTGTTTGAGAAATAGATATGGTCTTGCTATGAGGTGAACCCTAACTTCACTCTCTCAGAGCAGGAGGTCAAGGAAAAAGTTTGATTGGAGTGTTCTGCTTGGTACTAGAGTTGCGCAGACCTCAAAATAGAAAGGTATATGTGTACGACAAAACACACAACTCTATTCATTTTTTTTAAATTTTATTTATTTCTGTATGTGTGATGAATGTACTGCTACTGTATTCCGATCTGTGTCACCCGTCTGCTCGTTGCACATGCGGAGCATGGGCTGTCGGACTACTCCTCTCTGTGAAGCGCTGGAGTACTCCTGGAAGTGTGGACGTATCATAGAATAGATTTCTTTGCTCTACCAATGTGTATGGTGCTACGGGACTGTCGAAACCTCAGTACCTCTGCAAGTGCGGTTCGGTGCTCTTAAGACCGCCGATGGTAGTGCTCTATCTCCTCCACACAACAGCCCCGCTCGTATTTTTGCGACTCAAAGTTTGTGTCTCCACTGTTTCTTTTTTATTTGATCAGTTGTCCTGGAGCTCGTTTCCGCTCTGTAGAGACCAGGGCGTAGGTCCACGCATGTGGCGACAACCCCACGACGCACATCTCACCCCTCTACACGTCTTCTGTCTCTGGCCAGAGTGTCGTCCGCACTGATTCAATGTCATAGCGTCTGGAACTCTTGTGTGCCCATCCGATGCAGACCAGGGGGGCTTTGATGAGAGACATTTGGGCATGCATGAAAAAGCTTGCTAGCAAAATTCAGAATGTGTACTTAGGTTTGTAAGAATGACCAGCGTGCCACCTGCTCTGGCCAAACATCAGGCACACCACTTAGTCTTCTCAAAAAGACAATAACAAAATAAATAAAAATAGACAAACAAAAGAAAATTCTGAGAGATTGAATACAATGTAAAGAAAATAGGAAAAAACCATATCAAGCGGATAGAAATGTCTGAATGGTCACAAAACAGGAGAGGGTGCCGGGTACCACCGGCCTCTCCCTCGGCGGCGTTCTGGCATAACACGGAAACAAGAAAAATCGGAGAGTGTGTTTTATATGCTAAAAAAATAGTGAAATAATAAATATCGCAACTTATCATTCGTTAACTACATTAGTTTGTGTGCGAGGATTCAGGCAAGCGTGGCAGCATCTTTGTGGGAGGAGGACCCAGGAGGCAGGCAGATCTGCTCTGAGAATTCAAGACTAGCCAGAACTATATAGTTTAGCCCCTGTCTCCAAAAAGACCAAAAATAAAAAGCAAAAAACTACCTATTACAAAAAACATAAAATGAAAGCACAGTCCCATGTTGTTTAACGTATTAAATAGATACAACAACATGAAATTGAAGGCTCTTGATCACATATTTTTATTATATTTAGCTGTCATTTATAAAAATTCTTTATGCTTAAGTAGTCATTATGATTAATGCTCTTTTTATGCTCATTTACATGTGAATTTTATAATTTCACTTTTTTCTCGTTATTGTCGTACTGCATATTTGTTTACTGTCCTTGTCATGTTCTAGTCTGTTTTTTTCGCACTTTCGGTTTTATGTGTCGCATATATTGTCTGCGGGATGGTTCGAGTAAATATCGACGTCTTGTGGTGCTTTGTCGCGCATAGTTATTTCCTGAGAAATGGGGAGTTCTCCCTGGAATTTGGTGGAGTTTCTCATCAGCACACGCTTCTTCGGACTTTCGCCTACTGTTGTGCCGGTCTTTGCTGTGGTCCGATATCGAACCATCTCTCGGGCTCACTTTCCTTGTCTAGATGTGGTCGTGCTCTTTATCAGACCTGCGTTTGTCATGTAGGCTCACTCTTCTCCAGCTCCATAAAGTGACCTATATATCATGTTGTTACTTTGATTCCAGTTGGGTACCCTGTCTAACTCCTGTTACTTGTATGTACTACTGACATATTCTAAAAGAAGGCTACAATCTTCAATGATTTCTTGCCGCACTAGCAACTCCTGGAAAATCATCACTGCAAGAGGTTCGTCTTTCTTGTTGCTCACCTTTCGCTACCATGAGAGCATACCTCGTCGATTATAGTGTTCTCTCCATTTGAATATATCCGTGGTTGATTTATTTAATAACAATTTTCACTTCAGGAGTGACGCTCCAAGAATTCTGGCTATGTGAAGAGGTATAATATATAAAATAACAATTCCCTCAGGAAGTTGTCCAAGAAACCTGGCATTTAAGAGTCCTTGGACCTCAACTTCATTTTTCATGCACTTAGAAAGAGAAAAGTTTTTGTTTCAGTCTAATAGCATAAATTGGTTATCAAGCTGGGCAGATTATCCAGTTCCTTTCCATAATATACTCCAAGTCCATATAATTGCTTGTCATAAGTTGTCTGTTTTAAGTAAAGAACACAATAGCGAGTAGGACAGTTTTCTTTAAAGGTGTCTTGCGTTTAAGCTGTATGGAGAGATGGAATTCAGCAATTAATGAAATATATAGAGCCCTGATCTTGCATAGTGTACTTACCTGCGGATTTCTCTACTGGAAGTCCTCCACATAGTGTGCGGTAACCAAAAGACCCCTCACATGCTCACTTTGTGATTGTGTGTCTCAGGGGGTGAGTAATATATGGAGTACATGTATCTTCTCAGCTGGATTTCCTTTTCCAGTGCGTCCTTAGTCGATAGGACAAATGGGTACCCCGTTCGATATATTTAACCTGCCGGATGACCAGATTCTGATGAGACAAGGACATTTAAAACTCTAACCATATATGACATAAACAGATAAACCTCTCCTGATAAAAATGCACTCAAGTGGCACATAGAGGAATGTGAGAGCCAGAAAAGTAATGTATTAGGAATGATCGATTAAAAAGACCAATTATACCAAGTTTACAGATGTAGAGGGGAGAGGCAGAATGCCAAGCACGATTGAAGATATGCATCAGATTATCTCTTCTTTTGGAAAGGAATATTAACTGAGGAAAGAGGCTTATCCCAGTACTCCACAGTGGGGAGAGCTAAAACTTAAATTTAGATTCAACCATCAATAATAAAGTAAAAGACCCCAATGGTCATACCTACCACAAAAAAGGCGCGGCGCCAGAACCGACGAACACTCGGCGCAACACCATCTTCAAATGGATACATATTATAAAATCAAGACTCGAACAATAATAAATACAGATTGAAAGACACCAAAACCTGTCCTTTGTAGATAGTATATATTGGGATATGATAACATCAGAAAGGGAAGGATCATTCAGAAAACGCCTGCAGATACTAGCTAAGGAGGAGAAGAAGGAGGGAAACCATAAACTCTTACATCAACGCCTAAGCAAATACAACGGTGAAACAATAAGAATGACTTCTAAAACTATCAGCTCACCACACCTACAACTCTCTTTGAGTGGGAGTTTAATGGTGAATATTGCTCTCATATCACCATTTTCTCCTATCTTAATAAATGCAGACATAGAATATAGGATATATATTGGACTCACAGTAACGATTGGCATATCCATCATTCTGTGTTTCACAGAAACGAAATGGATGCAAAAGCCAAAGATTCCCAGTGTATAACGGCACTGGAATGCCAACCCAAGGTTCATACCATAATCATAAACTAAATAAATTATTCTGGAAAAAGTTTTCTAATTAAAGTTTGCAGGAAAAAGCATTATATAAATTCTACCACACAACCTCATCAGAATGCTATAAACTCGACGACCGGATAACAGGTGAAAGGCAAGGTGAGTACCCAATTCAGAGAAATACTGACCGCAGTGAATCGTATGATTCGTATTGAATAGAATCACCCAGACAAATAGATGTAAGTAATGGAAGCAACTAATCTCCAGTCGAACGCTTTAAGACAATAGTATATACATGTTCTTATAGTTATTGACATAGTATGTTTATGAATAGTCCACAGCCGCGGAGAACTGCAAAAACAAAGTAAAAATAACTTTATGGCTTTAATTTAAACCGCAAAAAAGGCTTTTAGAGTGGCAAGTCATCTTTCCCAAGAGGAAGAAAACTAACATAAATTATAATTCAAGGCAAGTCAATAGAAGCCCCCAAAGTATTTTAATTAGCTACATGCCGTTTGCGATACCATGTTATAGTGGTCGGTAGGATGGGTGGCGTGGTAGGTTGGGGGTGCACACCGGTTGTGTTAGTCTTAGCACTCTGGAGCCGGCACGAGTGTTCGTGTTGTGTTGTTAGTGTTGCTTTATGTGTGTGCGTGGTGTTCGTAGTGGCCTATGGCCTTGTGTGTCCTACAGAGTGATGGGCCATGATGTATGCCAGGAACATGCTGGGGCTATTCCAGGCGATGACCCTGTCTCTAAAAAAGACCATAAAAAATAAAATATACTCAATGTGCTTCATTAGTAGGATTGAAACGTTATGCCTGGACAAGCTGGCAGCCCATGAAAGAAAACACCCAGAATTGACTAGAAACCAAGACAACAGCTCCAGAGAAAGTAGACTGTTTTGCTTCTCATCCACCTGTGCCCCTTTTCTAAGCCTAGGGAACAATCTGTGGAAGAGGGGGCATGGTAGAATGTAAGGGCTGCGATTGTGGTGAATGGTGAAACTACAACAATATAGACTGGACACTCATTTGATCAACTTGATTGAACATACAAGCCCCCCCCTGCTGGATGGTGGGACCCATGAGCTGTGTGGGTTTGGGCACAGCTGCTTGCAAATTGGTTGTACATGAAGGATGCTTGTACTCACAAATTATCACTTATTGTTAAAAAAAATGAAAACAAAACAAAACAAAACAGAAAGATGCAGAAAAGTTACGGCAGAATGCATGATCTGGGATGGGTAGGGGTGGGGTGGGGGGAAGGGAAGGGGATATATGCCTGAACTGAATTGGAAAATGATGTATGAAATACACAAAGCATCAAAAAAAAATGCTAAACTAATCAAATTGATTAGAATGAATGACAAAGAGAAAATTCTTTAAAAAGAAGCATAATAAAAACACCCATTCTGTTACAGAGCAACAACAGTAAGAGTGTCAGCTGACCTCCTATGGGAAACACTGCAAGTTACAAAAAGTGGAATAATTTGATTGCATGGAAAGTGAATAACATACCTATTAATTTATAATTCTGAGCAAAAATGCTGTTCAAAAAAATGAAAGCAAAACATATTTAATCATATGTAAGCTTAAAAATCAGTTATTATATACCCACTCCAGAAATCTTAAAAGAAGACTTTAAGGTGGAAGGAAAAATGAAATCAGATGGAAATCTCAGCTCTCATAGGGAATGAAAAACATCTGAAATCATAAACACATGGGCAAAAAAGAGACTTTTTCCAATTTTAAAATCTCTCTTAAAATACCAGATTATTATCTTAGTGAGCAAATATTTCCTTTTTCTAAAATAAAATAGCATTAATTTCATTGTCAGTTCATTCTTTATACATTTGTTTTTTATTAATTTTATTGTATATCACCATGTTAGTGCAGTTGTGAATGCATATTATTTTATAAGCAGAAAAGTACAGAAATTGTACTTTTTTTTCAGAAAGGGTGAATAATTAAGAGCTTAGAGATGCTCATTGTGGTTGTAAAGACTAATTAGAATGTTTCAAATACAGACAGATATGTGAGTTTTTGATTTGGGTCTTAGACAGTTTCTTTCTTTTTTTCTTTTTTTTTCTTTTGGTCTTTTTGAGACAAGGTCTCCCTGTAGCCCCAGCTATCCTGAAGACTAGGCTGGCCTTGAACTCACAAAGATCCACTTGCCTCTGCCTCCCAAGTGCTGGGATTAAAGATGTGCACCACCATGCCTGGCTGGACAGTTTCTTTTGTTTTTCTCTTTGTTTATTTTTTTAAGGGATTCTACAATATAAGAGCACAGTTGTTTTCAGATTACATTGATGCTGCTCAGTTTGCCATACAATTAGGTAATTGGTGCTTGCATCCACAGATGAGGGAAACCGTTTGTCATTTGTTTTTCTGGGACTGTGTTACTTCACTCAGCATGATATCTTCTAGCTCCATCCATTTACCTGCAAAGTTCATGATGTCATTTTTCTTTACTGCTGCATAGAACTCCATTGTGTAGATGTACCACATTTTTGTCATACACTCGTCAGTTGAGGGGCACTTGGGTTGGTTCCAGCTCCTTGCTATTGTGAAAAGAGCTGAAATAAACATGGCTGTGCATGTATCTCTGCAGTAAGATGAGTCTTGGCGGTACATGCCCAGGAGTGGTATGGCTGGGTTGGGTGGCAAGTTCATTCCAAGTCTTCCAAGGGTTCTCCACATTGCTTTCCATAGTGACTGTACAAGTTTACATTCCCACCAGCAGTGGATGAGTGTTCCCCTTTCCCCACAACCTCTCCAGCACTTGGTATCAATTGTTTTCTTTATCCTAGCCAGTCTTATTGGAGTGAGATGATATCTTAAAGTGGTTTTCATTTGCATTTCCTTAATGATTAGTGACACTGAACACTTTTTAAGATGTTTCTCAACCATCTCTAATTCCCTCTCTTGTGAAGTCTCTGTTCAGCTCTTTGCTCCATCTTTTGTGGACAGTTTCTTAAAGCAGTGGGGAAACTGGAATGGAATCAAGCTGTTGGATGTGAGTTCTCAAAATTTAGGGTGATTCTGAGGCTGGAACAATTCTGGGACTCAGCAGTTAGGGGCACTGACCACTCTTCCAGAGGACTTGGTTCCCAGCACCCACATGATGGCTAACAACCATCAGTTACTCCAATTCCAGGGGATCCAATGTCCTCTTCTGGCCTCTACAGGCACCACACACACACACACACACACACACACACACACACACAGTGTACTTACATAAATGCAGACAAAACTCTCATACACATAAAAATAAATAAATTTTGGGGCTGGAGAGATGGCTCAGTGGTTAAGAGCACTGACTGCTCTTGCAGAGGACCCAGATTGGATTCCCAGCACCCACATGGTGACTAACAACCATCCACAACTCCAGTTCCAGGAAAATCCAATGCCTTCTTCCAACTTCTGCTGGCATTTCACAACATGCGTGCACTTACACACATGAAGGCAAAACACTCGTACATATAAAATATTGAAAATAAATAAAAAATTTTAAGGTGATTGAAGAACATAAGTAGATATACATTGTGTGAATCTGGAGACTAAATTTAAATTAAAAGCACATGTCTTATCTTGGGTAATTGTCTTTGCCTGTATACAGTAAAGAAAACCTTTGAATTAGCCATAGTTTTTGAAGAGCTTAGACATGAGCTAGTGCATGCATATTTTATGGATTTGGAAATCAAGGCCAACTGAAATAAAGTTACTTGCCTAAAATCACACAGGAAATTAAATTGTAGCTTTCAGGCAATTGTTTTGTTTATAGACTGAAAGGACACTAACATGTATTTATAGGAGTGAGATCAGTCTCTGTTATAACATCCCCTTGTGAAAAATTTTTGTCACAGTATGGCAACCTGGACTTGTAGCACCAGCCAATCCTGTTATTTCTCCAGTTTTTAATATCTGTGTAGGGACTGGAGAGATGGCTCAGTGGTTAAGAGCACTGGTTGCTCTTGGAGAGGACCTGGATTTAGTTCCCAGCCCCCACATGGTGACTGACAATAATATATACATGACTCCAGTTCCAGGGGATATGACATCCTTTTCTGGCCTCTGCAGGCATTGCATAACATGGGTGCATTTACATACATGCAGACAATAATTTCATACACATAAAATAAATAAAAATAAATGAATATTTGTTTAAAGCAAGCTAATGTTTTGTCTTTGTTTTCATTAGATAAAGAAATTTCATAAAAATTTACTTGGCCATGACTAATTAAAGAAACATGATATTCAAATAGGAAAAACAAAGCTCTGACAGTTTTAGGAAGTATTGTTGGTTGCCTATGTCATGAGCATCTCTCCCCAGATCAAAGTTTAAAATTCCATTTGGTGAACTGCATTTCTCTGAGGCAGACTTGAGTGTCCCGTGACGGCCAGGACTGGCTCCGCCGTTGTGTCGGGGCAGAGACCCCAGCGGCTGGGTCCACAGTCTCTTTTTGCTGAGGGGCCTCTGGTGTTTTCTGCAGCTGGGTGTGCAACAGCTTGACTCCCACGTGCTTGGCATCAGAAAAGGCCAGGTAGAGCTCCAGGAACAAATTGACAGCCTAGCTACAGAACTGTGTGGAATCAATGAAGATCATAAAGTGGCCCTGGATCCGGACCCCTAGGTTAAGAAGCTACTTAAAGCCAAGCAACGAGTTATCTTGGTCATCAACAACATTCTGCAGAATGTCCAGGAACAGTAAGGCAATTAAGCCACAGTGTTGCCAAGGAAACAGCCGGAAGGAGAGCAACGCTCGATTCAGGAGTTTATCTTCCTGTTTCTCCAAGCAAGTGACAAGCATGAGCCTGAGTGTACAAGTAGTGTTCCCAAGCTGCCTTGTTTCGACAGACATCAAAGGATTCCAGTAAACAGTCCCTGTAGACTTTGGACAAAAGCAGTACCCTTTGGTTGCTATTTGAGGTACTTATTTATGTAGTCACCTCAAGAAACCTATGTATAGCAGGACTTGTTTCCTAAAGGACCTGTATTCTTGCTTTTGCTTCCAAGAATGAGCCTCGTTGTTTCTTGAGACAGTCTCAATATGTAGCCCAGGCTAGCCTCAAACATGAGGTCCTCTTGCCTCAGCCTCATGAGTGTTGGGATTACAGGCATCTGGTACTGTTCCTGGCTCAGGTCTCTACACCCCCCTCCCCAAGAATTTTTAAATAGATGAGGCATCACATGGTAGAAAATTCGGAAGACATGGAAGATTTAGGCTGGAAAATAAACTTCCACTCCTTCCCTTTCCTGACTTGTCAACACAGTTCCTCTCTGGGAGGTAATGACCTTTCCAGGTTCAGTTTTATGTGTACCCTATATATTTTAATGTTAAGTCTTTCCAGTCAGTATTGCTACCATTCCTCTCATTACTGTCCCCAGGAGTGCATGATGGATATGAGGGACTGGAGGTCAAAAGCAGAGTCCTCAAGCCTTTGCTTTTTTTTTTTTTTTTTCCCCCCCAGACAGGATCTCACTCTATAGTTCTGACTGGTCTGAAATTCACAATGTAGGACAGGCTGGCTTTGAACTCAGTGATCTGCCTGCCTCTGCCTCCCCAGGGCTAGGACTGAATGTGGGTGCTACCATACCAGACCAAGCCTGTTTTGCTAAAGCTACGCATTTGAGCTCTCTCTTTTCAGCCTGGTTACCAGTGTTGAGCTTCCTTGTTACTTGTCTTGTTACTGGGACACAGGCAAGGCGTCCTCTGCCTATGATTTGTTCTGCTTTATTTACATTGAGGACTTAAAGAAGATAGGCAAAGTCAAGGTGAATGATCTTATTGATTGCTTTGGCTTGAACACGTAAATGGTATTGTTAAGAGTTAATCCAATAAATTCTTGCATTGGGAGTGGGGTGGGGTGGGGAGTTTACAATTCCAATGTACTCACCAGAAGAAACATGGGACCTTCCACTTCACTACTACACTGTTTATGCTGAAGGAACCTGCTACCATAAGATGAGTCTTTCAGCTCAATTCTACCACTTAGTTGATGTACCTGGGGGGCTAGAGAAATGGCTCAGGGGTTAAGAGTGCCAACTGCTCTTGCAGAGGACTTGGGTTTGATTCCCAACACCCACATGGAGGTTAAGAACCATCTTTAAGCCAGGCGTGGTAGCACATGCCTTTAATCCTAGCATTTGGGAGGCAGAGGTGGGTGGATCTCTGTGAGTTCCAGGCCAGCCTGGTCTACAGAGTGAGTTCCAGGCCAGGGAGGGGCTAGTTCCAGTTCCAGGACAGGGGCTACAGGGAGACCCTGTCTCAAAAAGACAAAAAAAAATTTATGAATCTGCTTCCTTCTCAGTGTCTCCATGGGTGATTCCTGCTCCCTCCTAACTTGGTTTCTTGTTTGCATTCTTTGTCCACTTAGAACTTATTACCCAGAGTAGTGTTTTGAAGATATGAATTTGTTCCGGTTATTTCTTTGTTATTTATCAACTATTATTATTTGGACCTTGAGATAGAAATGTAAGAGAATTCTCCCTTTATCACAGACAGGAGCGTTCCGCCCCAGAATGGACATGGGGGGGGTACAAATGTGCATAGTAGTGAGATAGGGGTGGGAGTAGGGAAAAGAGGAAGGGAAAATGGAGAGGGTGGGAGGGCTGAACAGAGAGAGAGAGAGAGAGAGAGAGAGAGAGAGAGAGAGAGAGAGAGAGAGAGATATGACTGACTCCTCTGTTATATAAGAGCTGCTTCCAGTGTTACTAGCCAGCCTGGGGAACATCCTCTCTTCTCCCCACCACAGAACTACAGGCTTTGATAACATAAGGTTGTTAGCTGAAGGACTTACGTTTGGGATGTGGCCTTGGTTGTTGCAAGGGACTGAATCTGAAAGAATAATTTCTGGAAGGGAAAGATATAAGTCAAAGTGTTTGGAGATCATCAATATAGGAAATGTGGATCATATAGAAAAGAAGAAGACAAAGTAAACCATTGAATAGCTTTCAGCCCTCATTAGAGATTTTTTTCCCCCTCAGTGGGCAGTGCCTAGTACAAAGACTCACATATTTGCTCTGTGCCTCTGTAGATTACAATTATGTAACTTTCTCTTTTTTTAAACTTACAGGGGTTTATAGTTAAGAGTGTGTTTTGAGTTTCAGAAGAGATTTAGACTTTTGAACAGTGTGGAGGCAGTAAAACCATTAGGATTTTTGAAGTGGCTTAAATACATTTTGCATTATGAAAGGACCAAGTGCCTTTGAGGGTCATGTTATGGTTGAAATGTTATGGTTTGAATCTGGAATTGCCTCCATAGGCTCATGTTCTGGGTGCTGAGTCCCCAACTTGTCCCCATTCAAAGTGGCACTCTTTGAATCCCGTGGAGTCTTTTAGGAGGTGGGGCCTAGCTGATAGAAGTAGATCTCAAGGGGTGGGCAGCTGGGGTTAGATCTCCTACTGGTTCTGGCCAGCACACACTGCTTCCCAGCCCATGACTTGTGAAGACTCACCGTGATGTGTTTCCACTGCCATGAATTCAGCTGCATACCTTTCCCACCATGAGGGACTGAAATTTCTGAAATCATGAGGAAAACACTTTTCCACACTTACACTGTTCCTGTCCAATAACAATGACGCAAAACCAGTTAATACGTGGATACACATATATAGGCAAAAATGGTATAAATGACTTCAGTGCTATCCAGACGTCAACATCCATTGTAGATTTTTTTTTTTCTGCATGAAAGGAGACTTATGTTTTGCTCTCTAGAAAAAGGATTTGCTGCAGAAGAAAACAGAGGGGAGAAGAAATTTCTTCCAGGAGTCCTCCTTCTTAAATTCCTGATAATTCAGAGCATATATCCATTTTGGTCCTTTTAAATTTACGCTGAGTGGGGGTTGAAAATTCTGTGGGGGTGGAGCTATAGTTTGCTGACTGCCATAGCTTGGGCCAAAGAGGAGGACCATGTGTCAGAAGAATGGAACCACAGGGCTGGGTACCATCTGGTGCCAAGTAGAAGATATATTTGAATCTTACAAAGGCTAATCTGTGCAAAAGTTATTAGGGCTTAAATCCTCACCAGTGATCCACCCACATTGACTAAGACTATAGAATGAGCTGTTTCAGTCAGGAGGACAGTGGTTAACTACCCTGTCACTACTGATTAGTGAACACTCATAGAAGAATAACATTTACAACCAACAAGTGAGAGATTCTCCAACTTTTCTTCTACAGTCACATAAAAAAAATCTCCCCCTTTTCTCCCCGTTAGCTGAGAGACAGGAACAAGGACATGGGCAAGAGAACATCGTTGGTGTGTTGCTGGCCTGTGCTTTCCCTACACTCATGAACTCTTTCTCAAAACCACTACAAGCAAAGTTCTAGCCTATTCTGGGAGGAGGCAAGAGTGATTAGTTTTTCTACTGGGAGCCTCCATAGCCTAATAGAAAAGAAGAGATGCGAGATCAAACTGAAATACTGTAAAGACTCTATTGAGCTCAGGTGACAACAGTTATTTGTATAATAAGGCAGTTCCATGTTTATATGCCCAGTGAGTTAATATGCTTCAATCAAAATACTTAAAAAGAAAAGAGTCCTTGTACTACTGCGTAGCATTCAAGAGAGTATGCAATCTGAGGGGAAAAGTGAGTGCTTTTATTTTGATCAAGTGTAATTCCCTCAATGAAGAGATCATCATGAACTTTTATGAACCAAATGACATACAATGAAAATTTATAAAAAAATATGTTGCAGGCATACAAGATATAAGAACTTTTGGCATATACTAAAACCAGTAAAGCTTGGTGTGGAGTTTGCATACCCAAAGTTGTACAGCAGGGGAGTGCCAAGGCCAGCCTCGAACCCAGATCTGTCGATGACCGCATGGTAAGCAGGGTCACTGTGCACTGGTTACTCACTTATCTGAGTTCCCTGAGACAGAACACACAAAATCCCAGCTAGAAGAAGTGGCTTTATACTTACAGATAGACTGAAAAGGGAAAAAAGAGGACTAAGATCTAGATTGAGCCAGGCCTAAGCCACAAGAAAGTCTCCTGGGCAGATGACATCTCAGTTGTACACACTTCTGCACCACAGCTGAGGGACCTGGGAAGGCAGCTCGCTGTGGGTTATGTATCTCTTGCTAGGTGACTATTGGGCCAAAATTTGAAGGGCATTCTTCTAGGGAAGGGAGGAACAAAGGCCTGGCTGTCCCAGGCAGATCCTCCCTAAGTCAGGTTGCTATGTTGCCTGGCAGGTACAGGAACAAGGGCCTAGAGGTTCTGGGCAGTTTCGCCCTCTCTCAGGACAGTGCATGTGTTTGAATGAGAACTGTCCCCCAGAGGCTCAGGTATTTGGTCACTTGGTCCTCAGTTGTTGGTGCTGTCAGGGAAGGTTAAGGGGAGGTGTGGCCTTGCTGGAGGAAGCACATGATGGGGACATTGCCAGCCTTAGCCCACTCCCAGTTTACTACTTCTGCTTTGTTTGCTCAGCTTCCTGCTCTTGCTGCCACGCTCCTGCCATTATGGAGCCTCTCTCTGGGATTATAAGCCAAAATAAACTTTCTTCCTTAAGAAGTTTCTGGTCATGGTAATTTACCACAGCAACAGAAAAGAAACTGACACAGTGAGTTACCAGCATATTCTAGTTGTTCTTGAGAGCTGAAAAGTAAGGAACAAAAGAAGAGCTAGGTTAGCCCAGGGCCCTCTGGAGAGCTATACTGCACTGATCTGGTTTGTTAGCATTTCAAAAGGCTGATTTCCCTGTGAGAACTCAGTTGTAGATGAGATATCTGTATCAAACTTCTTCCCAAGGCTCAGGGAACATCTTGGAAAAGGTGGAAAGAATGTAAGAGCTGGAGGACTGGAGGAGTGCTGTGAAGTGCTGTCCTAGCACACACCAGGCTATTGCACTCATGAACTCACAGAAACTGTGGGTACCTGCACACCATCAAGCCTGTTACAAATTCCAACATTGGCTGGCATGGTGGTGCATGCCTTTAATCCCAGGACTCAGAAGGCAGAGATAGGTAGATCTTTGAAAGACCGAGGCCAACCTAATTTACTTAGTGAGTTCCAAACTAGTTGGGGATACAGGAAGACCCTATCTCAAAAAAAACCTATCCAACCAAACCAAAGTTCCTGCATAGAAGGGGGAGGGCTCCCAAGGTCCCACCCTGAGCTATCAATGGCTGCTGGAGAGTCACTGTTCTTTACGGATGTGGCTGCTAGCATTAATTAGACTCAGTGGTATATACATATGGAGAGAGAGAGGGAGGAGAGAGGGGGCATAAAAACATGAAGATGGAAAGAAGAGGAGGAGGTGGTGGGGAACAGGGGGACTAGGAGAGAGGGAGGAAGACCTGGATATGATTAAGATACATTATGTATAAGTATGAAATTTTCAAAGAATAGGGGGAAAAAAACAGAAATAACCCTAATCTGATTTTCCTCCTTAGCCAGCACACGCGCACGGCTACAAATGAAGCATGCTGTATTACTTACTTTTCTTTTGCTGAGATAAACACCATGACCAAGGCAACTTGTAAGAAGAGTTTATTTGGCTTATGGCTACAGAGAGATAGGAATCCATTATGGCAGAGGAGACATGGCAGTGTTAGATCTCGGCTTCCCAGAATTCCAAGGGACACACAGATGTCCACTTCCTCCATAAGCTGTCATTCTTCTGACCCCTTTCCCTGTACCTGAGGTCCTGCCCCATGGCTATAAAGGGGTGGGCCTCAGTGGACATCTTGCTCCTGCCGTTGCTGCTACTCCACTACGTGCCAACAGGTAGTCAGCCCTGGCAATTCCTGAAGTAAGTGTTCCCGGAGTGACAACCTCATGTGCCTGTCTTTTATCAGGGGCTTGCGCCATTATAGTCCCGAGCAGAAAGCTGAGAGCTCACATCTTCAAGCACACCAGGGTGCAGAGAGAGGAACTGGAAATGGGACGTGGCTATCGACTCTCAAAGCTCACACCCAGTGATGTCCTTCCTCCAGCATGGCTACACTTTCTAAAAGTTCTATGGCTGGAGAGATGGCCTAACGGTTAAGAGCACCGACCACTCTTACAGAGGAACCAGGTTCGATCCCCAGCACCCACATGGCGGCTGAGAACCGTCTGAAGCTCCAATTCCAGGAGAACTTCAGTTCCAGGGGAATCCGAGACCCTCTTCTGACCTCCGCGGCATTGCACGACACGGGTGCACAGACTTGCATGCAGACAGTACATTCATACACACACATAAATAAATAAAATTAATAAAAAAAATCTAAAAGTTCTATGGTTTTCCCCAAACAGCACCACCAAACGGGGACCACGTGTTCAAATACTTGGGCCCTACAGGGGGGACAATCTCATCAAATCACCACAAATGCCTTGGGGATATTTTGCTCTAGTCATTGTTAATTATAAGATGAATCTCCAAAGTTCTGTGATGAAGTTCTTATGATCAATACATGGATGACATTATTGCTTAAAAAGGCAAAATAGTATCCTTGAAAGTGTGAAGCAATTTAATACTTGGATTCACAAATCAATTCTCATTCCTTAAAACAAGAGCAAAGAAAGAGTTGAGCAGCCACCAAAGACAACCTCAGCTCACTACATATAAAATTGCCTGGAGCAGAGTGACCATGTCCTCCCTCCTTTCCTCCCTCCCCTCACTTTGAGATAAGCAAAACGAAAAAGGGAAGTGCTTTCATCTGATCTCCAGACCCTTGCAGTAACATGGGAGTCTGGCAATCAGTGACACACCAGATGCTGATAGACATGCTGTCTCTTTAGCTGTATTTAGAAATACCAAAAGAACAAAAAGCTCTGAGAGTAACAACAATGGAAGCACATGTTAAGCAAAGCATTCTCTTTATAAAATATTTCCTTATATAAAGTTAACACTTGAAAATCATGTAAATTCCAGTAAAGAAGGGAAGGGAGGAAAAAAAAGAAAAAGAAATATCATTTAGTATATAAGGCATTGGAAATATTGGAAATGACCACTGAAAACTTCTAAATGGCATGAAATAAAATGAAATGTGAACCGTAAAATCCATTTACATTTGTATTGAACTGAATTAGAATTGAATTAGAATTGGTGGTTCTCTAGCATTTCTTTGGAATTTCTTTCTGGAAAAGACAAAAGGAGAGGCCAACATGACATGTGTTTTAGCAGAAAGTGAGAATTCCAGACCTAAGTTGTGCTTCGCATCCTGTTGTTTTACCCATATAACAGTGAGCCCAAGGTTTGCATTGCTCACTGGGATGGGGGATGGGCAGGCTCTGGATTTCCCTAGAGCAGTAGGGTCTTAGTGCCATCTCTAAAAATGGTGTTAGCATCTGTTCCTTTAGATTTCCCTAGAGCAGTAGGGTCTTAGTGCCATCTCTAAAAATGGTGTTAGCATCTGTTCCTTGCTAGTGTTTGAGGTAAGAATTACTGGTGATGTAATCTCATAGACCAGTAGGTTATCTTTCATACTCTTGATCTTAAAACTTCCTGTCTGTAGATCCAATTAAACCCAAGGCTTTGTCTGTTTCTGTTGACCAATCTAGATTTTTTGGGACAGCATTGCGATATCTTAGTCTGTTTTTTTTTTTTTTTTGCCCTAATGTAGTTATTAGTTATTACAGACTGGGCAACTTAAAATGAATAGAAACTCATTTCTCATAGTTTTGGAGGCTAGGAAGTCTGAGATCATGGCATTGTCGCTTGATAAAGGCCTTCTCATAGCATCATTGCTGGTAGAAGGTGGAAGCGCAAGAGAGGGCACACTTCCACTGTCAAGACCTTTAGAGTAGCATAAGGCTATTCACAAGGATGGTGCCCTGTAATCCAAATACTTCCTCAAAGGCCCCAACTCCCAACCCTATTGCATTTAGCATTAATTCTAGACAAAACTGAATGAATGAACAAAAGGATTTCTGGAAAAAAATATTTAAATCACAGTATAGCACACACACTGCTGATCACAAGTAATTAGATTGCTAACTTTTATTATCTAGTCATGTGGTGGGGTGATGAAGCATTGGGTATCCGATGGGTAACACTGACACAAATAAAAACAGGTAACTCTCTCTTAGAGCTGGAGAGATGGCCTAGCAGTTAGGAACACAAACTGCTCTTGCAGAGGACTGGGGTTTGATTCCCAGCCCCCACATGGCAGCTAAGAACCATCTTTAACTCCAGTTCCAGGGGAATCCAATGCCCTCTTCTGACCTCTGTGGCATTGCATGACATGGGTGCACCAACCTATATGCAGACAGTACACTCATACACATAAGAAAATAATAAATAAAAACAAAATGAAACAGGTAACTCTCACTCTGGTTTATATAAATAAATACCAAGTCAAATATTTGGGGCAACTTAAGAACAATATTTAAACACAGAGATTAAATCCATTTATCTAGGGGCTAGAGAAATGGCTCAGCAGTTAAGAATTCTGGTTGATCTTGCAGAGGACCCAGGTTTGGCTCCCAGCACCCACATGACAGCTAGCAATCATCTGTAACTCTAGAAGACCTGCCACCCTCTTCTGGCCTCCATGGGTATTGCACACATGTGGTATATCTACATATATGCAGGCAAAACACTCATAAAATAAAGATAGTAAATAAAGTGATCTATCTTTAGTAATGATCTCAATAGATTTATGATATATCTAGAAAATTTCAAGAAAAAGTCCCAGAATTCCAGTTAAGCTTTCAACATTCATGATTCAAGATGTAAGAATTACATACAGCTTTATCAATAGTCTTTTTTTTTAAATTTTTTTTTTAATTTTTTTTTTATTAATTTTATTTATTTCTGTATGTGTATGAATGTACTCTCTGCATGCAAGTTTGTGCACCCGTGTCGTGCAACGCCGCGGAGGTCAGAAGAGGGTCTCGGATTCCCCTGGAGCTGGAGTTCTCCTGGAATTGGAGCTTCAGACGGTTCTTGGCTGCCATGTGGGTGCTGGGGATCGAACCCGGGTCCTCTGTAAGAGCAGTCGGTGCTCTTAACCGCTAGGCCATCTCTCCAGCCCTATCAATAGTCTTTAAATGAGAAGCTTTACCCTGAAATGTGATATGGTGGTTTGATTTTCATCAAGATGGCTACCTTCCAGTGGCAATTTGTTCCTAAAAATACCTTGTACTTTATCTTTGTAAATCTGTGTCTGTTATCTTGTGGGGAGCCAGAGGGGGTGGGGTGGGGTGACTCAGGCATACAAAAATAGGAAAGAACATTGACTTCTTAGAAATGAAAAATTTAAATAAAACTCTTTGAGTCAACAGGGAAGTTGCCACAATTGTGTGTGAACACACACATGCAACTCTATATTTAGAGATGTGATTCATAGCTAGGAAGAATAAAGGTTGTATATTCATACCTGTAAGATGCCTTCCTTCCCAGTTCTTCATGGATTAGTATGAGATAATAGATGATTTTGTTTCTTATAATGTAAATTATGCTCAAGTTATTCCTCACAGTCTTTAGTAAGTAGCAGAATTCAAGGAGTTTTCTGCCAAAGTATCCTCAAAAAGTAACTTGGATTTGTTAATTCATCACTTCTTGAATGTGGTAATGACATTTCACAGTGCCATTCTTGTGTACATTGAATGTCTTATTGATCCCATTTTTTTCTAAGCTAATTTGTCTGCCTCTTAAAGGTGATAACTTCACAAAGTCTTTATAGCTTACTCTTATCCTGGTCTATCTGAAGTCTATAAGGAGTGAGTTCAACTTGAAGAAGGCTAAAGAGATGAGACTCAAGATATTGATATTGGGCAGGCATTCAGAAGTCACTATGGGACTCACTAATGAAAACCATTGGATTGACTCCAAGCCTGAAGTTAGAAAAGCTCTTGATTCTATACCTTAGCCATGTTGTTACTCAGTTTTCTAGGGTGTTTTAACTAAGAACCAACCAAACAATGACTGTCTTGGTATCCATGGATCTCTCAGGGAAAGAGACCTCCTAACTCTGTTTGTATTCCCTCTGTCACTAAGAAACATTTTGTAGGGAAATGGGCAGCCATGTATAGCAGACCAAGAACTCAAAGACCTCTGACCCATTAAAATGTGTAGGATAGGGTTAGTTCATCTAACAAATGGAAGACTCAGAGCCTGGTTAGTGCAGATTGGGGTCCCCAGAAAGAAGACTCTGAGATAGAAGTTGTCAGGAAGGAAATTTCTAAGAAGTACTTACATCAATCTATGGAAGGGAGGGCAAGGAAACAGGAACGGGAAGAACACACCGAACCACGAGGCAGCACCAACCATTCTAGAGGTGGAAAAAAGCCACAGGAGTTTCAGGCTAAGACTTCATTCCACTGGGTTAACCTCTCATAAGAAATGGGATTATTTGGGAAGCAGATGTGATCTTGGAGAGGGTAGCTTCCTTAAGCTGAGCAATTTAGAAAGGAGCTGCTAGAGTGAGGTTGGGTGTCTAGAGAAGCCTCAGGTGCTGGGGGTGATCGGTCCTTTATTCCTGAAGACAGATCTTGGTAGTTCACCTGGGGATATCCCACATTTACTTCCCACCTGACCTCTATCTCCCATTACTGACTTATAGCTAGATAGCAGGTGGATACTCAGGCTCTGAGTAGTGAATGACTATGACTTAGCTGCCAAGTTCAAGACCAGTTCTCTGGGAAACTGAAGGGATGACAGATTGTTATCAGTGGTCCTGCTTTCCCTTCCTGACCTCCTTGCTTCCTTGCAATGCCTTGTCCTTTCCTGGCTCCTTCTTTTCTTGCTTGGTGTCCTTCTTACTTCCCCACTTCTCCCACATCCACTTTTAAGGTAGAAAGGATTCAATACATCAATTCCCTAAACATTCAGTGGTAGGGGTCTGGTTTGTATTTCAGTATAAAACTAAATCTTAGGCTAAAGAATGGTATCCTCTGGAATTTTAGGTTGTCTTGAGTGAGGGGAATAGAATCTTGAATCCTAGGAAAAAAGTGGTATTGTGAATTATCCATCCTTCTGAAACTTAGGTGTATCCCCGGAGAGAACTGGAAAACTTGGTGTGAATTTGAACAACCAAAGGGAATGGAAAAGTAAGCTTTCAATGCCTACTGGCCATGACTGTTGAGTGCTGATAGAAGCAAGGTCTGACTGCCTCTGAGTGGGAACTGCTGCTGCCTAGCAACACAGGTCAAAGAATCAGAAGGGTTTCTCCCCTGAGTTAAATGTGAATGCATCCCTCATCAAATTTGTAGAGTAGGTTAAAATACATGCAAGTAGAGTGCTAGCCTTTGTTAAAATTATTATGGTAAAGGCAGCTTATGGAGATGATTATTGTCAGCTCTCCTGCCTTTGTCCTGTGTGTTGACTTCATCTGTTCTGGCTGCCATAATATATACATTTTTTAATACTTATAATCACTGAGACTCTAAAAGCAGACTCTAAGTAAACAGAGCCTTAAAATATTTTCTTGGTATATCATAATCTATTGTTCGCGGCCAAAGCTGGATGCTCAAAGGTCTTATGCACTCAAATATGCTATTAAATCTGTTTTTATAGTTCCATCAGATCTTCTCTTATTTGGGGTAACTTGAATCTTCCTTTGGTAGTGTATAATTTACACCATCAAATAACAAGTTTGGGATGATATTTTGAAAAAATCTCATCATGTACATTTTATATATTCATGGATTATTTCCCAGAAAAAGTGTGTGGTAAATAAATGAGCTGGTGAAGGAATAGATTTGGAAAAAAAAAATCTCTGATTCCAGTTTAGTTCTGCTTTATATTGTGAATTTTTATTTCCATTGTGGTTATTCTCAATCTGCAATAATGTCTTCATATATTTCATTAGGATTCAAATTCTATGAACACAAGAATTTTGCTCAACTTTGTTTTATTCATAAATGTATTCCTCCTGCACTAAGAATAATGTTTGAACATAATTAGGTAATTGATAAATATTGGCAGAATAGAATTCTCTCCCACTACTACTGAGGGAATTAAAAAATTCTCAAGTTGCTTCTAGCTTCTCAAAATAACTTACCTTCAGCTCTCATAAAATATAACTGTCTTTGTTTTTGCTCTAATTCATTTTTGGTGATAATTACTAGTAACCTTTTGGGTTTGGTATATGGTAAAGAGTTGACTAGGAGTCATGATTCCCAGGATTAGTTAAGAGTCAAGTAATAATTAATTGGACAACCTTCAATTAGTCACTTAAAATTTCCGAGTTTTTATTTGTTCATCTACAAAGCATAATTGAACAATGTCTTTATCTTGTAGATGTGGGGTTGGACCAACTAGCAAAACAAACAAATGTTGGTTAAAAGCAAGAGTTCTGGATCAACTCCACTTTCCAATTATTACCTTATGCAGACTATTAATGTTGATAGAGTTCACCTCTTCATACATAAAATTGAAATAAAGTACCCAGGGCTGAAGAAATGGCTCAAGAGTTAAGCGCACTAACTGCTCTTACAGAGGACCTGGATTTGATTCCCAGCACCCACATGGTGGCTAAGAGCCATTTTAGGGAGGGTGTGGTGGCATATGCTTTTAATCCCAGCACTCCAGAGGGAGAGGCAGGTGGATCTCTGTGAGTTCAAGGCCAGCCTGGTCTACATAGTGAGCTCTAAGCCAGCTGGGACTAAAGGGAGACCCTGTCTAAAAAAAAATAATAATAATAATAAAAAAGAAATAAAGTACCTTTACCATATGTGATGGTTAATCCTGGGTGTCAACTTGACTGGACTAAGGAACAAATAAGAGAAAAAGGATCTTTGGATTGGACTACCTCAACCCGGATGGCCCACCCTAAATGTGGGCATTACCTTCTGCTGGCAGGCAGTATTAAAGGCCATGTCAGAGGGATCTGGTCCCTTTTTTCCTGCAGCTTGCCTCTCTCTTACTGGTGAGTTTGTCTTGCTGCTGTGATCAACCCTACAGATTCCAGCGTGTACTGAGACCAGCAGATCTCCTGGAATCCATTGGGCCTTCAGCACCAGATTGGGACTACTGAGACATCCAGCCTTGCAGACTGAGCAGTTTCCTGGATTCTCAGCCTCTCCAGTGTGGCACAGCTACTGTTGGACTCCTTGAACTCTGTCACGTGAGCAAATCAATAAATTGTATATAGCTGTATATTCGTCCTGTTGCTTCTGTTTCTTTAGAGAACACTGACTAATACACCATATGTGGTGGTTTGAATGAGAATGTCCCCCATAGACTTTGAGTATTCAGATATTTTGTCCCCAGTTGGTGGTGCTGTTTTGGGAGATCTTAGAAGGTGTGGCCACACTGGAGGAAGTATGTCACTGGGGGTAGGCTTAGAGAGTTCAAAAAGTCTTGCCAGTCTCTAGTTGCTCTCTCTACTTCCTGTGCCCACTTGAAGATGTGAACTCAGCTTTCTGCTCCAGCTTCCTGCCACCATGCCTCCCTGCCAAGATGGAGTCTAATTTCCTGGAACTGTCTGTCAATCATAAGCTCAAATAAATTTTTTCCTTTTAAAAGTTCCCTTGATCATGGTGGTTTTATCACAGCAACAGAAAAGTGACTAATACAGTAATTGGTACCAGAGATGGAGCTATTGGCTGTAAAGAACCCGTCATGTGGGTGTTTGGAGAAATGTGGAAGACTTTGGAAGTTTGGGCTAGAGAAGAAGTTGAATGCTGTAAGCAGAGCTTAACGGGCCATTCTAGTAGGAGCCTGGAAGAAAGAAGTGATAAGAAAAATGTATTTCCAGAGGAAAATAAAGACTTAAGGAGTAACTGGCATATTTTGGCAAAGGGACTGGCTGGAGTTTTCCCACAGCCCAAATGCTTGCCTGAGGCTAAATTGGAAAGTAATGGACTAATTTCTTTGGCAAAGGATATTTCAAGAAAACGTAAGAAATGGTGGTGTAGCTATTAATAGTTAATATTATATAGATCTACAATGAAAAAGAACAAATGGGGCAGAAAGAAATGTAGAATGGGGACTGGAGAGGTGGTGCATCAGTTAAGAGACTGCTCTCTTAACTGTCCTCTTGCAGAGGACCCAGGTTCAATTCCCAGCTCCCACATGGTGGCTAAGAACTGTCTTAAAGCCAGGTGTGGTGGTGCACAACTTTAATCCTAGCACTCAGGAGGCAGAGGCAGGCAGATGTCTGTGAGTTCAAGGCCAGCCTGGTCTACAGAGTGAGTTCCAGGTGGAGCTATAGGGAGACCCTGTCTAAAAAAAGGAAAAAGAAAAAAAAATAGAATGTACAGTTTGGATTGAAAAAGAGCACTAGGAAAATTAATGTTGGAGCTAAGGCACAAACTGAAGGAGAGGATCCCTTTGATAAGGAGATTAAAGTGATTAAGGAGAGGCCTAGAGATTTACAAGTAAACAAGTAAATGGAAAGAGTACCTTCAGGGCAAGACCACACCCAGCTAAGCCTCCAACTTTTAAAGGGAAAATACTGAACAACAAGTCCAGGGTAGAGAAAAGCTGTGAATGAAGTAGGCCAGGGTCCATCCCAAACTTGCAGCAGCCAAACTCAGCAGTTTCATTCACATGGTGCTGGTTTTAGCTCTTGTATCTTTTGTGGAAAGATACAAGAGTGAGGGGGTCATCAATTCTTCCTCCGAGGTTTCAGAGAGCTTCCAAGGCTAGGCAGAGTGCAGCAGGAGTATTCTTGCATAAAGAAGGTCCTGATAGGCTATTGCATGAAGCTGTGAAGGTGAAGCCTAGTTGGCAGTGGAGACCCAAGAAGACATTTAATATGCCAGAGCTGTGGGATATTTGCCAAGGAGAGCTGCATACAGGGAGTGGTACCAGCCTAAGAAAGAGATGCATGTTGCACACAAAGCTGGAAGGGCTGAGCCATCTAAGCCCTTTGGAAGTAAAGTCTCAGAAGTCACACATGGAGCTACTGGACTTGGTGTTTGACCTGCTGGTTTTCAGTCTTGTTTTGGTCCAGTATTTCCTCACTGTGCCTCTATTCCTCCTTTCTGAAATGGGAAAGTGTATTCGGTTCCACTGTATGTTGGGAGTTTGTAATTTGTCTTTTGATTTTACAGGAGCTTACAGTTAAGAGATTGCCCTTGGTCTCAGAAGAGATTTTGGACTGTAGACTTTTGAATAGTATTGAGACTGGTAAAGACTATAGGGACTTTTAAGGTTGGACTAAATGCACTTTGCATTTTATATGGTCATGAGCCTATGGGAGCCAGGGAGTGGAATGTGGTGGTTTGAATGAGAATGTCCCCCATAGGCTCCAAGTATCGAGACATTTTGTCCCCAGTTGGTGGCACTGTTTTGGGAGATCTTAGAAAGTGTGGCCATGCTGCAGAGAGTACGTCACTGGGGGTGGGCTTAGAGAGTTCAAAAAGCCTTGCCAGTCTCCAGTTGCTCTCTCTGCTTCCTGTGCCCACTTGAATATATGAACCTCAGCTTTCTGCTCCAGCTCCTGCCACCATGCCTCCCTGCCAGGATGGACTCTAATTCCCTGAAACTGTCAATCATAAGCTCAAATAAATTTTTCCTTTTTTTTTTTCTAAATAAGACAGAGCAATAGATGAAGACATGAACATCTGGCCTCCACACACACATACACAGGTGTGTGTACCCACATACACACATACACACATTAGAATGAATGCCCCTTGATCATGCATTTCAAGACTGCTCTGCTCTTCTCTCTCTAAAACTTTTCCTTTTATAAGTTCACTTGGTCATGGCAGTTTGATCACAGCAACAGAAAATGGACCAATACACTATAGAGTTTTTGTGTAGACAAAAGTAGTATATGAAGCCAGGCATGGTGGCATACACCTTTAATCTCAGCACTCAGGAGGCAGAGGCAGGCACATCTCTGTGAGTTCAAGGCCAGCCTGGTGTACATAGTGAGTCCCAGGCCAGCTGGGGCTAAAGAGAGACACTGTCTCAGAAAGACAAAAATTAATATATGAAAAACACTTAAAATAGTGCTTGCCACATAGAAAAGTATTCACAGTACATGTTACTTGCTATTATTAAGTATAAGACATAATTGGAAAATTGTAAGTTACTGTATAAGTACAGAGTAATTAGATTTCCATTTCAATAGGTCACCAGATGACTCAAGCTAAACTTAATGCTGATGCTAGAATTATAGGCCTTGTGATAAACTAGGGAATGAATGATTAAGCATCTCTCAGGTTGCACCACATAGTTGGCAATGTGTTCTCTGGATTTCCAGAGCTAGCTGGAGGTGCTTGTATGCAGAACAGAGCTGATGAATTTGCTCACAGTAGCTTTGTCTTTCTGAGACCAACCATCATGTACCCAGTCAGTCTAATTAATTTAGCTTTAAGGTTTAATATATTAAGCTCTTTGATGAACCAAACATTTATATTCTTACTATGTTCTATAAATATGAATATTGCAGACTTGGACAATTGGATGTAGAATATGGAAGAGCTTAAAAAAGTTTTTAATTTTTGTTCTTGAATTGAAATTGTGGCCTAATTCTGCATGCATTTATGATGGAATAACTGGCATCGGAATATTACTCTGGAGGTAAGCAATCATAAAAGTGGGAAAAACATATAAAGCAAATCTTGTGAAACACTGGAAACCAGGCAGCAACATCCATGCCTGAGAGAAGTCCAAAAGCCTCATTCTCTTTTAGATTGCTTGTGGGAGACATTTTCTCAACAGTGGTTAGGGAGCTGTGATCTGAACAGAGTACTGCAGTTCTGTGCTGGGGAAACATACATCAAAGTCTGAGCCCTGGAGTCTGTAAAGCAAGGCACAAGATGGAAGGAGCTGAAGAGCTTGGGTGAGATATTGAAGGGTTATCAGTGTCCTTTGCTGAAGCTTTTACTCATATATTCAGGGAGAGACTACACAGGCTTGTCAGGGAGCATACACAGCTAGATATGGAATATACATAATAAAGATGGAGATCTTCCCCAGCTAGAGGGAGAGACATGTCCTGTTAACAATTCAAGCATCCTTTGATATCTAGACCTTACCTTTAACATAAGCCCCTCCCCACTTTAATGAGAGTAAGACCCGCTCTCTAAACTTGCTCTATGAAAACCTAACACAAACCCTTCACAAGAGGCTAAATGGAGGAATATTCCAAAATCTACTGTAAGAAAGAAGTGACATCTAGGCAACATAAATACAAGTAGAATCCTATCTAAGCAGGTCAAATTGATGCATGTCAAAAGTGTAGGATCTTGAGATCCATTAGGGCAACAAAGCATATGATGTGCCATGGACTAACATGAATAATGTACAAATATTAAAACAAACACAGGAAACCAAAAAAGAGAGAAAGCCCCTGTCAATCCATAGTTCTAGATCTAGAAAAATGTTTTCAATAAAATGGTGAGATATGTGTGGAGGTAAATAGAAGCTTAAGGAATTCATCAGCAGCATCTGCACCACAAGAAGGGCTGAAGGAGGTTGTTTAGGCTAACAGGAAGTGATCCAGAAGAAATGGATCTAAGTGAGCAAAGAAAAGGCTCAGAAGTGGTAACTAAGACAGTGTATTTAAAATACAATGCTGATTTCTAGTTCATACTTTCTCTATTGCAGTAAAATGTGTGCTATAAATACATTTAAATACATCCTTATACAATATTTGTATAAGGAAAAGATATTACAGCATTATCATGGACAATGTATGGGTGAGTAGATGGAAGTATGCCATCGTAAGTTTACTGCATTTGTGGAGAAATACATGGGAAATGCAAAGCAGGATGTGACCATATCACATAATTTAAAATTTAAAAAAATTAAAAGAAGCTTGAAAATGGGACTAGGGTGAAAAGTGTCATCTGGACATTGCAGGACCACTGTACTCATGAAGTCACAACAGCTGTAATTGCTTGCACAAGACCAGCACAAGACCTGCACAAGATGAAGTCAGTCAACACTGCAGCACGGAGCAGGGAGTGCACGTGAGTGTCCACGTCTAGCTGGAGTGCTATTGGCAGTTAATGGCTGCTAGGGGAAGGAGAGTCAGCTTTCTTTAGGGGTGTGGCTCTCTAGTGAGCTGATCATACTCCAGAGAATGGCATCACACTCATGCATTTGTGGGCAGTACTAATTTTTAAAAAAAGAATATGGGGCTGGAGACATGGCTCAACAGTTAAGAGCACTGACTGCTCTTGCAGAGGACCCAGGTTCAATTCTCAGCACCCACATGGCAGGTAACAAATGTTGCAGGGGATCTGACACCCTTGCTGACCTCTGTGGGCACTGCACAACATGGGTGCCCTTACACACATGCAGGGAATACACTCATACACACAAAAATAATAAAATATTTAAAAAGGAATACACTTTTTTAGAAGGAAAAAAAGGGTGCCTTGTACCACATCCTAACCTTCCCTAGGCATAGTATACTTTCTCAAGACAATAGTTGTTTTTTTTCCTAGTATTTATTTACATAATTTAAAAATTAAATGTCTATGTGTTAATATATCTTTTTATATATTTTATATGTATGTTGTTTCTCTATTTTGAAATAAAGATTTAGTTCATTCTGTCTTTTGCTTCCTCTCATTCTTCCAGCATAAATGGATCATAATTCAAAATCTCAGTATTCAGTGTTTTTTTTTTTTTTTTTGGGTGGGGGCTCTTTGAGATAGGGTCTCCCTGTAGCCTCAACTGGCCTGGAATTCACTATGTAGACAAGGCTGGTCTTGAACTCACAGAGATCTGCCTGTTTCTGCCTCCTGAGTGCTGGGATTAAAGTTGTACACCACCACACTTGGCTGGTATGCAGGTTTTATCAGGGCTGGAGAGATCGCTCAGTGGTTAAGAACACTCACTGGCTATTGCAGAAGACCCAGGTTGATTCCCAGCACCAAATGGTAGTAGCTAACAACAGTCTGAAGCTCCAGTTCTAGGGGATCTGATGCCCTCTTCTGTCCTCCATGGGTACTGCACAACGTGGGTGCACTTAAATACATGCGGAGAAAATAATTTTTAAAAAATAAGTGTAGTCATGCTATATGCATGGTCATTGGTGTTGTTTCTTTTACAACTTTATGCTAATGCTGGCTTTGATGATTACCAGATTCTCATCACATGCAGACTTTCTCTGTTTATCTATTGCTAATACTTCCTTCTTGCCCCAACAGCTTCTCGTTCACATTTCCCTTCATATGCCTTATGGTAGTTTGCCATCAGTTTCATCTGAAGTTTAAGAAAGAAACTTCTGTCCTGGAGCTCTCATCTGCTCCCAACTCTTTGTTAGTCACTGCTGCCATTCTGGCGTTCCCCCAGCACCTCACCCCCTGAGAATTCCTCTCACCTCTCCCCTGTGTGGGATCCCAGGAAATTTCAAATCTCCAATAATCTTCCTTTGTTTGCTTTATTGTGTAGATTTGAGTAGAAACTATGGCAGCCTTCTGAGAAAGAGCAAGTTTTAGGTAATCAGTGTTGTTTAGGCTACACATCTCTAAAAATTATCCTTTCTGGGCATTGTGGTGCATGCCTTTAATCCCAGCACTCGGGAGTCAGAGGCAGGTGGATCTCTGTGAATTCAAGGCCAGCCTGGTCTACACAGTGAGCTCCAGGTCAGCTGGGGCTACAGGGAGACACTGTCTCTAAAACACCAAAAAAAAATATTTAACCTTATCTTCTTGCTTTCTTTATTGGTTAGTAGGATATGAAATTTAAATTTGGAAGTAATTTTTATTTAGACTTCTGAAGACTTTTTCTTTGTATCTCTGTTTCCATGGTTACTGTTGAGAGGCCCTAAAACATTCTGGTCCTACATTCTATAGTTTCCCTGGAAGCTTTCTTAAACTTCTATTTTTTTTCTTGCAATGTCTATTTTTATATGGAAATGCAAATGAGGTAGAACAGGCTTTAAGAAAAAAAAAACAAACAGCAGAATTGGAGAAATTTTACCATATGATTTCAAGATTCAGTCATAAAGCCACAGTAATCAAGAAAGTTTGTTAGTGGTATATAGACAGGCATTTGGATCAGTGGAATACCACAGAGATTATGAAAGAGACACACACATGTTTTTTAGCCACAAAGAATGAAGAATAGATCTTCTTTTTTTTTTTTTTGAAGAATAGATTTTAAACAAAAGGTGACTAAACAATTAGAGTAGTCTTCTGAACAAAAATGTGGGTCTTCCCTTATTCATATGGTAAACAAAATTTTTTCTTTAAATAGATCATATATCTAGACATAAAAGCTAAAACTATAAAGTTTTACTGGAAAACTTGGAGTAGAAAAATTTATTTAGTAAGGGAATACAAAAAACAAAGCGTGAAAAATATTTGATAAATTGGATTTAATCAAAATTAGAACATTTTTGGCTTTGAAAGAATTCTTTTAGAAAATAAAAAGCAAACCTCAGGGGCTGGAGAGATGGCCTAGCAGTTAAGAGCACAGATCACTCTTACAGAGGACCCAGGTTCGATCCCCAGCACCCACATGGCGGCTGAGAACCGTCTGTAACTCCAATTCCAGGAGAACTCGAGTTCCAGGGGAATCCAACACCCTCTTCTGACCTCTGTGGCATAGCACGACATGGGTGCACAAACCTACATGCAGACAGTACATTCATACACATAAATAAATAAATAAATAAATAAATAAATAAATAAAAATTAAAAAAAGCAAACCTCAGACTGGGAGAAAAAATAAATACATATATTTGATAAAAATTATATACAGGGTGTGTAAAGGGCTAATAAGAAGTCAAACAACCCAATTTTTAAAAAAGTGTGGAGGCACACTCATAATTTCAGCGTTTAGGAGCCAGAGGCAGGCAGATCTCTGTGAGATCAGGCAAACCCTCGACAGTTTCTTACAGAGTTGTATCCTTGCCAGAAGCTCCTGTCTTGTGTTTTTACTCAGAGGACTGAAAGCATATGTCCATACAGATTTGTATACATTTGCTCAAGCAGCATCATTCATAACACTCAAGGACTGGAAGCAATCTAAATGCTTGTCAAAAGATAAATGTTGAAACAAATCATTATATATTGAAATCACATAATGGTTTTCAGAAATATAAAACAAACAACTATCAAATATCTACTATCATACAGATGAATCTCACAACTTACATAGAGTTAAAGAAGCCATATGCACAAATCTCTCATGATTCTATTCATTAAATTTCAGAGTTAATTGTTTAACCTCTATCCATAGATAAAGGATTAACAGTTATCTAAGGCTAAGCATGAGGCGAGTGACTTCAAACAGACATAGGCAAGATGCTGAGTGAAGAAAACATTCTATGGAAATGTATATATTTGTCAAAATTCATTGAACTTTACCCTTAAAATGTGTATGGTTTATGCTATATAAATTATACCTCAATAAAGTCGTTAAAAATCCTATGGGCTCTGCATTGTAAGTTGCTACAGCATGGGTTTCTGCTCCTTGAGATGTCTTTGGTATTCGTCTAGCCTTGAAATACAGATGAAGTAAAGCAATAGCAAAATAGAGGGAAAAAAAAAGAAAGCTGAAAGCTATGTTTTCTAAAAAATGTATTCACTTGAATACGAAATGGCATGCTTGGTAGATTTTGAAGGTGGGAAATAGACACTGACTAGTAATAGGAAGCATTTGTTTATTCAAAGGAGTATAAAAAAACCATTCCACACACAGATAAACTGGCATTTATCCTGACACGTACCATTAGAGAACAACACATACTTGGATTATCTATTTTCTAAGAATGAGAAGACAGCCAAATGCATTGACATGAAAACTCTGCTGTGAAGAGTTGACTCCTTCATGACTCACTGGCTTGTTTCTCCCTGAGACATTATTTATAAACATCATGTTGGCAAAAAATGAAAGAGAGTAATATCAAGGGGGAACAGATTCCCTGCTTTTTTTTTTCTCTTCTCCTTGTGGCCCCTGCTGTTCTAGAACTCATTATGTAGATCAGGTTGGTGTTGGACTCACAGAGATCCACTGTTTCTGCCTCCAGAGTGCTGGGATTAAAGCTTTATAGAAAGCTTTATTTTATTTTATTTTATTTTATTTTATTTTATTTTATTTTATTTTATTTTATTTTATTTTATTTTATTTTATTTTTGAGTCAGGGTCTCCCTTTAGTCCCAGCTGGCCTGGAGCTTGCTCTGTAGACCAGGCTGGCCTTGAACTCACAGAGATCCGCCTGCCTCTGCATCCTGAGTGCTGGGATTAAAAGCATGCACCACTACACCCAGATATAGAAAGCTTTTTAAATTTTTATTTATTTATTTATTTATTTATTTATTTATTTATTTATTTAATTTTTTTGTATGTGTATGAATGTACCGTCTGCATGTAGGTCTGTGCACCCGTGACGTGCAATGCCGCGGAGGTCAGAAGAGGGTCTCAGATTCCCCTGGAACTGGAGTTCTCCTGGAATTGGAGTTATAGACGGTTCTCAGCTGCCATGTGGGTGCTGGGGATCAAGCCCAGGTCCTCTGCAAGAGCAGTCGGTGCTCTTAACCGCTAGGCTATCTCTCCAGCCCCAAAAGCTTTTTTGAAAGTATAAAGAAGCAAGGCTAATGGAGGCGCTGTCTAGGATGAAGGAGGCCAGTGAGATGTACTGGAGGGGAATGTTAGTATTCACTGATTATTAAATTATGGTTAGAAATCACTGTTAACGTATTTTCGGCATGACAATGGAATTTTAATTTTTCTTTCAGAAGTTTTTTTTTTTTTTTTTTTTTTTTTTGTATTTTTGAGGACGGGTCTCCTTTTTTTTAGTCCCAGCTGGCCTGGAGCTCACTATGAGGACCAGGCTGGCCTTGAACTCACAGAGACCCACCTGCCTCTGCCTCCCAAGTGCTGGGCCACCATGCCCAGCCTCAGAAGTTGTTTTTATATACATACCAAAAATATCTACAGAGGAAATGATTTAACATCTGGCCTTTGCTGCCATATAATATGGGAAGGAGATGTGCACAACTTGGGCAACTTCAACTTAACTGTTAAAGGAAAGCAGTTCAGGGAATCGATTATTGTGGGTGAATCTGAAGGCTGGCCTTAGTGTGATGCCTTGGGAAACAGCTTTGGACTTTCTCCTAAATGTCCGAGGTATGCTTAGAAGCATAGATGACAGAACAGGAAAGGAGTCCTCACTTCTTGCTCTGGAGGGGACTCTCCTGCCCTGCCTTCTGTGCCTCTGTCCATGGTTCCGAAACCTCTGTCTTCTTGGCTTGGTTCTTGACTCCTCTCTTTCCCTGGGGCTGATACTGGATGGTAGGTGTGGTTGAGTGCTCTACTTCCTTAGTGTGCTGTCCCTAGCCCTGTGTCTTTGTATGCACCGTGAGCCTCCTAGGTGGCATCATGTCCCTTAGCCTGTCCAAGCCTACTGGACACACATTTTAACAGGAGCTCCCAAAGACCTTGTCTATTTGATGACACACAAAGGAAACTGATAAACTGTTTTTATATCTTGCAATCAGAATTAAGAGAAAAGTGTGAAATTATGGGTTCATCCTTCCAAAGAGCTGAGCAAGCAACATTCTAAGTTCCATATAAAGCATTTCCATAAAATGCTGCTTACCTTCACTTCAAATTTTATCAGATAGCTATAAATTGGCACTATTTAGATCACAGATCAAATAATGTAATATGATTCAAATTGCAGGTCATGTCCCTTTAATGGGTTGTCAAATTAATTTAATGGACACCAAAAATTTAAGGAAATAGATTAGACTAGAATGGAATGAGATAAAATGAAAATATTAAAGCAAATTATACATAGTAAGAGTGGATTTTTGTACAATTTTTTTTTAGTTTTGCAAATGTATGCCTCTGTGTATGTGTGTGTGTGTGTGTATGTGTGTGTGTGTTGCATATTCTGTGTCATAATATGAGATCAATTTCTTATTTGTGGCTAATGCTTCCCAAAAGTTTGGCAAGCTTTAGGTAAAGTCTATATACAATAATAATAGTAAAAAATAACAATGAAAAAAAAAAAACTCCCAAAAGAATGCAGGGGAGAAAAACAAGACAATTAAATGAAATTGTCTTTCCACTCAAATCCACAATAACTAGTTGCCTAAATCAGAAAACTAAACCATACCAACTGACCAAAAAATCAGAAATAACCCAACAGAAGGAACAAGTTCCGACATCACCTGACTGGTTGTTCTTGTGTGGCTTTGCTTACTGTACTTTTTGTCTATTGATTTCTGTGACTTGCCACTTTCAGACTGGAATCTATTTCTAGATACAGCTAATATGATAGCAGCTGGCAGCAGGCAGGCTGAATGAGGCTGTGTTATTTTGAATCACAGCCCCCAAATGAAGAACTTCCCCCATCCAACACAAAGCTTAGGTTACAGGGACGAACAAGGTGAGATGACATTAGTCACATTGAAGCTGTGACACCCAGAGCACCTGCTGCAAGCCAAGGCCATATATGGCCAAAGCATATGTACCCTCTGAAATCCCAGCAGGTACATCCCCCACACACTCAGCTAATGAAAGGTTTGTTTATTCTTGCAGCCCTAGGTGGAGAAAACAATTTCACCCTGCCAAATAAGAGCTTTCTTAGTGTCCACAAATCTGGAAGATTTTTATATAGATCCTCTAAAAATCTACACTGCTCAGAGCCTCTTGTCATTTAAGTGCCACTTTATAATGAAGTCACATGTTCCCATCCCTGTAAACAATGGGGGGAACCCAGAACCGAGGATGTAGCGCAGTGGTGGATCCAGTGCTTACCATGCACGAGGCCCTGGGTTCCAACACAGCAACATATTGAGAGAGAGAGAGAGAGAGAGAGAGAGAGAGAGAGAGAGAGATCAGTTTCCAACTGGAAAAGTACTTTGAAGGTGATAGTTAAAGATGGAGAATCTATGTGATGGTAACATAATCATTTGGAAAAATGTTCAAAATTTGACTGAGAGATGGGGAGCAGATAAATAGAAAGCATTGAAAGGAGGTAAAGATGCAATAGGGTAGGACTTAGAGGAAGGAAAATGGTACTTATCAGATGGAGTCACGAGGTGACCTTAGTGGTGGTGAGTCTCTGGGCATGAAGGAGACCAGGCCTGCCATATTGAAGGCAGGATGATGAAGAGGCACTTGGCATGGCTCCTCTGAGCAGTCACCAGTGATTCACTCATTCGGGCACAGCTGGGGCTCTAGGCAGAAGGGAGAAGACTCAGAAGTGTGGGTTCCTGGGACCACAGACATCCACGGCTTCAGCTCAACTCTGATTCAAACCAGGTCCTTGCCAAACCATCTTTCCCCAGAGAATGGACTCTGCTCAAAGTCATGTGTTTTTCTCTTTACACACTTCAAACGAGGTTGCAAGCATGGCATCTGGAGCATTTCCTGGCAGAGAGAAATGTCCCTTTCCCCAGACGGTTCCCTTTCCCAGATTTCACTCTCTTTCACCTTCCTCTGTCCTGTTTTATGTGGGAAGAGCCCGGTAAGGCTTTAGGCAGCCTCTGTTCAAGTCCAGCATCACTCCTTCCTTGCTATGTGGCTTACAGGAAACCACTGGGATCTCTAAGCACCAGTTTCCTCAGTAACAAGATGGAAACGTAATAATTTACCTCAGATGGTCATAGGAGGAATGGGGTAATATACATAAAGTCCTTTGCCAATGTTCAACACTCAAGCCAGGGGTTCTCAATCTTAGCCCCTTTGATATTTTTGGTCAAACAGTCATAGGGTGCTGCCCTGTGTGTTGTAGCTTGTTTAGTGCCAAACCTCATCTCTATAAACTTGATTCCAGGAATGCTTCACCTCCAGTTGTAACAATCAAGACATTGCCAAATGTCTTCTAAGGGGCAAAATGGTTTCTCATTAATAACGACTTCCACTCCGTTTACCTTCTCAGTTTTGGAAAAGCAAACTGCCCTGTCAGGAAAACCTAAGTAGCCTTTAAGTTGGTGAAGAAGTTAAAAGTGAACTGTTAGAATGGGCCTTATGGGACAGTTCAGAGCATGCACTACTGTTGCAGAGGACCAGGCACAAAATAACAATAACAGTAGTATTAGTACTAGTAGTAGTAATAGTAGTAGTAGCAGTAGCAGTAGTAGTAGTAGTAGTAGTAGTAGTAGTAGTAGTAGTAGTAACTAGAATATGCCTTAATCCAGTCTGCTTGGCAACTTTATGATAAGAGGAAATTTGAGCACAGGGAGACCCAGGGATCTGTCATCACACAGACAGGCCCGTATAACCTAAGCAGACAGCCCTCAGAACACACCAGCCTTTGATTTAGGAATTTCCACCTCCAGAACAGTGAGGAAATTGAACTCTGCTTTTTGAAGACAGCCAGTCTGTGGCATTGTGTCATGCTAGCCCTAGCAAATGATACAGTGATCACTTCTGGTGATTGTTGAATTAAAAGTCTTCGTGTCCCTAGGATCCTTGCGTGGCTTCTTCAGGGCCTCATGGGAAGGCCTCCCCAGGGCACAGCTTTTCAGCATGGTAAACACACAGGACTTCAGCCTTTTCCAGTCCATTGCAGCCCCAACTCATGACAGTATTCCCTGTAACATCCTGCTTCTAAGTTCTCTCTCTTGGTGGCCAAACAAGGTGTCTTGTGTTAGATACATTCTAAGGGTCATTTCTTTCCAGGAAGCACATGTACCTTTGCCACATCAGAGAGAGGGAGAGCAGACCTGTCCTTGTGGCAGCCTCTGTCCAGCTGTCTGTTTCCTGCTCAGGTAGCCAGTGAGCAGAGCACTCTACGAGATAAGCAAGGATCTGAACAGATTATGAGGTATGTCGACCCCTTCTTGTGTGCACCTGCAACTTACTGCCTGCTCTTTTACCCGTTTCTCTTGAGGATGTCCCTCTCAAGGGTACAGGAGAACTTCAACATTCCCCACAAGGCTGACATCTGCAGGCCCTTGAGTCTTCCTGAGCTTCGTTTCCACAGTGGCCTGCCTATCACTCGGAGATTGGAGTAAGCTATACGCTGCATACTGGCAACTGAGCCAACCTGGCTGCTCATTATTTGCCTCAAGGAGGTGCCTGGCTGCAGTGCTTTCAGCGAGTCTCCCTTTATGATACTGGCTACTTACCTCCTGCTCTCTAGCCTGTTCTGGAAGAACATTAAAGTCTTGTTCAACATCTTACTACAGTTCCATTCATAGTTAGAAAGGCATGTGTTAAGTCACTGAGTTTATTACAGCATCAATAGTAGTATGTTTTCAAAAAGGACTTATTTAATATTCTAAGTGCAATGACATTTGAACACATTTATTGTAATATAATTTCAGACTTTCAGGAAAGTCACATGAGCAGCAGAAGAAACGCCTGCGTTCCTTTCCCCAGATCCAGCAACTGTCAGTCTTCTGCTGTTTGCTTTATCATCTAAACCATTCAAAAACGAGTTGTTGATGCTACAATCCTCTTGCTATAAATTCTTTCATTTGTATGTCCTAAAAGCAGGGCTTTCTTCTACATAATTATACTACAGTAATAAAAAATCATAAACCGTAACTTGGATGTGCTATCATGAGCTAAAATTCAGAGCTAAATGCTCCAGATAGCCCAGTACTGTTTTTGAGATCTTTCTTTCTTTTTGGCCTGGGATGCAGTCTAGGAGCATGTGCTCTGCCAAGCTGTCATCTCCATCTCTTCACCTTGTTTTTGACTCTCATGGTTCGTGTGACTAATAGAGGTGTTTTATACGAAGGCTTTTGATTTTACTCTGTTGGAAGTTTTTGCAGTCAGATTTGGGTTTCACATTCTGAACATGAACAGACATGTGTAGTTCTGTGCTCTACTCTGCCAATCAAGTCCGGAGCTCTGCTTATCCCGTTACCGATGGTGTTAATCACTGCAAAGTTACTGGTTCTTCCCTCTGCATGGGTGGAAAAACTTTGAGGTTATTGTGTCAACCAACCCTGAAGTGCAGAATAGAATCTAGCCTTCTCTCTCTTTTTTTTTCATTTTTAAAGATTTCTTCAGCATGTAGAACCCTAGCATCCATTGTCAGATATGATATTTTAACCTGTTTAGAATGGTCCTTGTGTCTCTGTTTCCTCATTTTTCATAATCCAGTTTCAAAGCCCATTCATATGCATTCATTTATGAAGTCTTGTTCAATTATATTCAAAGTTTCTTTGCTGGACTTTCATGCTGTCAACATCTTTCCCACATTTTACTATTATCCTTACTTGTAGTTTGTGATTTTTAGTGTCACCTCCACAATGGACTTACTGAGATGCTATGTATTTTGCAGACACTTCCCAAAATGCAGTGACAGTACCTACTACGGTACAGCTATGTGTAGATAACTCACAGATCTTCTTAGAGCCGCTATGTTTCCAATGTGAAAATGGTAGGGAGAAATGTTTATGAAATAACATGGGGACAAAAGCAGGACACTACCAGTAACTAGAAGGCTCGGAGTCCTTGTCTTCTTCCCTCACACTGCAGTCCACAGGCACTAGCTTATTCCAGTGAGCTAGATCTGAGGATCATTCTTGCTTTTGTCCCTGGTGGTCAGGTTTGTTCCCAGACTCATCCCCAAACTTGGTTTTTGCTGTATGTTCTCACAGGCCCACCCCTGCATGCATATCTCCCAATGGCCTCTGGCTTGTTTTTGTTTCTGTTCAGAGGCTATGTGGGATTTGAACTTTCTCTGGAAGGAGGAGTTCTGATTGGAGGGCACTTCTGAATCAACAGGACCTCCTCAGGGCCTGCACAGGGTGACAGTAGCTTGCCATATGGAGAACTTGACTGGAGACTTGATTCAGCACACCCTTGGTTCCCCAGGACCTGGATTTTCACAGCCTGGCCAAACCAGTCAGCTGCACAGAGCCAACTACTCAGCTGGAGCCCACATCTGAGTAACCGACATTTTCCTCTAGCTTGGCAAAGATGGAAGTGTGAAATCTGAGTCAGTTGTTTTATTCCACTTCCTAGTAGAGGCAGTTTCTCATCCCATGTGAATCGAGTCATTCAGGAAGACACTCTCTTCCAGAGGATTATTCAGGCAGACATATGGACTGCTCCTAATTACACTCAGGCTAACTCAGGAGGCTGAGCCCTCCCTGCAGACCAGCCACGGCACTGCAGTTGTTCTTGACGACCTCGCTAGGCTGGCCTCTTACTCAGCCTCCTAACACCTGTATCGCTCCCTCTAGCCAATGATCCCAGTTATAAATTACTACCTATTTAAGAACAGCAAATCTGTTTTGGATATTATATATAATTCCCTGCTCGAGGGTCTGTCTTCTGGTCAAGGTACTTACTTGGTGCTATCAGCCTATAGGACTGGAGGGAGACTCATCAGGATGGATGTGAGAGCAGGGATAGGAAAAGGAAGGTTCCAGCAGGGAACTTTCTCAGATACTTCCTCAGTGTTTTGCTGAACTGTGACATTTCTCTGGGGTTTCGTTTAGGCGTTTCCTTTAAGATTTATGTAGGAGATTTTATATGTGAGTTTCTTCTATATCTCTGTAATTCATTCATGTTTTGGGGACAGAGCCAGTTGTCTGTTTATTCATGGGGAAGAGAGATGCTTTGTCTGGCCTCAAGGTAAGCAAGAGATGAAAAGAGAGACCACTTGTGTCATTCACAGTATTTACTTGGTGTTGGCTTTCCAGCCTAATCTCTAAATTTAGGATCTGGATTGTGTCCCTCATTAGCATATCCCCAGAGCCTAACACTATGGGTGCTCAGGCGGTTATTGGATGAATACATAAAAGAATGCCTCTACTCAAGGGCTCCCACTGAACTCTAATAATGCCCCTTTGTCCCTCTTCTCGGGATGCTTGGGCACATAAAAGGTGATGACCTAGAGAATGGTAAGTCTAGAATCATCATCATCAGCTTTTAGGGCACTGCTTCCTATGGTGTTCAGCCCTAATGAGATGGTACTATTGGCTGACAGCATAACTGGAACAGTGTTTCCAGGAAATAACACAGGCCATGAGGTACCCTCTTCATTTACTATGGAGGATGCCAATCTGATTTCTATGAGCACTGAAGTCACACATCACTAGGTATTTTGCATGCTGGTTTGTTATGAAAAATAAAAGCTCTGCTGGAAGAAATGCATATATTCTTTCCCAGTCAACCCTCTGGGAACTCCACTGCAAGGAGATATTGAGCTCCCATTGTATTCAATCATGACATTTGGGAACAAATACCAGGTATTTGTAGTCACTGCAACCTTCAATTTTTTTCCCTTTAAGCTAAAATGAAACATATTAAATTGAAAGGGAAATTCTATAGGCGTTGTGGTATCACTAAAAGAAAATGATAATTTGAGTGGGGGAGGGTTTGAAGGCCCAGCTCAACTACTTACCAGGTACATGAACTTAGAGAAGTAACAGTATTTGGAAATTCAGTTTTCTCATCTGCAATATAGAAGTCTAAATATGATTGTATATGTGACATTAAATATGATTGTATATGTGACATTTTGATGACATACTTTGATATTGCTGCTTTAGTTTGCCCATTTTCATGTTCTAAAAAATAACATACCCTGTAAATTTTTGCCGGTTTTTTTTTCTTTTTAAGTTTTCAAGAAATGTATACATATGAATCTTTGACCTAGTCCTACATCTCACTCCAAGGCTGGCCATTTTGTGCTGCTGGAACAGAATACTCAAGACTGGGTAATTTATAAAGAACATAAATTTATTTCTCACATTACTAGAGGATGAGCCAAAACCAAGTCTGGCATTTGGAAAGGACCTTCTTGGGGGAGGAAAAAAGGAGGGAGATAGAGAGAGAACAGGAGGAGGGGGAGAGTAGATCGGACTCCCCTTTGCATAGTGAATCTTTCTTATGATAATTGGTCTACTATAGTGACCATTTCATTCATTCACTCTCTGTCTACATGACCCAACCACTTATCATTCCACCTCCTAACACCATTGCACTACACATGCTTTTGGAGGGACGCATCCAAAAATGCACCCAACACAGGAAATCAGTAGTTAAGATGACTAAAAATTCATGATTCCTGTTATGCACAGAACTTGATAATTAAGGAGAAAATCCTACAAGCAGCAACATACATATGTGTGAAACATGAAAGAATTTTTAGCTGTAAGATATTTTGTTTAGGGAAGGACTCTTTAGGAGCAAGCTTGGTCTGAAAGGAAGAAGAAAAAAGAGAGGGTGGAAAGACTGAATTTCTTTCTTTCTTTCTTTTTTTTTTTTTTTTTGCAAAATAAATTAGAGAAATTGTGGCATTTCTCAAGGCAACATGGAAGACCAAAAGCAAACAACTCAGACCTGAGAGAAGGGAACACAAGGAGGAAAGACAAAAGACCCGATGGCAGGAAGCTGAGTCCAGAGGGGAAAAACATGAAGAATTAGTAACAGAGCAAAGGTGATCCGGACTTGAGTGTTCCACCGTGGGTGGCACCATTCCCTAGGAAGGAGATCCTGGGTTGTGTACGAGTAGAAAGTGACCGGAGGCACTAGCATGCACCCTTGCTCTTTGCTCTTGATAGTGGCTGTGAGGTGTCATGTTGCTTCAAGTTCAGGTTGTCTTTGACGTCCCTCTAATGACAGACTGTAATGTAGAATTGTGAGCCAAATAAACATTTTTCCCTTGAGTAGCTTTAGTCAGGGTGTTTAATCACAGCAACAGGAAATGAAATTAAGAAAACCGGTTGGGTTGGGGATAAGATGCTGGAGACAGTGAATCCTATGCTTTCTGAATTAGGGAACTGTTCCTCAAAAACAGTATTGAGTTTGTTTCTGTTTCATCCCTGGGAATTTCACAAATCTTAGACTAATTTATATGTAAAAATTTCTCATTGGTATCTTGCAATCATGACAACAATAAAAATTTGTATCCTATACTCTTAAATGGCTTGGGTTTGATTCATCCTGAGTTATGTAAGTTTTCTCTTTTGCTCCAAGGACCCTGGTTACCTTTGAAACTTATCAACACTTTGTTAGGCTGGTAGATGAGGTTTTTCCTGGTTCCATTTTCATAGATGGGGTAGTTTACCAAAATTCTCTGCTTTTCCCCCCACCCCCACCAGAGATAGGGTTCCAGTTTGTTGAATGATAATGTTAAAAGCCCGTGTCTGTGTATGGTTTGATTTACTTTATTTTATCTCTTAGTATAAAGTTACCTACCTGTAAGATTTAGTTCACCAATAGTCTTCCCTGGATCTCTATGTAATTTCTACACCCCACTTGTTACCATAATATTGGACTGTGTCATACAGAGTATCTCTGCTTCTTTCTCAACAATCATTTCCATTATAGAACCCTCTGCTATGGACTGATGTTGAGAAATGCTGAGTCAGTCAGCGGTGACAAAAGCAATGAAGTCCAGTGGATCAAGACCCTTTGCATGCAGCCGGTGTCTGAAGCCGAAGGCATTCTTTTCTTTTTCCTGGCTACTACCACTACCGCCCTGTGCACTTAGAAACGAGGCTAAGAATACACACTAAGAAGTCTTCTGGGGTATAAATTTATGTCTCAGCTTTCCAACAGCCAATTTAAAGCATAAAAAAATAGCCAATATTTCACAGTGAGTAAGAGATTATAGCCATAAGTCACTCAATGGATGCCAATAAACAAGGTGAAATGATGTGAGGGTGACATTGTAAGAAATTTTTTGATAAATTATTTGCAGTGAGCATGTGAGAACCCAAAGTTCCAGCTTAAGGGACATGAACACACACAAAATTGTCCTTTAAGAAAGGTTTATTTGAATGGGTATGGTGGTGCATGCCTTTAATCCTGGCATTTGGGGAGGCAGGGGCAGGCAGATCTCTTTGAGTTCAGGGCCAGCTTGGTCTACGTAGCGAGTTCCAGGCCAGCTGGGGCTACAGGGAGACTGTTCTAGTTTCCTTTCAATTGCTGTGAAAAACACTCTGACCAAAACCAACTTGGGGAGGAAAGGGTTTATTTGGCTCACATCTCTCAGGTCACAGTTCATCACTGAGGGAGCCCAGCATAGAAACTCAGGGCAAGAACCTGGAGGCAGGAGCTGAAGCACAGACCATGGAGGAATACTGCTTACTGGCTTGCTCTCATAGCCCATGCTCAGCCTGCTTTCTTATACAGTATAAAACCACCTGCCCAGGGGTGACACCACCTATAGTGGGCTGGGCTCTCCCACATCACTCAACAATTAAGACAATACTCCACAGATGTGGCCACAGGCCAGTCCAATGGAAGCAATTCCACAATTGAAGCTCCTTCAACCCAGGTGTGTCAAGTTGACACTAAAGCTATCCAGCACAGAGATCTTGACTCAAAAAAAGACAAAAAAGGGTTCTTTTTGTTGTTGTTGTTTTGTTTGTTTGTTGTTGTTGTTTTGAGCCAGGGTTTCACTACGTAGCCCCAACTGGCCTGGAACTTTTTATATAGACCATGTCATGCTTACCTTGCCTACCGCTGCCTCATGAGTGCTGGAATTAAAGGTGCATACCACCACTTGTGGCAGAAATGTAGTTCTTTTTTATTATTTTTATTTTATGTGTATGAGTGTATTACTTGCAAGTATGTAAGTGCACCTGTGTCGTGCAATGCCTGTGGAGGTCAGAAGAGGGCATCAGACCTCCTGGAACTGGAGTTACAGACTATTAGAAGCTGCCATGTGAGTGCTGGGAACAGATCCCTGGTCCTCTGCAAGAGCAGTCAGTCCTTAATCACTGAGCCATCTCTCCAGCCCCAGAAAGGTGGTTCTTTTTTTTGTTGTTGTTGTTTGTTTTTTTGTTTTGTTTTGTTTTCGAGACAGAGTCTCCCTGTAGTCCCAGCTGTCCTGGAACTCACTCTCTAGACCAGGTTGGCCTTGAACTCATAAAGATCCCCCTGCCTCTGCCTCCTGAGTGCTAGGATTAAAGGCATGTGCTACCATGCCCAGAAAGGTGGTTCTTAACAGAGATGTACTGTTGCTCCATGGAGTAAGTGGTTTAGGGAAAATCCTGGAGACAAACTGTGTGTTACTCATAGTCTTTCCCTGCATCTCACTCAGTGTCCTTTCCAGATGACAGTAGAGAGTAGGACATTTTCCAGCCTGTCCGGAGATTTTGCATGTTTCTTTCCACACCTGTTTTGATGATAAATTTCTCCTGATGAAACCTGTTCCTCTTGCTTCCCAGCTAATGCATTCATTGTGTTCATTGTTGCATCCATCTTCTGGTGCTTACCACCCTTTGCTTTATTTATCTTTATCTGACACACCTGGGAAGAGGGGACCTCAATTGAGGAATTTCCTCAGTCAGATTGGCCTCTGGGCATGTCATTGGGGGTGTTTTCTTGATCGCTGATTGATGTAGGATGAGCCAGCCCACTGCAGATGGTGCCATCTATAGAGAGGTGGGTCTGGGCAGCTAAAGAAAGCTAGCAAAGCAAGCTAGGGGAGGCCAGCCAGGAATCCTCCATGGTCTCTGCCTCAGTTCTGGCCTCCAGGTTCCTAAGTTGGGTGCCTGCACTGGATTCCCTTGATGATGGACTCTAACATGTAAGATGTAATAAGCCTTCTTTTCTCAAAGTAGAACAGAGGTTGTTAGCAAATGTTAGGCATTGGTGTGATGGACCTGACCATGTTGTTTTGGGAGAATTGTGGAAGTGTGTTGAGCTCTGGGATGGAAAAGCCATTGAGTGCTTGGAGCTTGATGAACTGTTCCATGGAAATTTGGAAGATAATGCTAAGTGTAATGCAGAGAATAGAGGACTGGCTTGTCAACTTTCAGAGGGAAGTTTGAGAGCTCTTCAAAGACTCTATCAGGACCATTTGTGTGATATTTTTGAATTAAGAATCTGTGGAAGTAAAAATCTTTGCTTTACTGGAACATTAGATGCTGGTCAGCTTTTATTAATAAGAGACCAGCATCATTGACATGAAATCTGGGGACACGGAAGCTGTGGTCCAGAGAGGGCCAAGGTTGCATTTCAAGCTGGAAGCTGAACTTGACAACGGGTAAGAGTCTTCCACATGGTACTAGTTTTGAAGGCATGAAGGCTCATGGAGACCAGCTGAGGGCTGCCACTGTGAGAGGCCAGGAGAGGCTACTGATGAAGGTGCAGTGGAGATCTTAGCATACTGGCAATACCACGATCATGGGATAACCACCAAGGACAGCAGTAGCTGTGGTGTGGAGCTGGCCTCAGCCAACCAGACAAGTTGTGTGTACTGAAGATGGCAGATCTAGAGCAGTAGAGTTGCCTAAGCCCTTGGTAGCCCAGAAGATCATAAGTCTTAGATGTCAATCATAGACCTACAAGATTTTGGAACTATAATGCTAAACTTTGGTTTTGCTTTAATTTTTTTTTTTTTTGTCTTTTTGAGACAAGTTCTCCCTTTAGTGCCAGCTGGCCTGGAACTCACTATGTAGACCAGGGTGGCTTTGAACTCACAGAGATCTGCCTGCCTCTGACTCCCAAGTTCTGGGATTAAAGGCCTGCACCACCATGCCCACCCATCGTAGTTGTGCCTTGGTTCTTCCCTCTTAGAATAAGAATAAATGTAACTTACTTTTTATTTTATAGGAGCCCACAGTTAAGAGACTATGTATTTTTATTATATTATTATTATTATTATTATAATATTATTTTTTTTTCTTTTTGAGACAGTGTCTCCCTGCAGCCCCAGCTGTCCTGGAACTCACTTTGTAGACTAGGCTGGCTTTGAACTCACTATGTATTTTTAATGGTAACTTGGACTTATAAATCATTGAAATTTTTTTAAAGAGTGGGGCTTTTAACCTTCTTACAGTGATGTGTTTCTGTGTCAAAGCTGACAAAGGGTAGAGTGTCATGCTTATTTTAGCTGTCAACTTGACATACCTGGGAAAAGAGAGCCTCGGTTAAGAAATTGCTTTCATTAGATAGGCCTGTGGGCATGTCAGTGGAGGTGTCTTTTGGATTGTTGGTTGATTTAGGAGGGCCCAGCTCCCTGTGGATGGTACCATCCCTAAACAGGTGGGGCCTGGACAACATAAAAAAAATTAGCAGAGCAAGCCAGGGGAAGCAAGTCAGTAAGCAGTTTTCCTCAGCAGTCTCTATTTCAGTTCCTTCCTTGGCTTCTGTCAATAATGGACTTGAGCTGTAAGATATAATAAACCCTTTATTCCCTAAGTTACTTTTGGTCAGTGTTTAATCACAGCAACAAGAAAAAAACAAAACAAAACAAAAAACCCAGAACAACCTTGGATATCTACTTGTAGGTCTTTCATCCCTTTGAGGTTTCCATGAGTTGTTCCTAACACGCTGCACAGGTAGCCGAATAAGGAACAACTCTTTTCATGATCTGTATGCTCCATGGCAGGCCCATAAATCACTGGAGCAGAGTTTCCAAAGGGTAGATAATTTAGGACTCTGGGAATTTCTTTCTCTTTCCTCCCCTCCCTTCTTGCTGATTATAAGAATATTTTTTGTCTATTTTTTTGAACAGTTTGGTTTAAATTTATCCTAATTATAGTTCATTAGGATTCTTAAATATGTAAATAATATGTTCATTAAATTTGGAAGTTTGGGCCATTTAAAAACTATTCTTTATAGCCCTTTCTGTCCTTCAGAGACTTCCATTGTACAGCTATTGATATGTTTGATGACTTTTCATAGATCCCCAAGGCTGTCTCTGTTTCTGTCTGTTTTCATTGTTATTTATCAGACTGGATGATCTCAACAGCGCTATTTTAAAGTCTTCCAATCTATTCCTCTGCAAGTTCAAATCTGTCATTAAGCCTCTCCCCTTGACTTCTTCATTTTGATTATTATGCTTGTAAACTATATAATTTCTATTTATTTAAAAAATATTTTATCTATGCCGATGTGGTGGTACCTGCATTTAAGCCCAGAACTTGGGAGGCAGAGGCAGGTAGATTTCTGTGAGTTTAAGGCCATCCTGGTCTACATAGGGAGTTCCAAGCCAACTGGGTCTACAGGAAGACTGTGTCTCAAAAATACATTGTTTATTTATTTTTTAAATGTAATATGTATGAGTGTGTTGCCTGCATGTAAGTGTACCCATGTCATGCAATGCCTGTAGAGGTCAGAAGAGGGCATCAGATCCCCTGGAACTGGAGTTATGGATGGTTGTTATCTGCCATGTGGATACTGGAAACCGAACCTAGGTCCTCTGTGAGAGCAGCTGTTCTAGTTTCCTTTCAATTGCTGTGACAAAACCAACTTGGGGAGGAAAGGGTTTATTTGGCTTACCTCTCCCAGATCACAATTTATCGCTGAGGAAGCCCAACATAGGAGCACAGGCCATGGAGGATCACTTCTTACTGGATTGCTCCCATACCCAGCCTTTTTGTTGTTGTTGTTGTTGTTTTGTTTTTAGCCTGCATTCTTATACAATACACAACACCCTCCCCAGGGGTGGCACCATAATGGGTTGGGCCTTTCCATATCACTCAACAGTCAACACAATACTCTACAGATGTGGCCACAGGCCAGTCCAATGGAGCCAATTCCCCAGCTGAGGTTCCCTCAACCTAGTTGTGTCAAGTTGATCCCAAAGCTATTCAGCACAGCAGCCAATGTTCCTAACTGCTGAGCCAGCTCCTCTGCCGCTGTTTACTTATTTTAAAAAATTCTTATCCTTTATTGATATTCTATTTAGCAAGACTTCCTTCTCATATTTTTCTTTTGTTCTTTAAATATATTTAAGATAGCTAATATAAATTCTCTGTCTGCTAGTCCTAGCATCAGAGCCTGTTAAACAATAGTACATGCTGAATGCTTTCTACTGACCCCCTACTCCCCAAAGGGCAAATTTTCTAATCTTTTCTGTGGATATCTCTGACTTGTCGTTGAAAACTAAGCACTTAAAAATAATGTTGCAGCATTTGAGATCACATTTCTCCATTCCTCAATGTTTTTATTGCCATTTCTTTCTCCTTTAGTAACTTTTCTGAGCTAATTCTGTGACATCTGTATTCTTTGTCATCTTTGGCCACTGAAATCTTTCATTGGTCTGCTTGGTGGTTAGCTAGTAGTGATTTAACAGAAATTTCCTTACATGCATGGAGCCATCAAGACTCTCAACCATTACTGATGAGGCCATGTATGTTCTGCAGAATACTTTTGTGCTCAGGCAGGCAGCTCTAAACTGTGCCTCAGTCTTACTTCCTGACCCTCAAGATCAATCAGTGGTGAACGTTTAGGGAGGAGCTGTCTCGAGTTTTTCTTGGGCATGTGTGCAACCTTATACATAATCATGGCCCTTGGATGCTCAGGGATGTATCACAGCTTTTCATAACCCCTATGAACATCTCATTTCTCATTTCATCCTGTGAAGTATTTTGGTAAGCTTCTTATTAACTCCAATAAGTCTTGCTGTTTCAGCCAACTGTGATGTTAAACAATTGTCAGTGACTTTTCAACAAACCTCTAGAACAAAAGCTGTTCAGAGTGAAAGAAGTCTTAGTCATATCAATAGAGAAGCCCTGCCAATGGGCCTTATAAAGGACCTTTCAGACAGCACAGATGATAAGAATTCTCAAAGAAAGGTATGCTAAGGAACTCTGAACCAAACCTACCACTGCCACTGTTTGCTAGAATGTAATAGTTCACGATGTTGAAAACAGAGTAGGGTAGAGGGGCACTGTGTTTCTCTTTAAGACTTCTGTGGAACTTGACAGAGGAGGATGGGAATACTGGAAGTTACAACACAAATTCAACTATTTATCTTAAATAAAAGCTCCTTGGGTTGTTGTCAATTTCCAGAGCTATGAAAATGTTGACTTCTTATTGCTTTTTGGAGGAACATATTTGGGAAGTTCTTATCCCATTTGTGGTGGTTTGAATGAGAATGTCCCCCATAGGCTTCAAGTATTCAGACATTTTGTTCCCAGTTGGTGGCACCGTTTGGGGACATCTTGGAAGGTGTGGCCATGCTGAAGGAAGTACATCACTGGGGGCCGGCTTAGTGAGTTTACCAAGCCTTGCTAGTCTTCAGTGGCTCTCTTGGCTTCCTGTGCTCATTGGAGATGTGAACCTCTGCTTTCTGCTCCAGCTCCTGCTACCATGCCGCCCTGCTACAATGGACTCTAATTCCCTGGAACCATCAATCGTAAGCTCAAATAAACTCTTCCTTTTATTTTTATTTTTTTAATTTTTATTTTATTTATTTATTTATTTTTTTTTTGGGTCTTTTCGAGACAGGGTCTCCCTGTAGCCCCAGCTGGCCTGGAACTCACTCTGTAGACCAGACTGGCTTTGAACTCACAAAGATCCGCCTGCCTCTGCCTCCCAAGTGCTAAGATTAAAGGCGTGCGCCACCACGCCCGGCTAAACTCTTCCTTTTATAAGTTCCCTTTGTTATGGTGCTTTTACCACAGCAACAGAAGAGTGACCAATATAGTTTTTCGTACCAGAGAGTGGACTGTTGGCTGTGAAGAATCTGACCATGTGGGTGTTTGGAGAAATATGGAAGACTTTGGAACTTTGGGCTAGAAAAGCTGTTGACTGCTGTAAGCAGAGCTTAATGTGCCATTCTAGTAGAAGCCTAGAAGAAATCAGTGCTGCTGAGAAAAATGTATTTCCAGAAGAAAATAAAGACTTAAGCAGCAACTGGGATATTTTGTCAAAGAGTCTGGCTAGAGTTTGCCCACAGCCCAAATGCGTGCCTGAGGCTAAGTTGAAAAGCAATGGACTAATTTCTTTAGAAGAGGATATTTCTTTTTTTTTTTTTTTAAGTTTTTATTGGCATATGGCCACTTAGAATTCTTCTTTTTAAATTTTAAATATTTATTTATTTATTTATTTATTATTTATTTATTTATTTAGTGTATGAATGTACTGTCTGCATGTAGGTCCATGCACCCGTGTTGTGCAATGCCACAGAGGTCAGAAGAGGGTGTCGGATACCCCTGGGACTGGAGTCAAAGATGGTTCTCAGCTGCCATGTGGGTGCTGGGGATCAAACCTGGGTCCTCTGTAATAGCAGTCAGCGCTCTTAACCACTAGGCCATCTCTCCAGCCCCAAGAAGAAGATATTGCAAGACAGCCTAGTGTAGAAATGATGGCATGGCTATTAATGGTGAATATTATACAGATCTACAGTGAAAAAGAGCAAATGGGGCAGAAATAAATGCAGAATGTACAGTTTGGATTGGAAAAGTGCAGGAGGAAGATTAATGTTGGAGCCAAGGCTTGTGAAGGAGAGGATCCCATTGATAAGGAGATTAAATTGATGAAGGAGAGGCCTAGCTATTCCAAGTAAACAATGGAAAGAGTGAGATTAAAGTAATTAAGGAGAATCCTCCAGATTTACAAGTAAACAATGGGAAGAGTACCTTCAGGGCAAGACCACACCCAGCTAAGCCTCCAACTTTTGAAAGCAAAATGCTGAAAGGGTTTTCTACTCCAAAAAGTCCAGGGCAGATAAAAGTTGCAAATGTGGTTGAAATAGGCCAGGGTCCATCCCAAACTTGCAGCCAAACTCGGCAGTTTCGTTCACAAGGTGCTGGCTTTAGAGGCATGAAGGATGCAAGAGTGAAGGGTTGTTACTTCTTCTTCCACAGTTTCTGAGAGCCACCGAGGCCAGGCAGAGTGCAGCAGGGGCATCCCTGCATAAAGAAGGCCCTGATAGGCCATTGCATGAAGCTGTGAAGGTGAAGCCTGGTTTTCATCAGAGACCTCAAGAAGACATTCGAGATGCTATAGCTGTGAGATATTGGCCAAGGAGAGCTGCATACAGGGAATGGTAACAGCCTAAGAAAGAGATGTATGTAGGGGGCCAAGAAGACACAATGGAGAAAGACAGCATCTTCAGCAAGTGGTGTTTGCAAAACTGGATAACCATTTGTAGAAGAATAAAGTTAAACTCCTACCTCTTGCCCTGTACAAAAGTCAACTCCAGATGGATCAAAGACCTCAACGTGAAACCCAAAACTCTGAAGGTGATAGAAGAAAAAGAAAAAGTTGGCAGCAGCCTACAAGACATAGGTGTAGGAAAAGACTTCCTAAATCAGACAGCAGCTGGGCAAGAATTAAGGTCGACAATCAACAAATGGGACCTCATTAAACTCAAAAGCTTCTGTACATCAAAAGAAACAATCAAGGAAGTGAAGAGAAAACCTACAGAGTGGGAGGAAACCTTCACCTCAGATACATCTGACAAAGCATTGATTTCCAGAATATATAAACTACTCAAAAAAAACAAAGAAGAAAGAAAACAAATGACCCACTCAAAAGATGGAGCAAAGAGCTGAACAGAGACCTCACAAGTGAGGAATTAGAGATGGCTGAGAAACATCTTAAAAAGTGTTCAACGTCATTAATAAAACAACTTTAAGATATCATCTCACTCCAATAAGACTGACTAGGATCAAGAAAACAAATGATACCAAGTGCTTGAGAGGTTGTGGGGAAAGGGGAACACTCATCCACTGCTGGTGGGACTGTAAACTCGTACAACCACTATGGAAACCAACATGGAGAACCCTTGGAAAACTCAGAATGAACTTGTCACCTGACCCAGCCTACCTCTCCTGGGCATGTACCCACAAGACTCATCTTACCACAGAAATACATGCGCAGCCATATTTATTGCAGCTCTCTTCACAATAGCAAAGCGCTGGAACCAACCCAAGTGCCCCTCAACTGATGAGTGGATAGAGAAAATGTGGTACATTTACACAATGGAGTTCTATGTGTAAAGAGGGACCAGTTATGAGGGAACAAGATAGACTCCATTTTTCTATTTTGTGGAAATACACCCCCACCCTCAGATTCCAGGAAAAACCACAGAATATCTCAATAGCTAGCAGGGAAGGACCAAAGGTTGTGTGTTGAAAGTAACTAACGAGGAAAGACTGAAGGCTAAACAGGACATACTCAATGAGTAAAGATCTCCAACACCCCCCCCCCAGCATGGTGCCACCAAAGCTGCCAGGTGGCCCTGACCTATCAGTCTAAGAATCATGCTTCCTCAGTCCCTATGAATTAATAACAAAATGCCAAAACTGGAAAATTCCCTGCTTGTGATTTTTCCCTTTAAAAACCCCAAATTCTCCTAGACCAGGGCTGCTCCCTCCTCTCCTCTCCTCCTCTCCTCTCCTCTCCTCTCCTCTCCTCTCCTCTCCTCTCCTCTCCTCTCCTCTCCAGATAGCAGCCTGAGCTCAAGCCCCAATAAAGACACTTTGGACTTACATTGGAACCATGTGTCCTGGTGGTCTTTTGGGGGTCCCAGTGATCTGGGCATAACATATGCAGTGGTAAAGAAAGATGATATCATGAGCTTTGAAGGTAAATGGATGGAGCTAGAAGATATCATGCTAAATGAAGTAACACAGTCCCAGAAAAACAAATGATGAATTTTATCCCTCATCTGTGGATGCTAGTGCCAATTAATTGTACGGCAAACTGAGCAATGTTAATGTGATCTAAAACAACTGTGCTCTTATATTGTGAATTCCTTAAAAAGCTATAAAAGAACAAAACACACACACACACACACACATACACACACAAAGAAAAAGATGTATGTTGCACACAAAGCTGGAAGAGCTAAGCCATCTAAGCCCTTTGGAAGTAAAGTCCTAGAAGTCACACATGGAGTTGGTGTTTGCCCTGTTGGCTTTTGGTCTTGTTTTGGTCCAGTATTTCCTCACTATACCTCTATTCCTCCCTTTTGGAATGGGAATGCATATTTGCATTCATCCAATGTATGTTGGGAGTATATAATTTGTCTTTTGATTTTTCAGGAGCTTAGAGTTAAGAGATTGGTCTGGGTTTCAGAAGAGACTTTGGACTGTAGACTTTTGAATAGAATTGAGACTGGTAAAGACTATGGGGAATTTTAAGGTTGGACTAAATGCATTTTGCATTTTAAATGGTCATGAGCCTATGTGGTCCAGGGAGTGGAATGTGCTGGTTTGAATAAGAATGTCCCCCATAGGCTTCAAGTATTCAGACATTTTGTCCCCTGTCTGTGGCACTGTTTTGGGACATCTTGGAAGGTGTGGCCTGCTAGAGGAAGGAGATCACTGGGGGTGGGATTACTGAATTTAACAAGCCTTGCTAGTCTCCAGTGGTTCTCTCTCATCTTCCTCTGCTCATTCGAGATGTGAACCTTGGTTTTCTGCCCCAGCTCCTGCCACCATGCCTCCCTGCCACAATGGACTCTAATTCCCTGGAACTGTCAATCTAAGCTCAAATAAACTCTTCCTTTTATAAGTTCCCTTGGTCATGGTGGTTTTATCACAGCAACAGAAAAGTGACTAATATACCACCATTCCTGTTAATATTGTCCTTTGTAATATTAAAATTATTTTAAACCTATAATCATTTAGAGAATTTAAAGTAAAGTGTATTATACATAAAATAAACAAATAAAACATAAAGTAGATGATGGTCAAGTTCTAGAGTCCTTGAGGACTATCCCCTTTCTTTTTTTATTTCACAATTTATTTCACTAGCATAAAAATGAAACATCACTATGAATATTTGGAGAGTTTTATAATTTTCATCCCAGGAACCAGAGGTAGAGAACAAGTATAAAATTCTCTTTTTTTTTTGTAAGTTAATTCTAGGACTCATTAAGATATTCACATTATAACATCACAGTTGCTTTCCAATAGAAAGAATATAACAATAACATTTGTTACCTTTTCTTTCAATTGGAGGATTTGGTAACTAGCATCCACAAATGCATTTTGGGATACTTAGCAAACTAATTCCTAAAAAGGCACCTGTAGGTCCAATCAGCCCACACTTAGGAGTTGCAAGTAAAATGCAAGATGCCCTGTTAAATTTTGGCTAAAAGAAAAAAATTATAAGTATGTACCATATATTAAATAAGACATGCTTACATTAAAATTTTGTCATTCATGGCTGGGGATATGGGTCAGCAGTTAAAAGCATATACTGCTCTTGCATGGATTCTAGGAGCTGAACTCAGGTCTTCTGGATCTAATGCCTCTGGCCTCTGCAGGCATCTGCATTCATATGTACATACCCACCCCAGCCACAGACATACATGTACACATAATTAGAAATAAAATAAATCTTAAAAATTAAAAAAACAGTTACTCTGGGGCTGGAGAGATGGCTCAGCAGTTAAGAGCACCAAGTGCTCTTGCAGAGGACCCAGGTTCGATTCCCAGCACCCACATGGCAGCTGAGAACTGTCTTCAACTCAAGTTTCAGGGGTATCCGACACCCTCTTCTGACCTCCACAGCATTGCACGACATGGGTGCACCAACCTACATGCAGATAGTACATTCATACACATAAAAAATTAATTAATTAATTAATTTAAAAAGTTACTCATCTCTAGTTCAGATTTACAAAGGCATTTTATTTCTGTGGTTGTCTGGTTGGTTGTTTTGCTAAATCTTGGAACTCTGTCCACCCTGATTCTGTTACACTAGCAATAAAGGCCTGTTAAGAGAAAACTCCTTCTGGTCAATGGAATAGACTCTCTGGCCTGGATGGAGACTTAACATTCCAGTTGGGCAAGGTCAGTCACTGGCTAAGGGGACTATATCTAGGAAGTTGCAGTAACAATAAGCCATGCTAAAGATATAGACTATTTAGTTCTCTAATGAGATCTTCCCTGAGGGTTTTTCTTTTAAACTCTAATAAAATTATTTTTAAGCTTCTGTTTGAGTCCATTTTAAATTCTTTTATTAATGAGACTAAGAACCCCAAGAGGGAGCCCCAATTCCTCTGAACCAATTCTTTACCATTTATGTTCCCAGAGCCCACTTCTACCACAATCAGAACTCCAGCCAAAGACCCTTTTCTTGGATTTTTTTTTTGGCTAAGAAAACCACATTCTCCAAAATTCTAGATGTTCATCCTCCCTTTGCCTTTGTTTCTCAAACTGGTGCTGTTTTCAAGTCTGACCTTGAATGCTATATTCTTTCTAGAAGATTTCATGACAGTGGATTGAGGAGACTAGCTAAAGTACCACTTTCATTCTTTATTAGGAAAAGCATTGTCAGGTCAACTAAAGAACTTGTTTTTAATTCCTGTGTAATATGTACATATAACATATTACACCTGATAGCTATCTATCAAGAGAAACAGTGCTACAGATAGAGAAGCAGAGGCACAGACAAGGAAAATTATCTGCAAAGTTCTTTAAAATTTTCTGTGCTACTAAACTATTTTATAAGTATATATTCCTTACTGTTTGTGGAAAAACAATATCAGTGTGCCAGTCAGTACAATTCTTCTTGAATTTTTAATGTAGTTTTAACAAGATTCAAAAAGAAAATATCCAGATTTGAAGGTTTTGTTCTTCTTCCATCTTTCCTAGAATCCTACATCCTTAGACGCCAGGTTCCTCATCAGCTCTCAGGGTTCCTTTCATCTAAACTACTGTAGTATTTTTTTTTAAAAAGAGATTTCCAGAGGCAGACAGATCTTTGTGAGTTCAAGGCCAGCCTGGTCTACACAGTTTCAGGACAGCTGGAGATACAGGGAGTCCCTGTCTCAAAAAGACCAAAAATAAATAAATAAATAAATAAATAAATAAATAAATAAATAAATGGATTTCACATTAAATTTAATTGTATCTTTTAGTTCTATACTTTTTTTTTTTTAGGAATGTAGAGCTTTTTTTTTTTTAACCAACACAGACCATTTAACTACAAAACAAACACATAGATAACCAATCTAAGATTGGAAATAGCTCAGAGGTAGACAGCATGTGTAGCATGTAATAGGTCTGGATTCAATCCCCACTTGTACAAACATACAATAGTAAAATAACAACAAATATATTTCCAGAAGGGCTGGAGAGATACATATCTCACTGGTTAACAATAAATGTTACTTTTGTAGAGGACCCAGGTTCAGTTCCCAGCAACACATCAACTAACAACCTTCTACGACTACATTTCCAAGGGATCTGACACCTTCTAACATTGGGAATTGCATAACATGGGTGCCCTTACACACATGAAGGCAATACACATATACATAAAATAAAAGACTGAGAGAAAGATCCAAGACATGTATGGCAGAAGACATGAACTGGGGTGGGGTGGGGGACAGGGAGAGGGGAATGCATCTAAATTGGACTGAATGATAATGTATGAAATACACAAAACATCAATAAAAGTATTAACAAATAAAATAAAAAATAATAAATCATTTCTAATCTAAACCATATCTCCAGCCTAACTGGGTAATCTTCATACACCATGTGCATTTACAAATATTTCATTATTGCACAGACCTATAATCCAAGAACTAGGGGGTTGATTCAAAAGGATCAGGAATTCTAGAACATTCTTTTTTTTTTTTTTATGTGTATGAGTGTACTGTCTGCATGTAGGTTGGTGCACCTGTGTCATGCAATGCTGCAGAGGTCAGAAGAGGGCATCAGATTCCCCTGGAACTGGAGTTAAAGACGGTTATAGCCGCCATGTGGGTGATGGGAATTGAACCCGGGTCCTCTGCAAGAGCAGTTGGTGCTCTTAAACAGCTGAGCCATCTCTCCAGCCCCGGAACATTCTTAGCTATAGTGAATTTCTGGCCATTTGGCTATCAGAGATTCTTTCTCCTAACACCAAAAACAAAAACACAGAAAACAAAATACTTCTGAAAACCAGTTGCATTAGTCACTTTCCTGTTGCTGTGATAAACCACCATGACCAAGGGAACTTATAAAAGGAAGAGTTTATTTGAGCTTATGATTGATGGTTCCAGGGAATCAGAGTCCATTGTGGCAGGAGGCACGGTGGCAGGGGCTGGAGCAGCAAGCCCAGGTTCACATCTTTGCAATGAGAACAAGAAGTCAAGAGAGAGAGAGACTAGAGACTGGTAAGGCTTGTTGAACTCACTAAGCCTGCCACCAATGATGTACTTCCTCCAGCACGGCCACACCTTCTAAGATCTCCCAGAACAGTGCCACTAACTGGAGAGAAAATGTCTGAACACTTAAAGCCTATGGGGGACACTCTCATTCAAACTACCACAGGAATGTAGAGTTTATTTTATTAATGATGGTTTAACTCTCCAGTGGTACTTAGCCCTCAAAAGAAACTAAAGAAAGGGTGCCTGGTAATGGATTAGTCTGGCACTTTTCTGGTTTTGGGTCTCTGGTTCAGTGGAAAAACTTCCAGGGATGCAGAGTCTTGGTTTCTTTGTAATGAAACCATCTGCTACATGTGGTTAGACTCTCTGTCTACTGACAGGCAAGAAACAGAGTTACTGAAGCTCTTATGGTGCAGGAACATTTGCCTGCAGTTCAGTAGGATGTCTGCAGGAAGATCATGTAGAAAGGATCCAGTGACTGCAAGAAGATCATGTAGAGGGGATCCAGTGACTGCAGGGAGATCATGTAGGAAGGATCCAGTGACTGCAAGACATTGTAGGAAGTATCCAGTGACTGCAGGGAGATCTTACAGGAATCATCCAGTAACTGCAGGGAAATCATGTAGGAAGGATCCGGTAACTACAGGGAGATCATGTAGGAAGCACCCTGTGACTGCAGGGAGATGTTGTAGGATGCATCCAGTGACTGCAGGGAGATGTTGTAGGATGCATCCAGTGACTGCAGGGAGATGTTGTAGGATGCATCCAGTGACTGCAGGGAGATGTTGTAGGATGCATCCAGTGACTGCAGGGAGATGTTGTAGGATGCATTCAGTGTCTGCAGGGAGATCATGTCGGAAGCCTCTAGTGACAGTAGGAAGATCGTCTTGGAAGTATCCAGTGACTTCAGGAAGCGAGAGGCCACAGGGTCTCCTTGTGGGGCTTCAAGCCACTTCTGGGTGATAACGTTGACAGTACCTGATCCAGCCAGGGACCTGGATTTTTGCTCCTGAGCTGTGTCCTTTTCCATGGTGGACTGAAAACCAGCACTTACTGTGTCCTGATGGATCAGCGGAGTCTGGAGTGCGAATGGCAGAGTTGCCGTCACTTCTGTGAGCTTCTGAAAGTCTCCAGTTCTATACCCTTTATGTATGATCACCAGCTTTAGACTTAGAAAACCCCACTTTTCTAAGTTCTCATCTGCTAAATGATACTTCAGGGAGTCTGCTTGATTGAGAAAACCTTGACTAATTTTTTCATTTCTTTTTTTTTTTTTTCATAGAATCAATCTAAACATCTATCACACCCATACATAAAAGATATTCTCAGCCTTAATCAGAGACACCTCTCCTCACAGTGAAGACAGTGAATGCTGACTCATAGTTGCCCAAGAAGCTGAGAATAGGCCCTAAATGAGACATTTATACCATTCCCATCTATGGCTCAGGGAACACTGTAGAGAAGTCTAGAAGAATGTTAAGAGACAAAAGACAGAGAGAAGGGATGCAGAATACCCTGCTCTAGGCTCAGCACAGACACTATAAACATGAAGTCAGTGCAGCTGTGGTTATTTGCACTGGGCCCACAGCAGAATGGTTCTATCAACAAACACTCATGAATAGGAGATGGGTTCATGGGGGCCTGCCTCTTACTGCTAAACTATTGGCTTATGGGCTATTGATTGGTTCGGGGAGAAGGGGTGCATTATCTTCAGTTACATGCCCACGCTGAGTCTAGCAGGCTCCATTGGTTAGCTCCAAACCCATAGTAATACAGAGATCCTTGTTTAAATTTAGTGGGTCACAAAACAAAACAAGCAGGAACATGACAAAGAGATTTGTAAGGCAGAAGGTTGAGAGTGACAGGGGTAGGAGTGAGCTGAGAGGGTAGGGGACGAGAGAAACCAGAATACATTATATACAGATATGAAATTGTCAAAGAACAAAATCAATAATTTTTGTCTGCCTATCTGCCTACAATGATTTGCTGCTTTAAATAGACATCTGTCTTCAATATGGATATAGCTTATGTCTCGGATTTACTGTGAGCTCTTTGTTGTCCAAAGCACCTGTGTTCATCTTTATGCCTCAATTCCTAACCATTGCAGCCAACAATTCAGTTAGCTTTGAATGATAGTGATGACTAGCATTGACACATAATACACAGAAATCAGCTCCAAAGGTAGCCCTCGGATCATACAATATTAAATCTATAGGAGACAAGCACAATTCTTCCCAGGTTCCTTTTAGCTCTAGGTTGTTTTTATTACAGTTGGACATGAAACAGAAGTATGAGTTTAATCTGACCATAAAATGTCTCTATATTATTTCCAATGCCAACCTCCTGTCTTCCCCCTAACCTCACATGGAAGGTTGTTTCTGATAAAGTAATAGGCAATTTCCAAACACTTTAGGCTAATTTAGGGCAATTTATATGCAGGGAACTAAAAGCTGTTGACAGGCTGAACTCTCAGATGCTGATGGTTCCAAATCTTGTTTGGTTTTTGACAGCTGCATGATGTAATTTAAAATGAATCTAAGAGGCACATCACAACATCTCAGCACTACTTTTCTTTCTGGAAGATAAACATTTAAAAATAAAATGCATTAAGAAATTGTTGACTTGAAATTTTCAAGAGGATTCCAGACTTTTATTTTCAAGTAAATTTACCCAAAGTGTCATCTACCCGTTTGCTCTCATATCCTTTATTGCCAGGAGTACAGTGACTGCTAGGAATTGGGTTTCTGCCATGTTCCTTTGGTGTTTTGCTTTTAAATTGGGAACTGGAGTTTATCCCAACCCTGACTATATAAAACATCTTCTAAGCTTAGAACTGAGGCAGAAGCCCAGGGCTGGGCCATTTTCTACACTGAAATGTAGAAGCTGTTTGATGTCCCTCATGACAGGAGCAACTTTCTTTCACAGAGCTCCTTGCCTGGCTATCTTTTCTAATGAAGTTTATTCTATAATTGTGGGTGATTTCTATCTCTAGTAAGAATAGAATTTTCTAAAGAGTTAGCTTATTGTCTCGAAAAGACCAAAAAAAAAAAAGAGTTAACTTATTGATTAAATTCTTCATATCCAGTAAACCCAGAATGACTTTATTATTTAAAAAGAATCAACACAAATTGTACTTGTTTGAATCCTTTCAAAAGCAAAAATACTGTCTATATATTCTCACACCTCAGGAGTCAGGGTGCCTGAATCTAAACACATCTGTGGTACTTGTCATGTCTGTCTGTATCTTGTGATAATTGCTTCATCTCTTTGTTTCCTCCTCTGTGAAATGATGGGCACACTAGTATGCATTTTATTGGGGTGGGGGAAGGATTGAATGAGATAATATCCAAGTGCTTAAACACACTGTACTCAATAAAGAGGCTCAATAAATATTATTATTACCCCATCACTGTTTGGGGCTTCTTTTTCAAATCTTTGAAGTTTTTCAAAAGAGAAAAAGTTCAGAGAAAAATCCATAGTCATAAGAGAACCACCAACACATCTTTTAAATCTTTGCCCTAGAAATACTCATATTTCTATTAAGACCCTGCTGTTTGGTAAGTAATTTTCAGTTTTTTCCTCTCCATGGTATCCCACAGATATAGCTATTTTCTTCTCCATTTATTATAACCAAGCAAAACCCTTCCAGAAAAAATCTAAGAAAAAAGAAGAAAATAGACCAAAATAAACTAAATAGGCATTGTTCCTTTTCCAAGTATTTTGGCAACTTGAGACTAGTGTTAATTCTGGTTAAAATGAATGCATCTAGATATATGAGTAGAATTCCTATCATCACACTGAGTTGGTGTTTTCATCTCAGTATGGTGTATATACATTAGAATTGTGACATTAGGTATTAGAACTGTTGGTATTCTCATAATAGCCTTCTTGTTAAAAGAGGCTTGGGAGTTATTGTAAAAACCTGTATTTATTTGAATAGATTCCAGGTAAGATATGCCCTAGGTGTAATTAGAAATACTCTGAGTCAGGGAGTATCTTTGTAAGACCATAGAAGTTAAATGCACCAACAAATATCACTAATAAATAGTCTTAGAAAATTACCTTTTCAAAGGTAACAAATGTAAGATTGTGCTTATATCGTATGGTTCTGTTGTCCATTCTTTCATGTTCTGAGATAGCCAGTCTAGATGAATGTGGTGGTTTGAATGAGTGTCCCTCACAGGCTTTAAGTATTCAGACATTTGTCTCCAGTTGGTGGCACTGTTCTTGGAGGTCTTAGAAGGTGTGGCTGTGCTAGGGGAAGTATGTCACTGGGGGCAGGCTTAGTGAGTTTAACAAGCCTTGCGGTCTCCAGTCGCTCTCTCTGCTCCTGTGCTCATTGCGAGATGTGACCCTTGGCTTGCTGCTCCAGCTCCAGCCGCCATGCCTCCCGCCACAATGGACTCTAATTCCCTGGAACCGTCGTCAATCGTAAACTCAAACTCTTCCTTTTATAAGTTCCTTTGGTCATGTTGTTTTATCAAAGCAACATAAAAGTGACTAATACAATGAAGGAAGTTCTAATAACCAACAGCAGTCCAACCTGTAGTAGTGAACCATACTGTGCATTTTGACTATAAAGAGATTAATCCATCTGCCATTTCACATATGTCTATCACCTAGAAAAATTACTTATCAAGGTATAGTCAAGACTATATATCTTTGTATACTTTCCCAATGAATTCTTTACTTTATACTTATTATATTAGAAATGTTGGAGAAAATAGTGGGGTTGTTAGCTGATCAGTGGAAACTCCAAGATTTATTAGACAAAGGCAGCTACAAATATATAATAAATAGTATCATACTCATATAGTGAACATGCATAGGTATATATGATGGTTCTGAGTGACTTGTAAGTCATATGAGTAACATATCTGTTAGGTGGAGTTTCAGAAAGGGAATATACATAATTTATCCCCTTCTTCATACTTACCTATATAGGAACTTCTTTTCTGTACAAGGATCTTCCAAGTTATAAATTTTATAAAGAATCTCCATTCCCTGGCAGAAGTTAGCAAATTTTCAGTTCTTCTGATGACTGAGTGGGCAAATTTAATTCTGGAATGCAATATTAGAAAGCCCTCTGTCATCCTGGAGATAAATCTCATTTTCCAAACACCTTGTTCCTTTGGGGATTTATATTTGTTATTTATAAATGTGTCTCATAATTGATTTAAATTTTTTTTAATTTTATTTATTTCTGTATGTGTATGAATGTACTGTCTGCATGTAGGTTTGTGCACCCGTGTCATGCAATGCCACAGAGGTCAGAAGAGGGTGTCGGATTCCCCTGGAGCTGGAGTTCTCCTGGAATTGGAGTTTCAGATGGTTCTCGGCCGCCATGTGGGTGCTGGGGATCGAACCCGGGTCCTCTGTAAGAGCGGTTGGTGCTCTTAACCACTAGGTTATCTCTCCAGCCCCATAATTGATTTTATTTATTTTTTTTATTTTTTATTTTTTTGGCCTTTTCAAGACAGGGTCTCCCTGTAGCCCCAGCTGTCCTGGAACTCACTCTGTAGACCAGGCTAGCCTTGAACTCACAAAGATCCGCCTGCCTCTGCCTCCCAAGTGCTGGGATTAAAGGCGTGCACCACCACGCCTGGCTCCCCATAATTGATTTTAAACTTGGGCAGATGAAAAGAGAATATTGATACTGACCCTTTATCACAGACTTTACCTTTGCATAGACTCAATTAAAGCATTGGTTCTTCGCAAATATGATGGAGGCATCTCTTGAAGTGTCGTGCAGATGTGAGTCACCAGTCTTCTTGTGCAGGGAGGTCTTGGAGATCCACTAATGGGACTTCAGCCAGTGTCCAGTCTATAAAGAGGAAAGTCTGCTCATGCTTCAAAAAGGGAAGCCTGGTCTAGCAGGACCTGACTTTGTCCTGGAGTGGATGGAACTGGTGATTGAAAAGCCAAAAGGAGTCAGGGGCTCCCTTCTCCACCCCCCAAAACCTGAGTGACCTTGAGGACCAGATCCTCAAGTGACCTTGAGAAAACAAAAACCTTGGTTAATCTGGGCTAACTGTGTGGCCTTAAACATCCAAAAGGAAGTAAGACCAGAAATAAATAATTAGTAGGCCTAAGAAATTGTACTTCAGGTATAAAACTTGAGATCTTAGTAAAAGACAAAAAAGTAAAAAAGAAAAAAAAAAAAAAAAAAAAAAAGAGCACAGTTGTTTTGCCTGTCTTACTGGCAAGTGCAGCTACCCTGAGGCTGCCATTGCTTTTGCCATCCTCCAAAGACACGAGACACAGCTTTTCAACCTTCCAATACGGACTTAAGAGTCATGTCTCTCCAAGAATCCTCTTAACCTTTAGTGCCAGATGGGGACTGCTGAGACATCCAGCTTGTGGCCTGAGCTACTACTGGGGTTTCAGCCTCTTCAGCATATAGACTGCCATTGTTAGACTACCCAGAATATATCATGGAGACCAGTACAGGAAGATCAAGACAGGACGTGGTGCTTACTGGACCTCATTTGGTGACCATGGGAAGGGAAAACCCCAGTTTGAAGCACAAGGGCAGAACTGATGGTGGTTTGGGCTTGCCAAGGAGGAGCCTTCAAACATGACATCTTTCAGCTTAATGAAAAAAAAATCATAAGCTGAAGATGCTAAAACCTAAAAAAAAGAAAATATGAACAGGGCTGGGCATGGACAGCCTGCCTTTAATCCTAGCACTTGGGAGTCAGAGGCAGTCAGATCTCTGTGAGACTGAGGCCAGCCTGGTCTCAATAGTGAGTTCCAGGCCAGCTGTGACTACAGGGAAACTCTGTCTCAAAAAGACCAAAAAGAAAAAAACAAATAAAAAGTAAATAATATCAACCCTTAACCAACCTGAAAGAGGAAAGAAGGAGAAAGGGTGAGCAAGCTCAAAGTAATACAAATGAGATGAAAGGGGAAGTTTAAAATAGATTCTAATGGAATCTACGAATGGAAGATCATTAGTGAAAAATTTGAAAACATATTCCAAAAAACTGGAAAACCTAGTAGAAAGAGATAAGCTTCTGTCAAAATTAAATTAAGAAGATGGAAATAATTTAAACAAATCCATAATAAGCAGTAAGACTGAAGCAGTAATAAAGAATCTATCCATAAGGAATACCCAGGACTGGAAGGATTCACTGCTGAATTCTACCAAACCTTTAAGAAAGTTCTAATGCTAATGATTCTCAAGCTATTCTATAGAATAAAAAGGGAAGGAACACTTCCAAACCCATTCTATGAAGCCAGATTATCCTGATACAAAAATTGAAGAAGAGCATAACAACAAGCACATACAACTGTAGACCAGTATCCCTAATGAGCACAGACACAAAAGTTCTCAACAAAACATGAATGAGGTCTTTACTAAGCTCTTACAGGTGAAAAAGTACCAGAGAATACATACAATGGGTGAAATTCTGTGCATTTGAATATTATCATTTCTTTAGGAATTCTTAGTCACTATATCTTCAAATGCATATAGAAGAAACACATTCATAGTGTCAGAAATGTGGGAAACAATGTCCCTCAGCTATCCTTTCAGATAATAGAACCTGTGCTAAGGAGATGCCTTATAAAGATGAGGTACATGTAATGGTCTGCTCACACACTGTACTTAACATCATAGGACTCATGATATGATTAGAACAGGAACCCTTGATTTTCCCTTTCCAGCTGTCCTTCATGGAATAACCATTTGTAAGAGAAGATCTGATGGTGATAAATTTCTTTTGCTTCATAACCCACATTTACTGAGTATCAAAGCTTATACAGGAAAAACCTTAAATTATGAATAGAAATGCTAGTTCTATTACCAGTAAAAAGAGTAAGGTTTGATTATAACTCTAGATAGTAGCATGCAAAACAGTCATGGACTTCTTAGTGTATAAAAGCTTTGAACTGCCGGGTGTGGTGGCACATGCCTTTAACCCTAGCACTTGGGAGGCAGAGGCAGGTGGATCTTTGTGAGTTCAAGGCCTGGTCTACAGAGTGAGTTCCAGGCCAGCTGGGGCTACATGGAGACCCTGTCTCTAAAACACACACACACACACACACACACACACACACACACACACACACACACACACAAAAGCTTTGACCTATTTAGGCATCCTTTCCACCTGCATTTCATTACCAAATAATTTCACCTCTGTGGTTTGGATCGCTGATTTTTAACCATTAGTAAGGTTATTGTGAAGACTTACTAAATCCAGTAAAAAGACCTTTGGAATATTCACTAGTAAGAAGCAACTATCAGTAAATATTAGATATTGTCATCTTTATTGACTTCTTTGTTGCTCTGTGAATGCTCATATGCTTTTTAGCCCTGTGCATTTAAAAATTTTTTTTATTGATTTTATTTATTTCTGTATGTGTATGAATGTACTGTCTGCATGCAAGTCTGTACACACGTGTCGTGCAATGCCGCGGAGGTCAGAAGAGGGTCTCGGATTCCCCTGGAACTGGAGTTCTCCTGGAATTGGAGTTACAGACGGTTCTTGGCCTCCATGTGGGTGCTGGGGATCGAACCCGGGTCCTCTGTAAGAGCGGTCGGCGCTCTTAACCGCTAGGCCATCTCTCCAGCCCATTTTTTTTTAATGAAGTCTGCTGTCACAGCTTATCCCATATCAAATGTATGATAATTGATTCTGGAATGAAAATTATTAAACTATAACATGAGTAAATACTCAATGAAAACAGTTGAATCAGAAAATTGACTGTAGAGAGTAAATGTATGAACTTTCCTGAGTAAATTCATTTTGAGTGAAGGTAGATCAGAGGTGTCCTCCACAGGAAGGTTTGCAAAAGCAGTCTATATTTTCTTACAGTAACTGAGGATGATTACATTTGCACAAAAGGTGAATTGGGAAAAATTATAATTTGTAAACATTAACATATGACTCTTGGATTAAGTGAAAAATGCAAAGTGAAATAACAACTTGTTTACATGTGAAAGGTAAAGACAGTTTTACTTATGAAAACCTGAAGTTCTGATACCACAAGCTTACATCCTCTAGTGTTAGGAGATGCTATAAGACACAGTAAGACCCTGTCATCTTTTACAGAAAAAATGTAATTCATGGATTAGCATACCATCCAAACATCTGTGTCAATACCAAAGTAACCTACCATAATAAATAGTACTGTTTAAATACCTATATATCTAATTGCTTTTGCTTCATTAGTAGGATTGAAAGGTTATTCCTGGACAAACTGTCAGCCCATGAAAGGAAACAGCCAGAACTGATGAGAGTCCAAAACGACATCACATGAGAAAGTAGACTGCTTTGCTTCTCATCCACCTGTGCCCCTTTTCTAAGCCTAGAGAACAATCTGCGGAAGAGGGGGTGTAGTAGAATGTAAGGGCTGCGATTGGGGTGAATGGTGAAACTACAGCAACATAGACTGGACACTTATTTGATCGACATGATTGTATATACAAGCCCCTCCAGCTGGATGGTGGGAGCCTTGGGCTGTGTGGGTTTGGACACAACTGCTTGCAAATTGGTTTTACATGAAAGATGCTTGTACTCATAAAAAAAAGAGCTAGATAGTGAAAAGTCTTTAAATCAGGTTTTCATGCCAGGCCTGAAGAAGGCCAAGAGCTTGGTGGAAGATAGTCATTAAAATCCACTCTGTAAGGTTTGCAGTTTAAAATGGTATACTTAAAAATAACATATATTTATATAGAGAGGTATTTCAGTAGAGATTTATACAGAAATGCAAAATAAACCATATAAATTAATGGACTTGATTTCTCTGAAGACATAGTCTACTCATATAGTTTTAAAGAGCAAAGTGTATATTGGGTAAAATTTATTTGGCAGGTATTTAACTCTACCCAAGCTTTGTCCACATATTATAGGACATTTTTAAGACTTAGTAAAATGTTTAGATTAGTTAAATTTGGTTGAAGGTTTTGGTGAAAATGGTAATACATTTGGACTAATTGGGAATATAAAATGTTAATTGTTTTATTTATAATTTGTATTAAATTTTCAACAATAACTTTGGGATTAAGGTACACAAATGATCTCTATATTTTTCTGTTATACAATATCACCTTGTAACACTTTCTTTTACTTGTAGGATAATTTAAAGGAATTAAGTTTAAGTTTACTTTCCAAATAAGTAGCATATAGTCAATGATAAACTGTTTGGGTAAATTTAATGAAAACTTATGCCTTGGCTCCTGTTTATGGGTATGTGTAATACAACTTAGGCATCTATAGGTAAAACATAAAAATTTAAAAACAAAAAGAGAGAGGTGGAAGGTGGTGTAGTATCCCTTCTGGGATACAAATGGAAAACTCTGTGTTCCAAACCTACTGATAAATTTTCAATTTTGAGATCTTGAAACTAACAATGGGAGGAGATTTTGGTGTGTTCCCATAGGTAAAAACACAATCCTAAATCCTGAAAATGTACAACTTTTGCTGTGCAGGATGGACTGGAATTGCCAGCAGAGAGGCTGACCCATCTGAACATTAAAGAAAGGAACCTCAGACCACCTGGTCACAGACACTGACATATCTCTGAATTCTATTTGGGATAACTGTTTATTTATTTTTTTTTAAGGAATAACATATATAATTGAATTTTATAAAAAATTATTAACATTTGTGATTTTCAAACAAAATAGTTTCATTGTATTTAGTATACCATATCTTATCTGCACCTCCCCCAATACCCCCAATGCAATGCCACTTTGTTTATTTTTATTTTATATTTTTGTTTTTTATAAATTAAAAAATAAATATCCTGCCTTCATTTTATTTATATTTTTAACAAAACTTATTTTAATCCATAAAATTTTACTTGATTACACAGTACCGTGTGATGTTTCATAACATTTCTTCACTTTTTAGATCATGAAGTGTTCTGCTGTTTGGTCAAAAAGAAAAGCATTTGACAAAATGGGATAACTGTTTATAATGGGCCCTAATGACGTTTACCTTCCAGATGCTGAGAACCTTCCCACCTCCTTTTTTAGAAAAAAGAAAAACATGATGGACGAAGTCATTCCTGTAAATTAGAGCCAAATGTTATAGTGGTAATTTCCTATAAAACAGGTATAACTACCCTTTTTTTAATTGACTGATAGACATAGGAACTGTGAAAGGATAATTCTCTATTAGAGCCAAATATCAATAGTAAGTCTTTATAAGCTGTGTAATAAGCAAAATATATTAATACAGGAGAGCTCTGATATCAGCAATGGATTATTCTGCCTAGGAGATGTTGGCTAGGGATCCAAGCTCCCCAAATTATAAACCCTTGCCTATAAGTGGGATATATGCAAGGAGAAAGGCAGTAAGTCCCCATTGTTGAAGACCTGGTGTAAGCATGAAAAATGTTTTTGAGACATCACTTGCTAATGTACAGTGGCCTCTGAATATGCAGAGGCGCACCTTAAAGCAATAAAGCAAAATATTGGTCTCCTTGAGTCAAGCAAGACTCCTCTATCAGTATCACATCTACACTCAACTGCCTGGAGATACTGTGCAAACAGTGGCAGCCAGTGTCTCTATATTATATCTCCAAATCTATTTGGCTTTAGCTCTCTCCTTGGAGGAATAATTCACAGCAGATGCCAGAAGCTTATGTCCTCTAATGGTTAGGAGATGAATAAGCCACAATAAGAACTTGTCACTCTTTATAGAGAAACCACAGTTTGTGGATTAGCAACCATCCAAGCATCTGTGTCTTGCTCACAGCTTAGCTTGCACATAATAATTAGTATGCTTAAATGCCTGTACATCCAATTGCTGTGCGTTGTTAGTAGGATTAAAAAGGTACCCCTGGATAAGATGTCAACCCATGAAGGAACAACCTGAACAGACTAGAGTCCAAAATGAACATCTCCAGAGAAAATAGACTGTTTTGCTTCTACCCACATTGTTGCCCCTTTCCCAAAGCCTAGGGAACACTTGTGGAAGAGGGGCATTGGTAGAATGTAAGGGCTGTGGAGAGATTGGGGTGAATCATGAGACTACAGCAATTAGACTGGACTCTTATTCGATCAACATGCCTGTGCATACAACTTCTCCACCTGGACTATGGGAACTTGGGTTGTTCAAAACTTGGACATAGATACTTGCAAATTGGTTTTCAGTGAATGTTACTTACATTCATTGCTTATGCTTAATAATTTGGCCACTCCAAAAAAATGTACCAATTACCTAATTGTATGGCAAACTGAGCAATGTCAATGATATCTGAAAACAACTGTGCTCTTATATTGTAGAATCCCTTAAAAATAAACAAATAAAAGAAAAGAAAAAATATCAAATTGATTTACAATTAAAAAAAAAGAAAACCTGAAGTATGTGGCTTATTTGAAAAAATGTTAAAAATGTTCAAGCAAAAAAAGCATATGCTTTTAATCCCAGCACCCAGAGGCAAAGGCAAGTGGATCTCTCTGAGTTGGAGGCCAACCTGGCCTCTATACAAAGTTTCAGGCCACCCAGGGCTCCATAGTAAGACTCTGTCTCAAGAAATCAAACAAAATAAAGCTACAAAAGCATTGAAATGGAAGAACAGGATGGGGGAAAAGCATGTTGGTAATGCATTGGCTATAGAAATCACCCAAGGAAGATTTCAAAACAACAAAAATTCACTGAAAAAAGTAGGGAAAGAGACCTACATGCAATGGCCAAAGATTTGTTTCATTAGAAGGATCTGAGTATTTTTCTTTGTATGTAACTAATAGCATAGCCTCCATAAATAAAAAGCCAAAGTTCACAAAACTACAAAGAGAAAAGACAGCTTGGATTGTCACATACCTGTCTCAAGAGCAAATTCAGGGTAGCATGTCTGGACAAATAACTGGTATCAGTCCAGCAGAAATACATGGACTTCCCCCAATTTAGAAAATGTTCTTGTATACAAGAAATTTTTTGCCATGTCTTGAACCATAAAGCAAATTTGAGTAAATGTCAGTTGATTGAAATTACACAAAATATCTTCTTAAATAGGACTAGCAAAGTCTCTCCATGTATTTGGGGCTATATTTTTAAATAACTATTAAAGAAAGCATAATAACAGAGTTGAGACTTTTAAAACTGAAAAGAATTTCATATTTGGGCTGGAGAGAGGGCCTAGCGGTTTAAGAGCCCACCGCTCTTGCAAGAGACCTTTAATCCCAGCACCCACATGGCGGCCGAGAACCTGTCTGAAACTCCAATTCCAGGAGAACTCCAGTTCCAGGGGAATCTGAGACCTCTTCTTCTGACCCTCCGCGGCATTGCACAACACGGGTGCACAGACCTGCATGCAGTACATTCATACAACATGACATAAATAAATAAAATAAAAAAAAGGAATTTCATATTTGATAATTTATGATTTGAATGTAATTAAGATGTGGAGTAGGTTTCAGGAACTGAATTCAACAAGTAATTTCTAAGATGTGGAGACTTTTAAAGGTGGAGGGAATAGGTTAGAACCAAACTAAATGGGAATAAAATAATTTTTTTTCTTTTTTATTAATTTTTAATACTTTTTCAACAATTGACGTTCTCAGGTAATAGGTACATATAAAGAAGTAATTAGCCCACGTTGTAGTGAATGCTGGTGTCCCAGCACTCAAGAGGATGAGGCGGGAGGATCTTGTATACTGGGAGGCCTTGGGCTCCATTTTGAGTTTCAGGTCAGCCTTGGCTACATAGACTTTTCCCTCCTACTGAAGTTGGAACTAAATTTAAAAACTGTTGGAGAATGATTCCTTGAGTGCTTCTGAGTATAGAAAATGAAATGTATTAGAAAGCGTAGACTAGCTTCCTCATTCATGTTCTTTGTGGAGTTGTTGACTTATCCACAGTTCATTGAATCAGTCACTTCCTGAGTACTTGATGCTCTGATTCTTTGAAATGAAGAATGAGGTGACTATATTTGTACATAATTACTTAGTTTCTATATGCAAATATATATTAAAAGTTATACCCCTGGGTTGGATTTGTACTGTAGACTGTGTATATTTATGTAAAGGGCAAGTTTTATAACCTCAATTCTTTCTATAATGTTAATATAGTGGTCATTCTTGGATAACTTTGATGAAATGGGTTGTTACTATTTTTTTTTTTATTAATTTTTTAGTTCTGTATGTGTATAATGTACGTCTGCATGTAGGTTGGTGCACCCGTGCGTGCATGCTTACGGAGGTCGAAGAGGTGCCGTATTCCCTGGACTGGAGTTCTCCAGAATTGAGTTCAGACGTTCTCTAGCCCCATGTGGGTCGGGGATCGAACCCGGGTCCTCTGTAATAACGGTCGGCGCTCTTGACCGCTAGGCCAATCTCTCCAGCCGAACTGGGTTTTTTTAAACATTGATGTTGGCAGTCTGCTAAGTGGACAGCTATAACAGTTTTTTTTTGCATTTAACACCACTTTGCTGTTATTTATTTTATGTGTATTTTTTGGTCTTTTTGAGACAGGATCTCCCTGGTAGCCCTGGCTGGTCCTGGAACTCACTCTGTAGACCAGGCTGGCCTTGAAATCACAAAGATCTGCCTGCCTCTGCCTCCCAAGTGCTAGGATTTAAAGGTGGTGCCACCACGCCGACTTATTTTTTTTGTTTGTTTGTTTGTTTTTGATTTTTTTTTTTTTGCTTTTTGAGACAGGGTCTCCCTGTAGCTCCAGCTGTCCTGGACTCACTCTGTAACCAGGCTGGCCTTGAACTCACAGAGATCTGCTCTGCCTCTGCCTCCCAAGTGGCTAGGATTAAAGGCATGCGCCACCATGGCCAGCTCTGTTATTTTTAAAGATCTTATATTCTGTGGCTTGTCTCAGTATTGATTGCTGTTTTCCTAATGCCTTATTTTTTGCTTTAGACTTTGGTTTTTTTTAATTATTTTTGCTTTGTTAGTTTTATGGGGAGTTTGTGTTTACAGTTGAATGGCATCAGATGATATGGATAGCTTACCTAAAGATGCTAAAGAACTCCACCAGAAAACTCATAAACATTTAAGAGTTTCAGAAAATTGGAAGGATACACAGTTAACCTAGAAAAATCTTTCTTTACCCAACAAAGAGCAATGGAGAAGGAATAATACAAGGAGCCTTCCCCACTCACAATAGCCTCAAAACCAATAAAATACAATACCTGGGAACAAACACTAACCAAGACACCAAAATCATCTCTACAAAAAAAAATTTAAACCCCTGAAAAGGAATTTGAGAAGAAGACATCACGAAGATGGAAAGACCCGCCCATGCTCAGTGGATTGGGAAATTAAATATAGTAAAAATGTCCAATTCTACCCGAAACAATATACAGATTCAATCGATCCCAATTAAAAAATCCCCACACCCACATGCGGCTGAAAACCGTCTGTAACTCCAATTCCAGAGAGACTCCATTCCAGGGGATCCCGAGACCCTCTCTGACCTCCGCGGCATTTGCACGACACAGGTGCCAGACCTGCAATAGCAAAAATTCATACACATACAAAAATAAAATTCTACACATACAAAAATAAATAATAAAAAATTAAAATAAAAAAAAACAGAAAAAAAAGTCCTTAATTTCATATGGAAAAACAAAAGACTCCAAATAGCCAAAGTAACCCTGAGCAAAAAGAACCATACAGGGGGTATCTCTAGACCAGACTTGAAACTATACTACAGGGCTATAGTCATAAAAACAGCTTGGTACTGGCACAAAAACAGACCTGTTGACCAATGGAACAAAACTGAAGATCCAAACTTGAGCACATACAATTTCAGCCATCTCAGATTTGACAAGGGGGCCAAGAAGACACAATGGAGGAAAGACAGCATCTTCAGCAAGTGGTGTTGGCAAAACTGGATCACCACTTGTAGAAGAGTAAAGTTAAACCCCTACCTCTCATCCTGTAAAAAGTCAATGCCAGATGGATCAAAGACCTCAACTTGAAACCCAAAACTCTGAAGGTGATAGGAGAAAAAGTTGGCAGCAACCTACGAAACATAGGCATAGGAAAGGACTTCCTAAATCAGACAGCAGCTGCGCAAGAAATAAGACCAACAGTTGACAAATGGGACCTCATTAAACTCAAAAGCTTCTGTACATCAAAAGAAACAATTAAGGAAGTGAAGAGAAAACAGAGTGGGAGGAAACTTTCACCACAGATACATCTGACAAAGCATTGATTTCCAGAATATATAAACTACTCAAAAAACAAAGAAGAAAGAAAATAAATGAATCACTCAAAAGATGGAGCAAAGAGCTGAACAGAGACTTCATGAGTGAGAAAAAAGATATGGCTGAGAAACATCTTAAAAAATGTTCAACATTGCTAATAGGAAATGCAAGTTAAAACCACTTTAAGATATCATCTCACTCCAATAAGACTGGCTAGGATCAAGAAAACAAATGATACCAAGTGCTGGAGAGATTGTGGGGAAAGGGGAACACTCATCCACTGCTGATGGGAATGTAAACTCATACAGCCACTATGGAAAGCAGTGTGGAGAACCCTTGGAAGACTCAAAATGAGCTTACCATCTGACCCTGTCATACCACTCCTGGGTATATACCCATAAAACTCATCTTACTGCAGAGATACATTCACAGCCATGTTTATTGCAACTCTCTTCACAATAGCAAAGAGCTGGAACCAACCCAAGTGCCCCTCAACTGACGAGTGGATAGAGAAAATGTGGTACATCTACCCAATGGAATTCTATGTAGTGGTAAAGAAAGATGACATCATGATCTTTGCAGGTAAATGGATAGAACTAGAAGATATCATGCTGAGTGAAGAAACACAGTCCCAGAAAAACCAGTGAGGAATGGCATCCCTCATCTGTGGATGCTAGCACCAATTACCTAGTTGTAAGTATTTCTTGTGCAGGGCTCCTTGAGCTTTTGTCCAAGCATTTGGGAGTGATGCATATTGGAAAGAACAAAACAACAACAGAAAAGACTGCATCAAAGAACTGACTGAAATAGTCAACTTCTGCATTGAGAATTTTGAGAGAGACTGAGAAAAAGATGAAAAACATGTTTGGCAGAATGCATGAGCTCTGGTGGGGTGCGGTGGTAGGGAGGGGGATATAGCTCTAGATTTGATTTGTAATGTAATCTTGTATATAAAAAAATTAACCTAGAAAAATCAATAGCCTTTCTTTACACCAACAACAAGAAACTGGAGAAGGAATATAAGGAGACCCTCCCACTCACAATGGCCTAAAAAATATACCTGGGAACAAACCTAATCAAAGACACCAAAGATCTCTACAACAAAAATTTTAAACCCCTGAAGAAGGAGATTGAAGATGACATCAAAAGATGGAAAAACCTCCCATGCTCATGGATTGGAAATATGTTCATTCTGCCCAAATTATGCATTCTCAATGAAAATCCCCATGAGTTTCTTCACAGACTTGGGAAAAAAATCTTTAAATTCATGTGGAAAGACAAAAGACCCCAATAGCTAAAGGAACCCTGAGCGAAAAATGCAATACGGGGTGGGGGATCACCTTACCAGACTTCAAGCTTTTTTACAGGGCTATAGTCATAAAAACAGCCTGGTACTGGCAGAAAAACAGACCCATTGACCAAGGGGACAAAATTGAAGATCCAAACTTGAGCTCATACAATTTCAGCCACATCATATTCTATAAAAGGGCCAAAAAGCTCATTGGAGGAAAGATAGCATCTTCAGCAAATGGTGTTGCCAAAACTGGATCATCATATATAGAAAAACAAAATTAAACCCCTACCTCTCACCCTGTACAAAAACCAACTCCAAGTAGATCAAAGACCTCAACGTGGAACCTGAAACTCTGAAAGTGATAGAAGAAAAAGTTGGTAGCAATCTACAAGACATAGGAGTAGGAAAAGACTTTCTACAATCAAAAGCAGCCTCACAGGAAATAAGGTCAACAGCTGACAAGTGGGACCTCATCAAACTCAAAAGCTTCTGCACAGCAAAAGAAACAATTAAGGAAGTGAAGAGAAAACCCACAGAGTGGAAGGAAACCTTCACCAGTGATACATCTGACAGAGCATTAATATCCAGAATATATAAACTACTCAAAAAGCAAAGAAGAAAACAACTGACTCACTCAAAAGATGAAATAAAGAGTTGAACAGAGACTTTATCAGTGAGGAAGTAAAGATGGCTGAGAAACATCTTAAAAAGTGTTCAGCTGGGCATGGCGGCACCTGTCTTTAATCCTAGAACTTGGGAGGTGGATTTCTGTGAGTTCAAGTCCAGCCTGGTCTACAAAGTAAGTTCCAGGCCAGCTGGGGCTACAGGGAGACCCTGTCTCAAAAATACCAAAAAAGTGTTCAATATCATTAATAATTAAATAATTAAGAAAATGTAAATTAAAACCACTCTAAAATATCATCTCACTCTAATAAGACTGGCTAAGCTCAAGATAACAAAAGACACCAAATGCTGGAGAGGTTGTGAGGAAAGGGGAACACTCATCCACTGCTGGTGGGAATGTAAACTGGTACAGACACTGTGGAAAGCAGTGTGGAGAACCCTTAAAACACTGAAAATGCACCTACCACCTGACCCAGCCATACCACTCCTGGGTATATAACCACAAGACTCATCCTATTACAAAGATACATCTAAATCTATGTTTATTGCAGCTCTCTTCATAATAGTGAAGAACTGGAACCAACCCAAATGATGAGTGGATAACAAAAATGTGGTACATCTACATAATGGAGTTCTATGCAGCGGTAAAGAAAGATGACATCATGAACTTTGCAGGTAAATTGATGGAACTCAAAGCCATTATGCTAAGTGAAGTAACACATTCCCCCCGAAAACCAAATGGGGAATATTTCCCCTCATTTGTGGATGTTAGTACCAAATTCCCCAAGTGAAAGGCAAGCTGAACAGCGTTATTGTTATATTTCTTTCTATCTGAAAGCAACTGTGATATATCTTAATGAGCCCTAGAATTAACTTACCACTTACTTTCAGACATGGTAATTAATGTATATGGGCAGAAGGAGTAATATAAAATTAAAGGGAAAAATGTGAACTCCTAAACATGTATCGAAGTTAATGCACAGTTTATTCCTGGAGCACATAATTCTGTATATGACGTATATGATGTTTATATAGGCATATTTTGGAGCAATACTATTGGGAGGGAACCACAACAACATAAGGACTGTGTCAAAGAACAGACTGATATAGTTAAATTCTGCCCAAAACAATAAACCTTTGCAGAGAAAAACTTTAAAAAGACTGAGAGAAAGATGCAGGACATGTATGGCAGAATGCATGATCTGGGGTGGGGGGGCAGGGAAAGGGGAATATGTCTAAATTGAGCTGAAAAATTATGTCTGAAATTCACAAAACATTAATAAAAGTAGTACATTAAAAAAAACCACAAATGAAATTTAAAACCACATTAAGAAGATCATACATATAGCATCAACATGTTGGTTTAATTCCAGGGATAAAAGAGTGGCCCAACATGTCCAAATCAGTAAGTATAATACAATTAGCAAATAGAATTAAAGTCAGAATTCACACGATCATCTCAGTCCATGCAGAGAAAGCCTTCAACATGAGTTAGCGCCCCTTTATGATAAAAATCCCTGGAGGAGTTGAAAGAACATGCTTCAAACAGTAAAGGTTATACACCTCAGCATATCTGTAGCTAATTGTGATGGTTAATCCTGGGTGTCAACTTGACTGGACTAAGGGTCTTCTGATTGGACCACCTCAACCTGGATGGCCTACCCCAAATGTGGGCGTTACCTTCTGCCGGCAGGCAGTATTTAAGGCCAAGGCAGAAGGAGCTGGTCCCTTCTTTTCTCCTGCGGCTTGCCTCTGTCATTTGGTGAGTTTGTCTTGCTGCTGTGATCAACCTTTCGATCCCAGTGTGTACTGAGACCGGCAGATCTCCTGGAATCCATTCGGGCCTTCAGCACTGGATTGGGACTACTGAGACATCCAGCCTTGCGGACTAAGCAGTACCTGGATTCTCTCGGCCTTTCCAGTGTGGTGCAGCTACTGTTGGACTCCTTGAACTCTGTCACGTGAGCAAATCAATAAATTGTATATAGCTATATATTCGTCCTGTTACTTCTGTTTCTTTAGAGAACCCTGACTAATACACTAATGTTTTGCTAAATGGGGAAAAATTGAAAGCATTTTCTCTAAAATCAAGAACGAGACAAGGGTGCTTACTCTTCCTGCTTTAATTCAATTAAACACTTGAAGCCTTTGCTAGAGGAATAAAAACGAAGAGAAAGAAAAAAGGAATAGAAATAGGACAGGAAGAAATCTAATTATGTCTATTTTTAGATGACATGGTCTTATATTTAAAAGATCCAATATATTCTACCAGAAGAATTTTAGCAAAGTAGAAAGATATAAAACCAACACACAAATACCAGTAGCTTTTCTATATACTAATACTGAAATTGTTTGAAAGTGCAACCTGTACTAAATGAAGCCACATCATGGTGATGCTTAAATAACAATCGCCTGATTCTTAGCATCCATTTTAAGGTCAATAGCAGACCTGAACTGCTGAGAGCCTGTTCCTTCAAATCTCTTGGAACTGCACTCTCCAACAAGGCCTTGCTCATCCTTTTATTGAAACATTTCCAGCATGAAATGGGGAAGTAAAAATGGAGCTGTCTTATCAGGAGATTGTATCTCTTCTGACCCCTACTGACCTAAAATACCACATACATAAACACAAAGAGACATTATCAACTGAATCTCATCTACTGTTTGCAACATGATGGGATATTATCAGAGCCTTTGATATTCATTGTATACACACAGGTCCAGAACAAGGAAGAATTAAAGCTATGTTTAGCTTACAAGAGGAGCTCAAGGCTTAGTGAGCTTCTCTGCATTATAAACAACCAAAGGTAAGATTAGGTAAAAGTCATTTGTTCAAAGTATGCCCATTTTATAAAAGTCATTACCAGAAGGAAGAAATCAGGGAAAGAAAACCCCATCCACAATAGCCTTGCCACAGGGCAGTTGCACATATGAACTCACAGCTGTTGAGACAGCATGGACAAGACCTGTACAAGCTCAAGCTAGACAAAATACCAGGATAAAGGGGGAGAGGAACATAAAGTCCAACCCTTAGTGGAGGAGCTAACTGACAGCTGAGAGGAGAGGAGAATCTGTTTTCTTTAAGGGTGTGGGCCCTGGTAGGTGGACAGGCTCCCATGGATGGACCCATACCCAAGATGGTAGCACAAATTAGACTCATTGGGTTAAAAAAATGAGGACATAAAAAATATGAGGACACAAACTTGAGTGGGTAGGAAAGGGAGTGGGTAGATCTGGGAGGAGTTGCTGAGGGGGTGGGGATGAATAAAAATAGATTGCATGAAAAACAAACAAGCAAAAACCAAGCAAATCAGGAATGGTAACCCACACCTTTAATTCCAGCATTTAGGAGGCAGAGGCAGGTGGATCTCTGTGAGATCAGAGAACAGCCAGTGCTGTATGGTGAGTTCCAGGCCAGCTGAGGCTCCTGGACACCCTGTAAAAAATACATTGTACAAAATTCTCAAAGAATTAATAAATTTAAAATTACCTAAGAATAAATCTAACCAAGGAGGTAAAAGACTTTTACAATGAAAACTTTAGAACAATAAAGAAAGAAATTGAAAGCCAGGCGTGGTGGTGCACACCTTTAATCCTAGCACTTGGGAGGGAGAGGCAGGTGGATCTTTGTGAGTTCAAGGCCAGCCTGGTCTACAGAGCAAATTACAGGACAGCTGGGGCTACAGGGAGACCCTGTCTCTAAAAGACAAAAAAAAAAAAAAAAAGAGAATTGAGAAGGAAATTTTCAAAGGAAATATATAAATGTCCAATAAGCATTTGAAAAAGTGTTCAATCTATCAGAGAAATACAAATTAAAGCTGCTTTAAGTGTCTTTTTCATCTGGATGTGCTGGTGCACACCTTTAGTCCCAACATGAAGGAGGATGTCTGTGAGATTAAGGCCATTCTGGACTAGATAGTGAGTTCCAGGCCAGTTGGAGCTAGAGGGAGACCCTGTTTCAGAAAGGGAGAGAGAGAGAGAGAGAGAGAGAGAGAGAGAGAGAGAGAGAGAGAAAGAGAAAGAGAGAAAGAGCCTATTTTACCCGTGTCATAATAGCTATGAGTCTTCCTGTAGCTCCAGAACTTACTATGTAGACCAGACTGGCCTTGAACTCACAGAGATCTGCCTGCCTCTGCCTCCCTCCCAAGTGCTTGGATTAAAGGTGTGTGCAACCATGCCCAGCTGAAAAGTGATTTTAAGGTGCACCACCCCGGCCCAGAATAGCAGTCCTTACATCTATTTATGGGAATAAATTGACTTGTGCAACCACTCTGGAAGTCCATGTAGAGGCTCCTCAAAATCCTGAAAATAAAACTGCCATATGACCCACCTATACCATTCCTGGTAAATGCTTTTTATAATAGCCAAGCTGTCCATCAGCTGAAAATGGGCTAAGAAAGTATATTAAATATGCATGATGGAATTTTATTCATCTACAAAGAAAAAATGAAATTATTCTCTTTATAGGAAAAGTGGATGAAACTGGATATCATTATGTTAGATGAAATAAGCCAGACTCAGAAAGACAAATACCACATTTTCTTTCACATGTGGAATGCTGCTTTAAATCTCTGTGTGATTTAAATGAAGGATGTGATTCACATTTATACTCACACACGCATACATTTATACATATATATGTATATCTCTATATAAGACATGCAGGTGGAAGGGCAGCTGTGAGAGGGAGGAATAGGTTCAAGAGGAGGAGGAAGGAAAAAGTAAGGGTAATGGAATATGTCTTTTGTGGGAGCAGAATAGGAACTTTTGGGGGAGCCAGGGGACCAACAAGAAGAGGAGAGAGGATGGAGGGACAGAGGGCACTACAATTGGAAACAAACTATAATGATATGAATGTGTGAAAATGTCACAACTCATTTCTGTGTATAGTAAGTAAACTCAGTGTGCTGGATAGCTTTAGTGTCAACTTGACACACCTGGGTTGAGGGAGCCTCAATTGGGGAATTTGCTCCATTGGACTGGCCTGTGGGCACATCTGTGGAATATTGTCTTGATTGTTGAGCAATGTGGAAGGACCCAGCCCACTATGGGTGGTGCCACTGCTGGGCAGGTTGTTTTGTGTATGGTATAAGAGGGCAGGCTGGGCATGGGCCAGGGGAGCAAGCCAGTGAACAGCATTCCTCCATGGCCTGTGCTCCAGCTCCTGCCTCCAGGTTCCTGCCCTGAGTTCTTGCCTTGGGCTCCCTGAGTGATGAACTGTGTCCCAGGAGATGTGAGCTGAATGAACCCTTTCCTCCCCAAGTTGGTGTCATTCAGAGTGTTTTGTCACAGTGATTGAAAGAGAAACTAGAACACTCAGCTTCCCCACAAAAAAGAAACCAAACACTAACCTTTTAAAGCCCTAACCTTCAGTATTTACTGAGCAGCTAGTATATACTCAGCTGATGATCATACTCATTTGATGTTTGCTATGTCTGTGAGGTTAACATTATCTCCATCTTACAGAAAAGATGGGATTGAGAGACCCTCAGTGAGCATCAGTAATAAGGGTGGGGTTTAGGTCCACAGTGCCTTGATTCCAAAGTTCCTCTTCTCACTACTCCACAGTTATTTGCAGGTAATTTTTCAAGCAGCACTTTTCCTGCAAGTGAAATATTTCAAGCCAAATATGCGAGCCAGGAAAAGGTGAAGTGTCTTGGTGAAGTGGGTAGGGGGCTCGACTCTGTGGAAATCTCTAGGTGTGTCCCTGGAGCTTTTCTGATCACAGCTTGCAAGCCATTATTGCACTGAGTTTCCAACAGATCTTTGCTTCAGGACTGCTCGGCTAGGGGTAGGGATACCCAAATTGGGCACTAGCTCTTAGTTTCACGCACAGCCGCAGGGCTGCTCATGAGGAGTTACTCAGAGCACCGCCTTGTCTGGGCATTCCTGGACTCAAGCTTCCCTGGTCCAGCCTCCCAGGAAGCAGAGAAAGATGATCTGTGATGACAGCTCAACTTTCTATAAAGGGCCCCTCCGTCTAGGCCGGTTCTGCCAGTCATGGACTGTTGAGGGTTCATCAAATGGAAAAAGGCAGAATCAGTAACAGGCACAGCCCAAGAAGCCTCCTCCTTGCAGCTGGACAGGGACAGGCACACATGCATGCTGTGTGATTCTGATAGAAGGGAACACAGCGAGGAGGAATAAATGGTCCCGTGTGCAATTCTTTCCCTTTATACAAGTGAAAGGTCTAATTTCTGAATCTGGTAAACCCTACTGACTGTGGAAAAATTTGGCCAAGGTTTCCTACTGTTGTCTTGGCTGGGGAGACTGTTCGGAAGTTTGGAGTAATTGTCAGAAATTAGTCACTGTAATGTTTCAGGGCTGAAGTCAGCATCACACCCCTGTGTGGGGGCAGAGTTGCCTTCAATCACAAGATGTTTCTGTGAAGTTTTTTTTTCCCCCTCATTTACTTTTTGAGGAGAATAATTTTCTTCCTTTCTAGTAACCAAGTCTTTGTTCAGTAGCTAGGAAACATCACTTCACAGAAGCCTCTAATAATTATTCTTACAACTCTCATTTTAGACACGTTTTTTATTTCTTCCCTTAATTAAGCAGGAACTACCTCCATTCATCTCGTTATGCATTTATAGGCTCTGAGCACTGTTTATGATAATGGGCTAAGTCACTGAGGAACGCCATGGTCCTCCTGGGTCCTTGTGTGCTCTTGCTCTGAAAATTGGCAAAGGGCTTATTTGCCCATTTGGGAAGAGAGAGTCAGAAGGTGCAAGTTTTCTACAACAGTAAGCCCCCAAGGCAATTGGCCATCTTGTTATCAATCTATAATAAATCTCCCCAAAATTTAGTGGTTGAAAATAGTTATTATGCAATGAGAGTCATATTTAGAAACAGCCTGGCAGTGCTCACTGTCCCTTGAGACTGCAGTCATACGGCAGCTGGGCTGATGGAGTTGGACGTCCAAGTTGATTCATGTATGTTCCTGGCAGTTGACACCGGCTGTTGACTAGAAACTTAGTTGAGCTGTGGGCCAGAAGGTGTCTCAGGCATGATGTCCCCAAGATTACCAGAGCTCTTTCCCTGGGTGGGGCCAGGCTCCTCAAAAATGAGTGTGCAAATGGAATCAGGCAGCCGCTGTGGGGCCTGACAGCCTTGGAAGCCATGCCTCCTTCTGCTGCTATCAGTTACAACTGAGACACTTATAGGAGACCAGGTTCAAGGAGAAAGGACAGGATTGATTCATGAATTGATGAATGCGTGTCATATGCACAACCCTGTGTTAAGGGCTGGGATGTGAATAGGTTCCTGTCCTCAAGAGTTCATGATATGGCTCAGTGAGGAAGACAGCCATATATTTAGTTCATGTGTATAAAACATGCAAATGCTATTTGGAGAAGGGGGCAGGGAAATGATTGTAGGATCCAGAAATTGGGAAAGATTGCTGAGAAATCATGTCATCTAAACATGACAAGGCCATTGCACTTATGAAGTCATTGAAGCTGTGGTTGCCTGCACAAGACATATACAAGATCAAGCCAGCAAGCACCCCAGCATGGAGAGGGAAGGGGCTCATAAGGCCCTACCTCTAGTCCTCTAGCTGAAGAGTTATTGGCAGTTGATGGATGCTGGCAAAGAGAAGTCAGTTTTAGCATTGTGGCCCAGGGTAGTAAGTTGCCCATGCTCCAGTGGACGGAGTCCTACATCCATATGCATACAGGAAACATTGACTGGACTGTAGGTTATTAAGAAGGCGAGGAGGAGGAGGAGGAGGAGGAGGAGGAGGAGGAGGAGGAGGAGGGAGGAGGAGGGGAGGGAGGCGGATGAGACATGAAGTTGGGTGGATGTGGAACTGGGGTTCCAGGAGGAGTTGGAGAGGGGAGCAGGGGATATGATCTAAAAACATTGTATTCATGTACAAACTTGCCAAAAATTAAGTAAAAAATTTTTTTAAATTTTATTTATTTTGTTGTATGTGTATGAAATGTACTGTTGCATGTAGGTTTGTGCACCCGTGTCGTGCAATGCCGCGGAGGTCAGAAGAGGGTCTCGGATTCCCCTGGAACTGGGAGTCTCTCTGAATTGGAGTTACAAAGATGGTTTCTTAGCCGCATGGTGGGTGCTGGGGATCGAACCCAGGTCCTCTGCAAGAGCAGTCGTGCTCTTATAACCCTAGGCTATCTCTCCAGCCCCTAAGTAAAAAATTTTTTAAGGAATAATGTTATGGGAATTGGAAGGCAGGGATTTCTGCGACTGGAGGAAAGACAATGGATGGAGAAGCAAAGTTTACGAAGCCTCTTTGGGGCCAATCATCACAATGTTTCAAGGCAAAATCTCACACACCCTGTGAGAAAAGAGAAAGATTGATCCACAGTTTTAACTTTCTGCACTTTGTCTAGAACTCCACTTGGAAGGTAGCAGATGTTGACATATACTATTTGACAAAGAAAGCATGAGTCAAAGTCTAATGAAGTCATAAACTAGCTCAAGTACATAGAAATCTGTCTCCCCTCCATCTCCTTTCCAGCTGCATTGCTAGTAAACGCAAGCAAACTTAAGGAAACCAGTGAAATATTAAAAGTCCAGGCTGTCCAAGAAACTAAGTTGTTTCTCTTCACTTGTTGATCTATGCAGTAAGTAGTTATTGAGAGACTTCCATGTGTCAGGAACATACCATAAAGGACAAATAAGTTATCATGATATACTCTATCAACCTTATTTTGAGATTGTGGTTCTAATTTGCTCAAATATGTTGAACTTGTGTAAAGAGAATTGATTCACACATAACCCAATACCATACTATTTACTTTTAGAAAAGAAGCTGACATGGCTTAAATAATGTCAAACACCCACGTGGTGAGAATTCTGAGACCTGTGATAGTGGTGAGTGTTTGTACCATCAATGCTTTCTAGTTCTGTGAGATTTGAGGTGCAGTGTGTACCCAGGTTAGAAGTTTGATTTTAATAGGAATGGAAAGATCACAGGATCAGTGGTGCATTCTTCTTGATGCTTCCTTCAGTGGTCATAGAAGAAACTAAATTGGCTGTTAACGGAACACTAAAGACAGCTTTTCTTAAAATTAAACTGAACTAGAATTGTTCACAGTGATCTGAACCTCATACCTTGTTATCTAAAAGCTTAAAAACCCCAACGAATGAAGAAATTCTCAATATTATATTTCTCTTGGTTCTTCCGATCAAACTAGTATAACCACACTTTTGTAAGAATTTATCTTGTTACTATTTCTTCTTTCCTCTTTCTTTTCCTTCTTTCTTTAATCTTTAACTCTTCTTCCTCCTTCCTCTCCTCTTCCTCCCCTTTTTCCTTCTTCGTCTTCTTTTTCTTTCTCTTTCTTACTTCTTTTCTCTTTTGTTTCTTTCTTTCTTTTTGTCTTCTTTTCTTTCTTTCTGTTCTTTCAATCTTTCTCTTCAATTTTTTTTCAGACATGATCCTCCCATGTAGCCCTGGTGGGCCCTGGAACCCTATATAGACCAAGCTCGTCTGATCTAAACAGAGACCCTCTTCTTTGCTTACTGCCTACTCAGTGCTGAGGTTGAAGGTGTGGGCTACCACACATAGCCTATCTATTCTCAGTGCTGAGACTGAAGGTGTGGACTACCACACATCTGTATATTTCACATCATTTGCTTTGAGTCATGTTGATTTCAAAATGTCCAAATTCCTTTTCAAAAATAATTTCAAACTTTCCATGATAAACATAGATTAAAAGAATTTATGACCACTAAGCCAATCTATAGAGGAGGATACCGGAAGGAACACTTCAGTCTGAGGAGAAGGATAAGTACACTCAAGAGGGCACAGGGAATGAATAAACAATACCAGGACAGTTGATCAATGAGCCTAAAGAAAACACCACAAAATCAAACAAAATGACAGAATATTGCATCTTTTAATAGTAACTCAATATTAATGAACTCAATTCCACAACTAAAAAGAACAGACTAACAAACTGGATTAGAAACAGGATCCAGGCTGGAGAGATGGCTCAGCACTTAAGAGCACCGACTGTCTTGCAGAGGACCGGGGTTTGATTCCCAGCGCCCACATGGCAGGCTAAGAACCATCTTTAGTGCCATATGTTGGTGGTGCAGAGGTAGGTGGATAGCTCTGTGAGTCATGGCTAGCCTGGTCTACAAGTGAGTTCCGGGCAGCTGGGACCATAGGGAGAACCCTGTCTCAAACAAACCCAAGCAAACCAGGATCCATCCTTTTGCTGCTTCTAAGAAGCATACCTCGCTGTCAGTGATAGATACTACCTTAGGTAAAAGGTGTTCTAAGCAAATGGAACAAAGAAGTAAGAGGGTAATAACTATTCTAGTATCTGATAAAATAGATTTCTTCTCAGAGGAGATAAGGAAGGTCACTTAGTACTCATTGAAGGAGCGATCTCTCAATAGGATATTTGTTATAAATTGCCGAGTGACACACATGAACAAATGTCTACTCACCTCAGATGGAATTGACAACAGACCAATGTTAGGACACCAGCAAGTCCAACTTGAGGGACCGATGAGTTTCATTGGTCTCATTTACAGGAGTTTGGGTGAGGGGTACTTACAGGAACAGAAGTTAAGGACAGCTGCAATTACCAAAAGCTCACTCCAGCATGAGTGATAAGTCACGAAAGCTGGGAACCTGTAGCTCACTGTACAACTTTTGGGCAGCTCAGCAGGTTGGATAGTATCTTTTCCAGGCAGCTCAGGTGGTCTGAGAGTGTCTCTCAACAATCCTTACTGCTTTAGAAAGGATTTGCCTAATGAATCTGGCAAGTTTCAGGGACTCTCTGAATATTGAGTTGTTTACCTGCTAGTTTTTTTTTTTAATTTTTAATTTTTTTTATTATATTATTTCTGTATGTTGTATCATGTACTGTTGCATGTCGGTCTGTGCACAAGTGGTCGTGGCAATGCAGCGGAGGTCAGAAGAGGGTGTCGGATTCCCTGGAACTGGGAGTTCTCGTGTCAATTGGAGTTTCAGACGGTGCTCGGCCTGCCATGTGTGGGTGGGGGATCGAACGGGTCCTCTGTAAGAGCGTCGGCGCTCTTAACCGCTAGGGCCATCTCTCCAGCTCCCCCTCTCTCCAGCCCCCTACTTCCTAGATTTTTAAGCAGCTTCTCTGAATGATGGAGTATTTCACCTTCCTTAGACTATTCTAGTCTTAACAAACTTCCCTCCAAGTTGGAATGTTTTATCTACATAATATAATGCATCAAACATGGATTGCATCCAACTTCATAAAAGACATACTACTAGATCTAATACTTCAGACTGAGCACTGGGGGGCTTCAGTGCCCTGCTTTCACCCATAGACAGGGCATCTTGACAATGACTAAATAAAGAAACACTGAAATTAAGTATCATAAAACAAGTGTGGCTAGCAAACATCTAGAGAACATTCCACCCAATATAAAGGGTACATTATTCTCATCATCCCATGGGATTTTCTCCAAAAGCTGATAACATACTGGACACAAATCAAGTCTCAACAAATACATGAATATTGAAACAACATCTTGCATTTCATATGATCACATGGATTACAGTTAGATATCAATAGCAAGTACACAAACTCATAGAGCTTAAAAAACACACTGCTTAATAATAATTGGATCAAAGAAAAATCAAGAAGGAAAGGTAAATTGTTTTTGAAGATGAATGAATGAAAATTGAAAACACAACATACAATTGTGAGACAATTGTGAGAACAAAATCTATGAGAGACAGTGAAGGCACTCTCCTAAGAGAGCCAGTTATAGTGCTAAGTACTATGTTAAAAAAAAATGGAAAGCAATATCAAATTAGTAACTTAATGATGTACCATCAAGGCCTTTGAAAAACAAAACCAACATCCAAAACAGAAGAGAGGAAGAAATAACCAAATCAAAGCTAAAATTAATGAAATAGAACATGAAAAAAACCAATAAACACAATCAATGAAACAACAAAAATATAAAATTAGAGATGAAAAGAGGGGCATCACAACACTGAGGAGATTAAGAGAACATAGAACATATTTAAGAGTTTATATTCCAGGGTCTGGAGAAAATGACTTAGTGCTTCAGAGCACCCATTGCTCTGCAGAGGACCCAGGTTCGATTCCCAGCACCCACATAGGCTAAGAACCATCTGAACTCCAGTTCCAGGGGAATCCGACACCCTCTTCGACCTCCACAACTTGCACAAACATGGGTGCATCAACCATACATGGACACAGAATACTCACCACATTAAAAAAGTAGTTTTATATTCCATTTAACTGGAAAACTAAAAGAATTAGTCTTTCTTTGTGCATATCACCCAAAGTTAAAGCAAGATAAAGTAAACAATTTAAACAGAGCCATAAAATAACTGAGAAAAAATGCAGCAAATAAAATTTCCCATGTTGCATCATGTGTTGTAGTGGACTCCCTGCGGAGCAGAGACAAGTGGCCAGCTTGTGAGTTGAGGCCAGGGAATTATAGTGAATTATAGATCAGAGGGGGATTGGGCTACACAGTGAGAGACTGTCTCAAAACAAAACAAAGTAAAAAAAAAAAAAACCTCCAAACTAAAAAACAGGCCTCCAGGGCCCAGATGGACTCAGCCGATTTTACCAGAACTTCAAAGAAACTAAATCAATACTTTTACAATTATTGCATAAAATAAAAAGGGTAGGATCACTTCCAAAGTCTTTTTTATGGGGCTGAAGAGATGGCTCAAGGTTAGAAGGGCACTGATTGTTCTTGCAGAGGACGATGGGTTCAATTCCCAGCATCCCACATGGCTGCTAACAACCATCCATACACTCCAGTTACAGGGGATCTGACACCTTCATCTACCTCTGCAGGGTACTGCATAACAATGGTGCACTTACGTACATACAGAAGAAATACCAGTGGCTAAGATACACACAATACACAAACACAACAGACAACAACAGAACAACGACAAACACACACACGAGAAGCGAGAGAGAAATGAGAGAGAGAGGAGAGAGAGAGAGGAGAGAGAGAGAGAGAGATGAGAGAGATCTGTTTTGCTTCTACCTCCTGAGTAGTGGGCATTAAAGGTGTACTGCATGCCTGGTTTAGAAGAAATATTTTTTTAACATCCTTAGCTATCAGGGACATGCACATGAAAACTTGACCTTGAGATTTCATTTTAACCCCAGTCAGAATGGCTCTATCAAAACAACAACAAAAATAAATGCCAGGAAACGCTGGCATGGATGTGGGGAAGGGGAAGAATATGTATTCACTGTTCTTGGAGTGCAAACTGATTGATCTAGTTTTTCTTCAATTGCTGTGAAAAACACTCTAGCCAAAACCAACTTGGGAGGAAAGGGTTATTTGGCTCACATCTCTCCAGAGTCACAGCTCATCACTGAGGGAGCCCAAGGAAGGAATTACGGACACGAACCGGGAGGGCAGGAGCTGAAGCACAGGCCATGGATGAATGGCTGCTTGTTGGCTTGCTCCCCTGGCCCATGCCCGCCCAATTTCTTATATTGTACATAACACAACCTGCTTAGGGGTGGCATTGCCCACAGTGGGTGGCCCTCCACAAACTGCTCAACAATCAAGACAATCCTCCACTGGGAAGATCTCTATGGAGGTTTCTCAAAAGTCTAGAATTAGCTGGGTATGGCGGTACATGCCATTAATCCCACTTGGGAGGAAGAGGCAGATAGATCTCTGTGAGATAGAGGCCATCCTAGTCTACATTACAAGTTCCAGGCCAGTGTGGAGCTACAGGAAGGACCTTGTCTCAAAAAGACAACAACAAAAATAATTTTGAAAAATACTGAAAGAGATCTACTACAAGATTTGGCCATAGCATTCCTGGACCTATTCCCAAAGGACTGTACCTGACTACAGAGATACTTGCTCATTCCTGTTCATTGCTGCTGGATTCACAATAGCCAGGAAGTGAAACAGCCTAGAGTCCATCAGTGATGAATGGTTAATGAAAATGTGTTATATTTAAGCAATAGAAATATTTTCAGCTGATAATTAAAATGAAATTCACATGTAAATGGATGGAATAGAAATAATAATGCTGAGTAAGGTAGCCCAGATCCATAAAGACAAACATCACAAGCTGTCTTTCATGGGTGGATATGTGGATGGTAACTGGAATCTTTATACATAAGTGCTAGAGTATGTAGAGAAGGCAGGAAACTAGTAAGGGACATGGAGCATATGGAAATTTCAAGGGAAGTGGGGTAGAATACAGTTAGTGGAGAGGAGAAAGGAAATAATGAAACAGGAATGGTTAAAAGGGGTGAGGGATGAGAGGGAGGGGTAGAGGAGTGAGTGTGAGGAAGATAACCAACATTAAAGACCTTTTGAAATACCATTTGGAAACTTGCAAGTGTAGAAGTTTCCTAAAATATATACATGTTCATATGTAAAAGGATTTTAAATGGAGTTACCCTAGAAGAGACAAGTGAGCAGTACCTTCCCAAACACCACATGGTTAGAAATAAAAATCCACTGTCGGGTATGAGTTACCTCTGTTCAAGTTTTGGTTAGTGGGGTCTCCTAGACCTCCTCAAACATTATAGTTATTGCTATTTTTCTTGGTAACCCTCCAGAACTGGATGGTAAAACCCTCATGTTGTTGAATATTCCATACCTGAGTGCTAGGACATAGCAAAGCAAGTTGGTAAAACCTCAGTGGTTGAATATCCCATATACCTGAGTCGAGGACTAGACAAAGCAAGTTGGTATCAAAGGAAGCTTTATCCCAGGACTAGCATTCATAGTGCCGTAAGGTTCTATGTACACTTCTGGGGGAGAAAAGTAATCTCTTACCAGGTTGTGAACCATGCTAGCTACAATAATGATTTATCTGGCAAGATATAGCCACGGGTGCTATCGTGGGAGGAATGTTATGGGATATCCAACCACTTTCTGGTTGTAAATCTAACTCCACAAGATAGAACTTATTACTAGTACTATTCAACTGGACCAAAACCCCACAGCTGGCTAGGTTATAGACCCCAGAGAAGAACCTAACAGTATTATTTTTGCTAAATGGACATAAGAGCATATAGGAAGATATGGAGTTTCAGCAATATAAACTCTGCCTGGAACCTATAATCTTTGTTGATTTAAAGACCATAATATGGGAATGTTCAAGCCCAGAAATGTTATTTTTTTATAAAAATTTATTTATCCCAACCCCTAAAGATAGGGGAAGAAGAAATTCAGCTGAAGGCAGGTCTGATAGGATTGGGGCAAGAGCAAGACACCTGACCCCTACATCTCCCTTTAATGTCTCCATCAGGCATTAGACACAAGAAGGATGTAGGAGGATGCTGTCACAGCCGAGCCTCCTTACCTTGCCTCTTCTCCTCTTATACTGAGTGGCTGTCACTTCCCTGTCTTATGGGAGGCCTGTTAAGCTTTGTGTATCAAGGTGGGAAGATCTTAGACATCCAGAAAGGAGATAGGAATTGTGGGACTCCCAGATTCCTCCAGACCATTACTGGCCTTTTGAGTCAACCAGAAGTGAATGCCAGATTGGAAGACACAGATCAGGATATTCAGACTCTAAGAGGGTTGAGAGGCCCTGGCATGTAGACCTGCAGGAAGTCAGCTAATAAATCCAGCCATCTGCAGGGACACTTCTTCCACAGTGCTCCTCCAGAGGTCGAGGTGGAAGACAACAGGTAAGGGAGGTCCGTCCTGTGGCTGGCAGGGAACAGCTTCATTCCCAAGTCAGGGGATAGCCTTTGCTATCCATGACCTTCAGGTAAGAACCTGCAGGACTGGTGAGGATGGTTGATTTTCTGGATAGGAGTTTTATGGATGTGTTTTGTTTTCCTCTTGTCTGAAAAGTTTCAGGGTGTTGTTTTGTGTTTTTGTTTTCCAGTTGAAATTGCTATTTCTTTTTTTTTCATACATTTAATTTTTTTTAAAAATTTTTTTTTTTTCCTTTGGAAGTCTACCCTGTAGCCCGCTTACCTGGAACTCACTACATAGACCAGGGCTGGCTTGAACCACAGAGATCTGCGGCCTCTGCCTCCTTGAGGTGCTGGGATTATAAGGGCATGTGCCCTCACACCTGTCTGGCTTGGCATTTTTTTTAATGCAATGTAGGAAACTAGTGGCTGGGAAGCCTAATTGGTGGATAGAAGCCATGGTTGCCTAGTTGTCCAATAATAATTGTCCTCTTTTCCTTTCTTGCTGCAGAATTCTTGTGTTTGAGTAAGGGGACTCTTCCTCAAGTGATGGATGAGCACCGGCCATTCTCTCTGCCACTAGTTTATTTTTCTGAAGAGTAGTGTGTAATTCTGGCTGATAAGAAGTGGGCAAGTCCTTAAATTTGAAGGATGGAAGGAAGGGAGGGAGGGAGGGAGAGAGAGAGGAGAGAGAAAAAGCTTGAAAGTCCAGCCCTCATTCGCCTTGACCTGTGGGCTGATCCCCTAAGTCTCATGCACAAAGAACCCAGGTCCCAGCAATATTAAGCTAGCTTCCCTACCTCTTGTGGTAGAAAATACTACCTAAGCCACTTAAACTGGGATCTTATGGAGGATACAGAGGAAAAACTTGAGAATCCATATCACAAAGTTATTGAGGAAAGGTCTTAAAGATGGCCCTGTGGATAAATTAGTCTGTTGAAGATTAGAATGCTGTCTTCCAGAAATTATGATACAAGCTGCAGCTAGGGGTTATTGGTTTTTAGAATCACTGAATGCTATTTGTTGAAATAACCAGCATGTGGTTTCATTAGGCTCTTGAGAGCGTCACTTCTAAGGAGCTCTATGCCAGGGTTTTATTTCGGAAGCTGGTTTGAATGAGGGTAGGAGGCAGGACACTGGTTGTTTTTCTTCAGAAGGAGAAAGCAGCCATGTTTTTACCTAACTGAGCAACAAGAGACTCTCCATAGAATCCAAGTCTTCTTAGGACCAAATACTTCTGCTGCAACATCTAGCAACTTGGCTGAATTAGATCTACCACCAGGAGCACAAATAGCTATGACTCTTAGATCTCAGGTATTGATTGCTAGCCTACTTTATGTATAGTGTTTAAAATTCAAAGCTATGGGTGCTACAAAGCATTGAAAATGAACTTTTGCCAGATGCAGTAGTGGTATGCACTTTTTTTGCATGTTTTAAATATAGAGTATTTGTAATTAACTCTTTGAGAAGTTAATAATTACATACAAAGCATTTTGGTGCTATTCACCTGCCGTTCTTTCCCCAACTCCTCCTAGAATCCGCCCCTTCCCAACTTTGGGTCCTTTTTATTTTTTTAACTCTTCAAGTCCAATTTGTGCTTGGGTGTGGGACCATCCACTAAAGCGTGGTAGACCTACCTACCAGGGGCCACAACCTTAAAGATGATTCTCCCTACCCCCCAAATGGTCTAGCAATAGTTCATCATGGGTGGGGCTCATGAGCCTTCTGTCCTCTATGTTGGAATGCTGACTGCCTTGAACTGGGGTGCATATTGCCAATGATAAATAGGCCAGACACAAAAGAGAACAGACATTCTATATGCTCCCTCAAAACTCAAAATACAGNAAGAGGGTGTCGGTTTCCCCTGGAACTGGAGTTAAAGACGGTTCTCAGCTGCCATGTGGGTGCTGGGGATCAATCCCGGGGCCTCTGCAAGAGCAGTTGGCGCTCTTAACCACTAGGCCATATCTCCAGCCCCTAAAGGGCTATTTTTATTTTTATTTTTTTTTAATTTTTTAAATTTATTTTTGAATGTGTATGAATGTACTGTCTGCATGTAGGTTTGTGCACCCGTGTCGTGCAATGCCGCGGAGGTCAGAAGAGGGTCTCGGATTCCCCTGGAACTGGAGTTCTCCTGGAATTGGAGTTACAGATGGTTCTTAGCCGCCATGTGGGTGCTGGGGATCGAACCCAGGTCCTCTGCAAGAGCAGTCGGTGCTCTTTAACCTCTAGGCTATCTCTCCAGCCCCTAAGTAAAAATATTTTTAAGGAATAATGTTATGGGAATTGGAAGGCAGGGATTTCTGCGACTGGAGGAAAGACAATGGATGGAGAAGCAAAGTTTACGAAGCCTCTTTGGGGCCAATCATCACAATGTTTCAAGGCAAAATCTCACACACTCCTGTGAGAAAAGAGAAAGATTGATCCACAGTTTTAACTTTCTGCACTTTGTCTAGAACTCCACTTGGAAGGTAGCAGATGTTGACATATACTATTTGACAAAGAAAGCATGAGTCAAAGTCTAATGAAGTCATAAACTAGCTCAAGTACATAGAAATCTGTCTCCCCTCCATCTCCTTTCCAGCTGCATTGCTAGTAAACAGCAAGCAACTTAAGGAAACCAGTGAAATATTAAAAGTCCAGGCTGTCCAAGAAACTAAGTTGTTTCTCTTCACTTGTTGATCTATGCAGTAAGTAGTTATTGAGAGACTTCCATGTGTCAGGAACATACCATAAAGGACAAATAAGTTATCATGATATACTCTATCAACCTTATTTTGAGATTGTGGTTCTAATTTGCTCAAATATGTTGAACTTGTGTAAAGAGAATTGATTCACACATAACCCAATACCATACTATTTACTTTTAGAAAAGAAGCTGACATGGCTTAAATAATGTCAAACACCCACGTGGTGAGAATTCTGAGACCTGTGATAGTGGTGAGTGTTTGTACCATCAATGCTTTCTAGTTCTGTGAGATTTGAGGTGCAGTGTGTACCCAGGTTAGAAGTTTGATTTTAATAGGAATGGAAAGATCACAGGATCAGTGGTGCATTCTTCATGATGCTTCCTTCAGTGGTCATAGAAGAAACTAAATTGGCTGTTAACGGAACACTAAAGACAGCTTTTCTTAAAATTAAACTGAACTAGAATTGTTCACAGTGATCTGAACCTCATACCTTGTTATCTAAAAGCTTAAAAACCCCAACGAATGAAGAAATTCTCAATATTATATTTCTCTTGGTTCTTCCGATCAAACTAGTATAACCACACTTTTGTAAGAATTTATCTTGGTTTACTTATTTTCTTTCTTTCTCTCTTTCTTTTCCTTCTTTCTTTAATTCTTTAACTTCTTTTCCTTCCTTCCTTCCTTCCTTCCTTCCTTCCTTCCTTCCTTCCTTCTTTCCTTCTTTCTTTCTTTCTTTCTTTCTTTTCTTTCTTTCATCTTTCTTTCAATTATTTTTTCAGACATGATCTCCCTATGTAGCCCTGGCTGGGCCTGGAACTCCCTATATAGACCAAGCTCGTCTTGATCTAACAGAGACCCTCTTGCTTCTGCCTACTCAGTGCTGAGGTTGAAGGTGTGGGCTACCACACATAGCCTATCTATTCTCAGTGCTGAGACTGAAGGTGTGGACTACCACACATCTGTATATTTCACATCATTTGCTTTGAGTCATGTTGATTTCAAAATGTCCAAATTCCTTTTCAAAAATATATTCAAACTTTCCATGATAAACATAGATTAAAAGAATTTATGACTACTAAGCCAGATCTATAGAGGATACCGGAAGTAACACTTCAGTCTGAGGAGAAGGATAAGTACACTCAAGAGGGCACAGGGAATGAATAAACAATACCAGGACAGTTGATCAAATGAGGCCTAAGAAAACACCACAAAATCAACAAAATGACAGGAATTAATGTGCATCTTTTAATAGTAACTCAATATTAATGAACTCAATTCCACAACTAAAAAAGACAGACTAACAAACTGGATTAGAAAACAGGATCCAGGCTGGAGAGATGGCTCAGCACTTAAGAGCACCGACTGCTCTTGCAGAGGACCGGGGTTTGATTCCCAGCGCCCACATGGCAGCTAAGAACCATCTTTAGTGCCAGATGTGGTGGTGCAGAGGCAGGTGGATCTCTGTGAGTTCATGGCCAGCCTGGTCTACAGAGTGAGTTCCAGGGCAGCTGGGACCATAGGGAGACCCTGTCTCAAACAAACCCAAGCAAACCAGGATCCATCCTTTTGCAGCTTCTAAGAAGCATACCTCGCTGTCAGTGATAGATACCACCTTAGGGTAAAAGGTGTTCTAAGCAAATGGAACAAAGAAGTAAGAGGGTATAACTATTCTAGTATCTGATAAAATAGATTTCTTCTCAGAGGAGATAAGGAAGGTCACTTAGTACTCATTGAAGGAGCGATCTCTCAATAGGATATTTGTTATAAATTGCCGAGTGACACACATGAACAAATGTCTACTCACCTCAGATGGAATTGACAACAGACCAATGTGAGGACACCAGCAAGTCCAACTTGAGGGACCGATGAGTTTCATTGGTCTCATTTACAGGAGTTTGGGTGAGGGGTACTTACAGGAACAGAAGTTAAGGACAGCTGCATTACCAAAAGCTCACTCCAGCATGAGTGATAAGTCACGAAAGCTGGGAACCTGTAGCTCACTGTACAACTTTCGGGCAGCTCAGCAGGTTGGATAGTATCTTTTCCAGGCAGCTCAGGTGGTCTGAGAGTGTCTCTCAACAATCCTTACTGCTTTAGAAAGGATTTGCCTAATGAATCTGGCAAGTTTCAGGGACTTCTGAAGTTATTGAGTTGTTTACTTCCTGAGTATTTTTTTTTAATTTTTAATTTTTTTTATTATATTTATTTCTGTATGTGTATCAATGTACTGTCTGCATGTCGGTCTGTGCACCCGTGTCGTGCAATGCCGCGGAGGTCAGAAGAGGGTGTCAGATTCCCCTGGAACTGGAGTTCTCCTGGAATTGGAGTTTCAGACGGTTCTCGGCCGCCATGTGGGCGCTGGGGATCGAACCCGGGTCCTCTGTAAGAGCGGTCGGCGCTCTTAACCGCTAGGCCATCTCTCCAGCCCCCTACTTCCTGAGTTTTAAGCAGCTTCTCTGAATGATGGAGTATTTCACCTTCCTTAGACTATTCTATGTCTTAACAAACTTCCCTCCAAGTTGGAATGTTTTATCTACATAATATAATGCATCAAACATGGATGCATCCAACTTCATAAAAGACATACTACTAGATCTAATACTTCAGACTGAGCACTGGGGGGCTTCAGTGCCCTGCTTTCACCCATAGACAGGGCATCTTGACAATGACTAAATAAAGAAACACTGAAATTAAGTATCATAAAACAAGTGTGGCTAGCAAACATCTAGAGAACATTCCACCCAATATAAAGGGTACATTATTCTCATCATCCCATGGGATTTTCTCCAAAACTGATAACATAGTAGGACACAAATCAAGTCTCAACAAATACATGAATATTGAAACAACATCTTGCATTTCATATGATCACATGGATTACAGTTAGATATCAATAGCAAGTACACAAACTCATAGAGCTTAAAAAACACACTGCTTAATAATAATTGGATCAAAGAAAAATCAAGAAGGAAATGTAAATTTTTTTTAGAAATGAATGAATGAAAATTAGAACACAACATACCAAAATCTATGAGAGACAGTGAAGGCACTCTCCTAAGAGAGCCAGTTATAGTGCTAAGTACTATGTTAAAAAAAAAATGGAAGCAATATCAAATTAGTAACTTAATGATGTACCTCAAGGCCTTTGAAAAACAAAACCAACATCCAAAACAGAAGATAGGAAGAAATAATCAAAATCAAAGCTAAAATTAATGAAATGGAAATGAAAAACCAATAAACACAATCAATGAAACAACAAAAAAATAAAATTAGAGATGAAAAGAGGGGCATCACAACACTGAGGAGATTAAGAGAACATAGAACATACTTTAAGAGTTTATATTCCAGGGTCTGGAGAAATGACTTAGTGCTTCAGAGCACCATTGCTCTTGCAGAGGACCCAGGTTCGATTCCCAGCACCCACATAGTGGCTAAGAACCATCTTTAACTCCAGTTCCAGGGGAATCCGACACCCTCTTCTGACCTCCACAACATTGCACAACATGGGTGCATCAACCTACATGCAGACAGTATACTCATACCCATTAAAAAAAAAAAGTTTATATTCCATTTAACTGGAAAATCTAAAAGAATTAGTCTTTCTTTGTGCATATCACCTACCAAAGTTAAAGCAAGATAAAGTAAACAATTTAAACAGAGCCATAATAACTGATGAGAAAAATGCAGCAAATAAAATTTCCCATGTTGCATCATGTGTTGTAGTGGACTCCCTGCGGAGCAGAGACAAGTGGCCAGCTTGTGAGTTTGAGGCCAGGGAATTATAGTGAATTATAGATCAGAGGGGGCTACACAGTGAGAGACTGTCTCAAAAACAAAACAAAAGTAAAAAAAAAAAAACCCTCCAAACTAAACAGGCTCTCAGGGCCAGATGGACTCGGCACAGAATTTTACCAGAACTTCAAAGAACTAACATCAATACTTTTCAAATTATTGCATAAAATAAAAAGGGTAGGATCACTTCCAAAGTCTTTTTATGGGGCTGAAGAGATGGCTCAGAGGTTAAGAGCACTGATTGTTCTTGCAGAGGACCTGGGTTCAATTCCCAGCATCCACATGGCTGCTAACAACCATCCATAACTCCAGTTACAGGGGATCTGACACCTTCATCTGACCTCTGCAGGTACTGCATAACATGGGTGCACTTACGTACATACAGAAGAAATACCAGTGGCTAAGAAATACACACAGATACACACACACAGACAGACAGACAGACAGACAGACAGACACACACACACACGAGAGAGAGAGAGAATGAGAGAGAGAGAGAGAGAGAGAGAGAGAGAGAGAGAGAGAGAGAGAGATCTGTTTGCTTCTACCTCCTGAGTAGTGGCATTAAAGGTGTACTGCATGCCTGGTTCTAAGAAATATTTTTTAACATCCTTAGCTATCAGGGACATGCACATGAAAACTGCCTTGAGATTTCATTTTACCCCAGTCAGAATGGCTAATATCAAAACAACAACAAAAATAAATGCCAGGAAACGCTGGCATGGATGTGGGGAAAGGAGAATATGTATTCACTGTTCTTGGAGTGCAAACTGATTGATCTAGTTTTTCTTCAATTGCTGTGAAAAACACTCTGACCAAAACCAACTTGGGGAGGAAAGGGTTTATTTGGCTCACATCTCCAGAGTCACAGCTCATCACTGAGGGAGCCCAAGGAAGGAATTCAGGACAGGAACCTGGAGGCAGGAGCTGAAGCACAGGCCATGGATGAATGCTGCTTGTTGGCTTGCTCCCCTGGCCCATGCCCAGCCCACTTTCTTATATTGTACATAACAACCTGCTTAGGGGTGGCATTGCCCACAGTGGGCTGGGCCCTCCCACACTGCTCAACAATCAAGACAATCCTCCACTGGGAAGATCTCTATGGAGGTTTCTCAAAAGTCTAGAATTAGCTGGGTATGGCGGTACATGCCATTAATCCCACTTGGGAGGCAGAGGCAGATAGATCTCTGTGAGATAGAGGCCATCCTAGTCTACATTACAAGTTCCAGGCCAGTTGGAGCTACAGGAAGGACCTTGTCTCAAAAAAGAGCAACAACAAAAATAATTTTTTAAAAATACTGAAATAGATCTACTACAAGATTTGGCCATAGCATTCCTGGACCTATTCCCAAAGGACCTGTACCTGACTACAGAGATACTTGCTCATCCTGTTCATTGCTGCTGGATTCACAATAGCCAGAAAGTGGAAACAGCCTAGATGTCCATCAGCTGATGAATGGTTAATGAAAATGTGGTATATTTACATAATAGAATATTATTCAGCTGATAATTAAAATGAAATTCACATGTAAATGGATGGAATGAGAAATAATAATGCTGAGTAAGGTAGCCCAGATCCATAAAGACAAACATCACAAGCTGTCTTTCATGGGTGGATATGTGGATGGTAACTTTGAATCTTTATACATAAGTGCTTAGAGTATGTAGAGAAGGCAGGAAACTAGTAAGGCACATGGAGCATATGGAAATTTCAAGGGAAGTGGGGTAGAATACAGTTAGTGTGAAGGAGAAAGGGAAATAATGAAACAGGAATGGTTAAAAGGGGTGAGGGATGAGAGGGAGGGGTAGAGGAGTGAGTGTGAGGAAGATAACCAACATTAAAGACCTTTTGAAATACCATTTGGAAACTTGCAAGTGTAGAAGCTTCCTAAAATATATACATGTTCATATGTAAAAGGAGTTTAAATGGAGTTACCCTATAAAGAGACAGTGAGCAGTACCTTCCCCAAACACCACAGGTTATGAAATAATAAGTCCACTGTCGGGTATGAGTTACCTCTGTTCAAGGTTTTGGTTAGTGGGGTCTCCTAGACCTCCTCAAACATTATAGTTATTGCTATTTTTCTTGGTAACCCTCCAGAACTTGATGGTAAAACCCTCAGTTGTTGAATATTCCATATACCTGAGTGCTAGGACATAGACAAAGCAAGTTGGTAAAACCCTCAGTTGTTGAATATTCCATATACCTGAGTGCTAGGACATAGACAAAGCAAGTTGGTATCAAACTGGAAGCTTTATCCCTATGACTAGCATTCATAGTGCCGTAAGGTTCTATGTACACTTCTGGGGGAGAAAAGTAATCTCTTACCAGGTTGTGAACCATGCTAGCTACAATAATGATTTATCTGGCAAGATATAGCCACGGGTGCTATCGTGGGATGAATGTTATAGGATAACCAACCACTTTCTGGTTGTAAATCTAACTCCACAAGATAGAACTTATTACTAGTACTATTCAACTGGACCAAAACCCCACAGCTGGCTAGGTTATAGACCCCAGAGAAGAACCTAACAGTATTATTTTGCTAAATGGACATAAGAGCATATAGGAAGAATATGGAGTTTCAGCAATATAAACTCTGCCTGGAACCTATAATCTTTGTTGATTTAAAGACCATAATATGGGAATGTTCAAGCCCAGAAATGTTAGTTTTTATAAAAAATTTATCCCAACCCCTAAAGATAGGGGAAGAAGAAATTCATCTGAAGGCAGGTCTGATAGGATTGGGGCAAGAGCAAGACACCTGACCCCTACATCTCCCTTTAATGTCTCCATCAGGCATTAGACACAAGACAAGAAGGATGTAGGAGGATGCTGTCACAGCCGAGCCTCCTTACCTTGCCTCTTCTCCTCTTATACTGAGTGGCTGTCACTTCCCTGTCTTATGGGAGGCCTGTTAAGCTTTATGTATCAAGGTGGGAAGATCTTAGACATCCAGAAAGGAGATAGGAATTGTGGGACTCCCAGATTCCTCCAGACCATTACTGGCCTTTTGAGTCAACCAGAAGTGAATGCCAGATTGGAAGACACAGATCAGGATATTCAGACTCTAAGAGGGTTGAGAGGCCCTGGCATGTAGACCTGCAGAAGTCAGCTAATAAATCCAGCCATCTCCAGGGACACTTCTTCCACAGTGCTCCTCCAGAGGTCGAGGTGGAAGACAACAGGTAAGGGAGGTCCAGTCCTGTGGGCTGGCAGGGAACATGCTTCATTCCCAAGTCAGGGGATAGCCTTTGCTATCCATGACCTTCAGGTAAGAACCTGCAGGACTGGTGAGGATGGTCGATTTTCTGGATAGGAGTTTTATTGGATGTGTTTTGTTTCCTCTTTGAAAAGATTTCAGGGTTGTTGTTTGTTTTTTTCCAGTCATGGAATTGGCGTAATTTGCACATGAGCATTTAATTTTTTTTAAAATTTTGGTCCTTTTGAGACAAGGTTTACCTGTAGCCCCAGCTTCCCTGGAACTCACTACATAGACCAGGCTGGCCTTGAACTCACAGAGATCTGCCTGCCTCTGCCTCCTGAGTGCTGGGATTAAAGGCATGTGCCATCACACCTGTCTGGCTTGCATTTTTTTTAATGCAATGTAGGAAACTTAGTGGCTGGGAAGCTAATTGGTGGATAGAAGCCATGGTTGCCTAGTTGTCCAATAATAATTGTCCTCTTTTCCTTTCTTGCTGCAGAATTCTTGTGTTTGAGTAAGGGGACTCTTCCTCAAGTGATGGATGAGCACCGGCCATTCTCTCTGCCACTAGTTTATTTTTCTGAAGAGTAGTGTGTAATTCTGGCTGATAAGAAGTGGCAGAGTCTTAAAGTTGAGGGATGGAAGGAGGGAGGGAGGGAGGGAGAGAGAGAGAGAGAGAGAAAGCTTGAAAGTCAGCCTCAATCTGCTTGTACCTGTGGGCTGATCCCCTAAGTCTCATGCACAAAGAACCCAGGTCCCAGCAATATTAAGCTAGCTTCCCTACCTCTTGTGGTAGAAAATACTACCTAAGCCACTTAAACTGGGATCTTATGGAGGATACAGAGGAAAAACTTGAGAATCCATATCACAAAGTTATTGAGGAAAGGTCTTAAAGATGGCCCTGTGGATAAATTAGTCTGTTGAAGATTAGAATGCTGTCTTCCAGAAATTATGATACAAGCTACAGCTAGGGGTTATTGGTTTTTAGAATCACTGAATGCTATTTGTTGAAATAACCAGCATGTGGTTTCATTAGGCTCTTGAGAGCATCACTTCTAAGGAGCTCTATGCCAGGGTTTTATTTCGGAAGCTGGTTTGAATGAGGGTAGGAGGCAGGACACTGGTTGTTTTTCTTCAGAAGGAGAAAGCAGCCATGTTTTTACCTAACTGAGCAACAAGAGACTCTCCATAGAATCCAAGTCTTCTTAGGACCAAATACTTCTGCTGCAACATCTAGCAACTTGGCTGAATTAGATCTACCACCAGGAGCACAAATAGCTATGACTCTTAGATCTCAGGTATTGATTGCTAGCCTACTTTATGTATAGTGTTTAAAATTCAAAGCTATGGGTGCTACAAAGCATTGAAAATGAACTTTTGCCAGATGCAGTAGTGGTATGCACTTTTTTTGCATGTTTTAAATATAGTATTGGTATTAACTCTTTGAGAATTTAATATGTACATACAAAGCATTTTGGTGCTATTCACCTGCCGTTCTTTCCCCAACTCCTCCTAGATCCGCCCCTCTCCCAACTTTGGGTCTTTTATTTTTTTAACTCTTCAAGTCCAATTTGTGCTTGGGTGTGGGACCATCCACTAAAGCGTGGTAGACCTACCTACCAGGGGCCACAACCTTAAAGATGATTCTCCCTACCCCCCAAATGGTCTAGCAATAGTTCATCATGGGTGGGGCTCATGAGTCCTTCTGTCCTCTATGTTGGAATGCTGACTGCCTTGAACTGGGGTGCATATTGCCAATGATAAATAGGCCAGACACAAAAGAGAACAGACATTCTATATGCTCCCTCAAAACTCAAAATACAGAATGCACTGGGCTCTGATGATGTCAAATGTGAGGACACTGGCAATCTTGAGGAGCAGATACTGACTAGAAATATTCTGGTTTTTCTTCACATGCTTTTTGTTAGTGTATATTAACTCTATAAAATAATGGGTTTCACTGTGACATTTTCATACATGAACATAAGTTACTTTGATCATATTCACCCCTTCATGAGCTCTTTGTGTCCCTACCCACTTTCCCCAACTCCCTTCCATGTTCCTAATAGCTCCCCTTCTGCATTCTTAGAGAATGGAAATGTGCAAGACTTTTAAAACCAATATTTTAATTAATTCTTTGAGAATTTCATACAATATATTTTGATCATACTCACCCATCTCCCCCAACTCCTCTCAGATCTCCTTCTCTACCCAACCAACTTTGTGTCTTCCTTAAAACAAAAATAACCCAGCCTGCATGGTGGCTCATGCCTTTAATCCCAGCACTCAGGAGGCAGAGGCAGGTAGATCTCTATGAGTTCAAGGCCAGCCTGGTTAACATAATGAGTTCCAGGCCAGCTGGGGCTACGGGGAGATCCTATCTCAAAAAAGACACACACACACACACACACACACACACACACACACACACACGCACACACACACACACACACACATCTTTGAGTCCAATTTGTGCTGTCCATACACTCTTGGGTGTGGGGCCACACACTGGAGGTGGGCGAACTACCAGGATTCACGCCCTTGAAGAAAATTGTCTCTCCCTCTTAGCGGCTGTCAATTGCCAACAGTTCCTCAGCTGAGGGTGGGACGTCATGGCCACCTTCCCCCTCCTGGCTGAGATTTTGTCTGGCTTGAGCATGCACAAGTCTTGTGTGCACTGCTATAATCTTTTTGAGTTCATGTGTGCAATTGCCCTGTTGTGTCCAGAAAACACCGTCTCACTGTAGCCCTCCTGTGGCTCTTACACTCTTCCTGTGCCCTCTCTTCAACAATCCCTGTGTTGATGAAGCTCCACACTGATTTCTGCAGTAGATGTACTAATTGACTAGCAGAACGTAAAGGTTCTTTTCTGTGATAGCCCTTCCAGCATTCATTGAGACAATGGACTTTCTTTTTTTTTTTTTTTTTGGTCTTTTCGAGACAGGGTCTCCCTGTAGCTCCAGCTGGCCTGAAACTCACTCTGTAGACCAGGCTGGCCTTGAACTCACAAAGATCCACCTGCCCCTGCCTCCCGAGTGCTAGGATTAAAGGCGTGCGCCACCACGCCCGGCGAGACAATGGACTTTCAATGGAGTTTTGATTTGAATTCCTCTTTTCTTTGTCATTTGTGGTTCTATTTTATTTATTTATTTATTTATTTATTTATTTATTTATTTATTTATTTATTTATTTATTTATCTATATGAATGTACTGTCTGCATGTAGATTGGTGCACCTGTGTGGTGCAATGCTGCAGAGGTCAGAAGAGGGTGTCGGATTCCCCCGGAACTGGAGTCAAAGATGGTTCTCAGCTGCCATGTGGGTGCTGGGGATCGAACCCAGGTCCTTTGCAAGAGCAGTAGGCACTCTTAATCATCTCTCCAACCCCTGTGGTTCTATTTTAAAAACTATTCATTTGCCCATTCTCTGATTGGATTACTTGTTCTCCTAGTGTTCAACTTTTTTTAGTTCTTTATATAGTCTGAATTTTAATCCCCTGTTGTGTGACTACATGGCAGACGTCTTTTCTCAATCTGTAGGCTCTCTCTTTCAAACGGTGACTCCTTGCTACGCAGAAGCTTTTCAGTTTGATTCAATCCCATTTCTCAGTTCTCGTGATTACTTCCTGAGCTACTGGAGTTCTAATCAGAAAGTTGTAGCCTATGCCTATCTTGGAGTGTTTCCATGTTTTTCTGTAGTATTTCAGAATTTCATGTCTTACATTAAGGTTTTTCATTCATTTTGAGATTTTTTTTAATTACTTTATTTTATGTGTATGAGTGTATTGCCTGCATTTATATAAGTTCACCCATGTCGCACGATGCCCATGGTGGTCAAAGAGGGCATCAGATCCCCTGGAACTGGAGTTACAGGTGGTTGTTAGCTGCCTTATGTTTGCTGGGAACTGAACCTGGTTCCTCCCAGTGCTCTTAGCTGCTGAGCCATCTGTCCAGCCCCTTGAGTTGATTTCTGTAGAAAGTGTGTTATGGTTAGAATGTAAAATATCCCCACGGGCTCACTTGTTTGAACACTTGGTCTTCAGCTGCTAGCGATGTTTTGGGAGGCTGTGGAATCTTTAGGAAGTGGGGCTTAGCAAGAGGAAGGGGCAGGTGGTGGGTTATAGCCCAGTCCCAGGCCTGGCTGGAGCTTTCTCTACTTCTCGCCTGCGGAGGCGGTGATGTAACCACTCCTTCACATTGTTACCACCACATCTCCCCACCAGGAGGACTGAGTTCCTTGACCGTGGAATCAGAATAAATCCTTTCTCCCTTAAGTTGTTTCAATCAGGTATTTTGTCATAGTGATAAGAAAAGTAATGACTGCACACTGAGAGACAGAGGTATAGTTTTTGAATCTTCTACAATGAATATTCATTCGGTTTTCCCAGCACCAATTTTCTTGGGGGGGGGGAGTACTGGGAATTAAGCACTTGTGCATGCTAGGTAAGTATTCTACTATTAAGCTGTATCCATCCTCAGCCTTGTTTTTATATTTTGAGATAGGACCTCATCAAGTTACTTGGGCTGCTTTTGAGCTCATTCTACAAAGCCCAGGCTTGCCTTGAACTTATTCTGTAGGCCACGCTGGCTTGGAACTCATGATACTCTTGCTTCAGCCTTCCAAGTAGCTGGGATTATAGGTTTGCATCACCAGGCATGCTCCTAGCATCATTTATTAAAGAGACCATCCTTTCTTTAACATATGTTTTTGGCATCTTTGTCAAGAATCAGATGGCCGAACCTGTGCCTGTTTACTTTTTTGCTCCTTGTATAGTCACTTTCCTCATTGCTGTGAAGAAGGAACTTAAGGACAAAGGATTTATTTGGTTGATACTTTGAGGTACACAGTTCATCATGACTAGGAAGACACAGCATGGGGCTGAGAACATTGAATTTTAACCACTAGACCACCAGAGAGTGTTGAAAACATTATTACATTGTATGTATGTATGTATGTATGTATGTATGTATGTATGTATGTATATATGTGGGTGCATGAGCCATGGTGTGCATGCAGTAGTCAGAGGACAGTTTGTAGTCAGTTGCCTCCTTGCACATTATGTATTGGGGAGATGGAGCTCAGATCACACACTGGGTGGAAACTGCCTTTTCCTGGTGAGCCATCTTGCCAGCCCAGGGAGATGAGATGGCTCTAACTGAGGGGGCAGCAGTTACACTGCAGCTACAGTCAGTAAACAGAGAGGAGAGCTGGTACTCCTCTCACTTTCTCCTTCTTGTGGAGTCCAGGACCCCAGCTCATGGGCTAATGCCACCTGTCTTCAGGACGGCACTTTCCACTTCACTTAAACTGTTGGAAAAATCCTCAAACACCCTCTCCGTACACCCAGTGATTTGTTTCCTAGATAAGTCTTGATCCAGTCGAGTTGACCATGAAGGTTAACCATCACAGTGCTCTGTTCTACCCCATTGGTCCATGTGTCTATTTTTATGTCAATAGCAGGCTGTTCTGTTACTATGGCTCTATAGTAAAATTTGGAATTGGGTATTTTAATACCTCAAGCATTTCTCAACCTTTTCAAAGAATTGTTTTGGCTATTTAGGGTCTTTGGTGCTTTTGTGTGAAATTTAAGATCATTTCTTCTGTTTCTGTGAAGGATGTCATTAGCATCTTGATGTTGATTGCATTGAATCTGTGGATCACTGGAGATTGAAGGTAACATCTCCATTTCACAAATGTAAAATCTGCTGCTCCACACACATGGAAAGTCTTTCCATCTCATGCCTTCTTCAATTCCTTTATTTAGTGTTTTAGAGTTGTCATTGTAGAAGTCTTACCCTTCTTTGGTCTATTTCTAGGTATTTTATTCTTTTTGAGGCTATAACTAGTGATAGTATTTTCATTTTTCTCAGGAATTTTATTATTGGTATAGAAAAAAAGCTTTTGAGTTTCCAATGTTGATTTTGTCTCCTGCTGCTTCGCTGAGTTTGTCTTCCATCTCTAAAAGGGGCTCATGAGCACTAGGCAAGTGCTCTGTCACTGAGCCATGTCCCCAGCCCCAGTGGCACCTTCAGGGCTTTTTAAGTATAGGATTCTATCATCTGAAAATAACGATACTTTGACTTCTTCTTCCCTCTTTGTATCCTTTTTCTTTTTTACTTTATTGTCCTGGCTAACAATTTTAAGTACTATATTGAATAATATTGTTGAGTGTGAACATCCTGTGCACTCCATTAATTTGAGTCCTCTGTTTCCTTTGGTTTATTTGGCTAAGGGTTTGTCAATCTTGGTAATATTTTCAAAGAACCAGCTCTTTATTTCATTGATTCATTGCATTTTAGATTCTATTCCATTAACGTCAGCTCTGATTTTTGTTATTTCTTTCTTTGTACTGGTTTGTGGTTTGACTTGTTCTTGTTTTTCTACGACTTTAAATTTAGTTAAAGTCTGATTTGTTTGTTTATTTTTGTTTTGTTTTGAGACACGGTCTCCCTGTAGCTTTAGCTGGCCTGGAAGACCAGACTGGCCTCCATGTCACAGAGATTCATCCACCTGCCTCTGTGTCCCATGTGCTGAGTGCTGTAATTAATGCTGCATGTCACCACCCCAGCTAAGATCTGATTTTTTTTTAATGTAGGCACTCATAGCTGTAAATTTCCCTCTTGGAATTGTCTTGGGTGTATCTCTTAGATTATTATATGTTATGTTTCCAGTGTTGTTTGTTTATAGAACTTTTAACACCCCCCCCAATTTCTTCTATACCCATGGATCACTTAAAAGCATATTGTTCTATCTCTGTGTATTGGCACAGTTTTTGAAGTTTCTCTTGCTGTTGATACCTAGCTTTATTCCATTATATTATAAGATGAAAAATTATTTCAGTTTCTTTTATTTGTTAAAGCTTGCTTTGTGGCCTAAATTATGTTCTATTTTGGAGCACATTCCATGAGAATGAGAGTATTCATATCTGTTGGATGAACATATTCTGTAGATACTTGTTAAACCAACTTGACCTACAGTGTAGTTTGAAGTTTCTTTGTTGGGTGGATTATTTATTGTTGAGAGTAGGCTATTGAAGGTAACTACTATCTATCTCGTTATCTATCTCTTTATGTCTAGGTAGGGTTTATATTATGAAAATGGGTATAACAGTATTCTGAATCTATGCTATTTACAATTGCTATGTCTTCTTGTTCCCTTCCAGCTAATTCTGACTCAACTTCTTTTTTTTTTATTAGGCTGAACGATATCATGTTTGAAGTCTCCTCCTTGGCAAGCCCAAACCACCATCAGTTCTGCCCTTGTGTTGCACACTAGGGTTTTCCCTTCCCATGGTCACCAAATGAGGTGTAGTAGGTAACACATCATGTCTTGATGTTCCTGTACTGGTCTCCATGATACAGCCTGGTAGTCCAACAATGGCAGTCTATACTCTGAAGAAGTGGAAACCCCCGTAGTAGCTTAACTACTGCACCATGTCTCTAGCCCCAGAATGTTTGATTTTTAAAAATTTCTGTTTGAGTCATTAAATAGAATTTGGCTTGGTAAATAAAATTGGGAAAGTTAGGATAGAATTTCCAGCAGTTTCTGAAATGACTCCAAGCATCCTTCTGTCATTTTGTACTGTCATATTTATGTAAAGGAGCATTCTGAATGTGGATGATTATAAAATCAAAATATCAAATCAACTCTAAAAAACCCTGAAGATACTCTACATCTTGTATAAATTATTCAGCTACAGTTTAATTATGTACAAAAAGCACACCTCATTATTATGCAACTCTCCTTTAATCATTAAAAAACAAAAATTATATACCAAAAAATTGTTTTAAAGTAAATTTATGATTTATTATCAGTAAATATTTTATTTGTATATTTATTTTAATCTTTGATTTTTTTGTTTTTATTTTATTTGTGTTTGGCCTGAATATATATAGGTGCACCCATGTCATACAATGCCCCAGAAGTCAGAAAATGGCATTGAATCCCCTGAAACTGGAGTTACAGATGGTTGTTAGCTGCCATGTGTTTGCTGGGAACTGAACCCAGGTCCTCTGCAAGAGCAGCCAGTGCTCTTAACCACTGAGCCTTCTCTCCAGCCACAATATCTGCTTGCTTTTGTTAACTATTTCTGTGTAGCAAGCTTCTCATTTATATCCTGCATTGCCTTCCTTAATGTGTTCAGCTGTTTTTCTTGGAATTCTTTGATCTTAAAAAATTTTCTGAATTTTTGTTTGCCATTTCAGCCACCTCATTATATCTTTGGAGTCAATTAGTAGAAAATTATAAACTTTTGGAAGACTAATGCTGCCTTGTTTTTAACTGTCTCATATCTTAATGTAGAGATGTGTGCATCAGTTGGGATGACTCTTACACTTCTATGTCAGAGCCTATTCTGGAATCAGTCTCCTGGTGATGCATTCTGAGATTGCTCTAAAGGGTTAGAGACATTTCCAGTTCGAATTTGTAGCAGTTTCCCTATTATTTCTTTGGTGGTGATCAGTGTATTTTGGAGCTGGGCATGCTGTCAGATCTCTGTAGGTCTTTAGAGTCCGAGTAGATCAGGCAGATGTGTTGATGGGGTATGACATCTGTGATTACTCCTCTGGTCATGTCAACAATGCCCACTTGCAGAAGGGTGTGAGCTGCCCTAGAGTGGAGCTCTCATAGGTGTGGCACGGGATCCGCAGCAGCTTTGTTGAAGGGTTACCTGTGCAGGAGTGAGTCTTCATGACCTTCCTAGCCATTCCCACTCAGCTCCTTGTCCTTCAATGGGGTTTTTAATCTCACTTAATTTTTAAAAATGAAAGTATTTGCTGGTTTTCTATAAAGCAAGTGCTCAGAGTGTATCTCAGCAGCAGAGCAGCACATACATAATGTACCTGAGGTGTCCTGCCAGACCACGTAGAAAGCAGGGGCAGGGGGACCAAATAAGTATCAGCAACAAATGGCAACGAACCACATATGGGAATGAAGTAAAAAACTTGTGTCAACTGGGACATCTGTCACTCAAACAGCAACCCCACGAATGCTGGGGGTGGGGGAAGAGATGGTATAATGCAAAAGAGAGAAAAAAAGAGAGAAGAAATGGAAAGAAAAAAAGAAGCTGGACTTGGTAACATACACCTTTAGTCCCAGCACTCAGGAGGCAGAGGCAGGCAGTAAGTTCAAGGCCAGCCTGGTCTACATAGTGAGTTGCAGGATAGCTAGGGCTACAGGGAGACCCTGTCTCAAAAAGACAAAAAAAGAAAAAGAAAAAGGAATGCTCAAAAAGTGAAAAGAGACAAAGAAGGGGAAGAGTGGAAAATGAAATTCATAATTAAAAGGAAGGAAGGAAGGGAGGAAGAGAGAGGGGGGAGGAAGGGAGGAGAGAGAGAGAATATATACCATTAGGAGGGGAGAATGAGGGGTGAAGTAACAAATACAAAAGAATATCTATAAATATTAAGACAAAAAAGAACAAAGGACAAAAATCTATTCATACCTACATGAATCAGTCAACAAAGATTTTAAAACTCTGATTAAAAAAAGGTCTAAGCTGGGCATGGTGGTGGTGCATGCCTCTAATCCTAGCAATTGGGAGGCAGAGGCAGGAGGATCTTTGTGATTTCAAGGCCAGCCTGGTCTACATAGTGAGCTCCAGGCCACCTGGGGCTACAGGGAGACCCTGTCTCAAAAAGACCCCCCCCCCCAAAAAAGAAAGGTCTAGGAAAAATGGAAGCACTATAAAGGTGACAGTCTTGGTAGGTTGACCAGTGGATGAACAAACACTGAAGAGCAACTGGTGATGTAAACAGGTCTCCATAGGCCTTTATAAATAAACATGGGGGTGGAGAGATAGCCTAGCGGTTAAGAGCACCGACTGCTCTTGCAGAGGACCCAGGTTCGATCCCCAGCACCCACATGGCGGCTGAGAACAGTCTGTAACTCCAATTCCAGGAGAACTCCAGTTCCAGGGGAATCCGACACCCTCTTCTGACCTCCGCAGCATTGCACAACACGGCTGCACAAACCTACATGCAGATAGTACACTCATACACATACAAAAATAAAAAAATAAATAAATAAAAGAATATTTAAAAAAATAAAATAAATAAATAAACATGGTAGTCTATGTCTCTGGGACAATCTTTTAGCATTGAAAGAAGCAAGTCAAAAGTTTAAAGTATATATTTACTTAATACATTATAATAAAAAATGGATGCACTGACTGACACTGTGGGGACTCATGTGTACAAGAGTGGACATCCACTGCCTCTGACTCTCTGGACTCTGTGTGTTCCTAGGCTGTGTGCCCCTTGGAGAGCGCAGAGATGGAAATCCAAGCTCTCTTTTTCTGGTTTGCTTGGCTGTCAGTCCCTGTGAGTGACTCAGGATCCAGCTGTTGAAATAGCTTGGCTTCTCTGCTCACTAGAGCAACGTAGCATGGAATCAGAGTTCCCTGGCTGGAGTTTGCTCTGGACAGTTTAGCGCCATATTGTATCAGGAGCAGGCTGGCCTTACGCTGAGCTGTGTGCCCAGGTGGCTGGCAGAGAGCACAGGACAGGAAAGTGCATTGGGGGGGGGGGAAGTGAGCAGCCCTTGACTATTGTTTTCAATTGTTTCATGTCCCTGCAGAGTCTTCTGACCGTCCTGGCCACCCCAGCTGCAGTCTTAAAGGGAAAGGGAGCACCACTCCTCATGTCTATGGCAAATCCCACTGCACAGACTTTTCAATGAGCTTGCTTCTAGTGAGGCTATACTGGGCACAAAGTAGACACTGGCTGGGATGGAAGGGCAATATTTGCTGTGAGTTCTGGGAGGGGGGGTATAGAATAAATGTTTCCTAAAGCAATTAGCTTGGGATGATCCTCCCAAGATGCTTCTTGGCATAGCACTACACTCATATTGAGACACACAGATCCCTTGTCAAATACAACCGGGCCCGCAGCTTCTGTGTCAGCTAAGTTCCAGCTGCCTTTCTGTTCTACATCTGTTTGTCTGCTTGGCCTACCAAGCCTCTCTTTCTCCATCCCTCTCTGTTACCCACCCAGAACCCCTTTTCTGCTGCTCTGCCAACCACCAGGGGCTCCTGGCTGCCAGGCTCCTTTTAGCCCTCTTGTTTGATAATCAGTCTCTAGGTCTTTGCAAGTCACTATCTGCTCAGTATTGCACCTCAATGCGCTCTTTGGTCACCCACCTTGCTGAGAAGGCATTCTCTTACTGTTCCCTTCTGAGTCTTGAAGGCTTTAGAAAGTTCAGATCTGTGACCCCTTGTTTGGTGACTTAAGTACATGCGTTTTGTGAATAGGCATGGCTATAGTTTTGTGTGTGTATGTTGACTATAATTCAATAAAAAGCTTACTAAAGATTATAAAGTCACCCATAGAGAATGCCTACTAAAATTCACATGTTTAAGAAAAATATGAGGAAAGCTGGAAAGCTGGCTCAGCAGTTAAGAGCACTTGCTGCTTCTGCATAGGAGGACTGGAGATGGTTCCCAATACCCACACCCAGCAGCTTACAACCTCCTATAACTTAACTCCAGCTCCAAGGAATCTGACATCCTTATAATGGCTTGGACATGTGTGTGTGTGTGTGTGTGTGTGTGTGTGTGTGTGTGTGTGTGTGTGAATGGGTACACACACGCACACACACATACACATGCAGAGGGTGAGGGCATGAGGCAACAGGGAGCGAAGTCAGAGCTATCGCTGGAGTCCTGCTTTGTATTAGAAGGGAGTTTGTACACCACCTAGCCTAGCTCTGCCATTTTACAGATGAGAAAACTGAGGTTTAGATTTCATGTGGATTGTTAATAGCTGATGCCAGGCACAATGGCAGGACCGGCATTGGTTCTAATGCCAGTTTCTGCAGTTTTTGATTCTCAGCAGTGGATATAGACAATAGGAAAGCTCGAGCCTTCCTATGGATGTTCCTAGATTACCCAAGGATGCAAAAAGCCTTCTTCTTTCTGGGGTCCATTGTTGTAGAGAAGTAAGCTGACCTCCGGAGGGTTTTGGAATCTCGCCTTCGATGTTCTTGTGCCTACACAAAGCTCTCTCTTTTAGAAACGGCACTTTTCTCAGAACATTTCAAATGGAACAAGTGCACAGCAATCAGAATGGAATGGCAATCAGCAATCAGCTCCCTATTCATGCAAGCAGGTGACCCAGAGGCGCCAGGCCCCTGTGAATGGAACTGGTTCCAGGGACACCGCGTAGTCCCAAGGAAGCCTGGTCTCAGCAGCCTCTGAGTCTTCCTCCTGAGCATGCAGCTCTGCTATAGACTGCTGGGGTGACATTTGTTCTTCTCACAGCTAGAGGAGGAATGGAAGACCTTGTATGAGGAGGCCGCAGCGCTCGTTCCAGTTGGGGTTTCCAGGCATATTAGGCTGTCCTTGGAGGAAGCGCTGCATCTTTGCACCCCATCCCTCAGGTTGCATTGCACCCTCTCATTTTTCTCCTTGGAGGCAGATCTGCTTCCTCCTATTTAACTCCAAAGGCAACAGAAGTATTGTGGGTTGACTGCGCCCCCTGCAGGCCAGCGTAGAGCAACAGGGCCCCAACTTTGCATCCATTATGGCTCCCTCTTTCCCTCCATTGCCAGGGGCTTCTGCGCAAATCAGATTACTGGATTATTTCTTCCCTAGCCTCTCTCTTTTCTCTCTCTCTCTCTCTCTCTCTCTCTCTCTCTCTCTCTCTCTCTCTCTCTCTCCTCCGTCCCTTCCCCTCTTCCTCTCCCTCTCCCTCTCCTGAATGATCACATAGTAAAGGACTCAGAACCATGTATACCCACCCTTCTTTTTAGGCACTTGCATCATTTGGGGTCTGGTCCACTTAGGGTGGGGGTAATTCCATATTTCTCTTCTCATTCCATTTGCGTTGTCTGGATTTTACTCTAGTCACATCTGAAAAAACTCAGCAGGGTATGAACTAAATAACTCTACCAAGGGCAGGAATCCTTTACTGGCTTTGAAGTAAAGTTGCGTGCAGTCAACAGAGAGACCCAGGCTCCAGGAGGAGGGGCTGCCATCTCAGTTTGCAGGGGACTAGTGCATTTCCTGAAATTTTACGTGCTAAAACTGGAACACTCCTACTACAACCTGGACAGTAAGTCAATCTGCTCCTGCAATTTAGTGGGGTCTGAAGGCCTTAGCTCTCTGCCCAAAGTCAATAGAGCTTTCTCCTCTATTCAATGATAAGAAATGGAAGAATTTTGATGGAGACTAAGGAGAATCAGTAGCTGTTACAAGTTATGGGCACTTGGAGGAGCCCCACAGCATCACAGTAGACAGTAGCTGATTTAGGTTTGTTTTGTTTTGTTTTGGTCTTTTTGAGACAGAGTCTCCCTGTATCCCCAGCTGCCCTGGAACTCATGATGTAGACCAGGCTGGCCTTGAACTCACAGAGATCTGCCTGCCTCTGCCTCTGCCTCTACCTCTGGCTGAATCAACAAGTATTGATTCTATTTTTGAATTATTCACACTAATAACATGAAATGCAATCTTAAAATTTTTGCTGAATACACATTAACTTTCATTTGCATGTTTTCTGTAATTTCTTCTTGCTCTTGCTAAACAGCACACGCATTTCACAAGAGCTCAGATGTAGTAGCTATTTTCTAGTCAGTACTTTCCACACAGCCTTCTGAACAACACTGCATTTTTAGTTTATCAACTTGAGAAATAAGGAAACTAAGCCTGGGAGAGGCAGATACACTGCCCAAAGTCAATGACAGAGAAACAGCTATGCCTTGGTCTGACCACAAAGCCTGTGCGCTAATCTGTACACATCTGGCTCATTTTGTATGTGGTTTCCTAACATAGCAGCCCATTGCTAGCACTTTATAATGATCTCCCCATCTCAATCTTTCCACAGTCTGTAGTTCATTGCTCTGTATGGTTTAACTTTTGTTCTCTGTTGGTTAACCTTTTATTTGGCCAACAGAGATCAGACTTGAGCTAGGTCACATCTGGAGTGGGTTTTGTGGGATGTCATTGGAGAGAGAAGGCGCATCCTTGGTTTGCAGTGCCAGGACAATGGCTCCCCGAGAAAGGAGCCCAGGGACTTCTAGGGCAATGCTGGTTACTGCCCTTGGAGAAAGTCACGTATTTCATCCTTTCTGAATTTACTTTTTATTACTTTATGTTTGTTATTTCCTGATCTTTGAAACACTTTCAACAGTACACAGTAGAATGAGGCTCAAAGCAAACATTTCTTTCCTACTCTCTCCACACTTTAAGTCAACTGACACTTTCTTTTCTGTAAACATTCATGAAATTCAATCTCAACCTTTTTTATTTGTAAGAAATGCTTATATGAATGTAAAATTTCAACTTTTGCCTACATAGTGTAGGATGACATTAAGCTGCCATCGTAGATTAAGGCAACGATGACAGATTTCCCTTTTCCTATTGAAGATCACAAGTATAAAAGAATCAGTGGCTGGAGCTAGAAAGATGGCTCAGTGGTTAACAGCACTGGCTGCTCTTACAGACAACCTGGGTTTGATCCCCAGCACCCATAAGGCAGCTAATAATCATCTTTAACTCCAGTTCCAGGGGATCTGACGCCCCCTTCCAGCCTCTGCAGGTATTGCATGCATGTAGTGCACTTTTATATACAAGCAAAACACTCATATACATAAAATGAAAATATTTTTAAAAGAAGACTAGGAATATAGTTTAGTAGCAGAATACTTGCCTAACATGCACAAGGTTCTAGATTTGAACAAACCCTCATACTGCAAAACCAAAGCCAAAACCAAACCAAGAGTATGTCAATGTAGGTCACTTCACATGTGCCTTAGTATCTTAATTTATGTATAAAGCCACAGCCACAGCCAGCCTTTGATCCTGTACAGTGTAATCCTCAGGACACAGCAGAGGCCCTCCTCCCCCGGGCAGCCCTGTTGCCTGTGAGCTTCAATAGTCTCAGTGGCTTACTGGAAGAGGGAGGGCAGAAACTGGACACAGGCTTCTAACTTATTGAACCTTCCTGAACCTGGCATGCATGTTGCCTTTCAAGGTTCCCACAGAAGCAGGGCCTCCCCAAATGGCACTGGTGATTTGAGGGTCATGTGCTTGAACACCTGGTTCTTAGATGGTGGTGTTTGGGGAGGTCATGCTACATACAGAACGTGGGGCCTGACAGAAGTGGGTCACTAACGGTGGCCTTTGATGGCTGTACTCAGTCCTGGTTCTAGGCTGGGCCTCTGCTTCCTGGGCCACCACAATGTGCGAAGCAGCAGCTGTCTGCCCCCGTCATAAAGGCTGGTGTCACTCCAGTCCCTACACCTTCCCCACCATGCTGGACCATCCCCTTGACACCGTAAGCCCGAAGGAATGCTTGCTTCCTTCAGCTGCTCTGTCAGGCATTTTGTCTGTGATGAAGAAACTAACTAATATAGGTATCCTGAGCAGAGTCGAGGGAGGTACATGGTAATCTGCTTGTCTGGACACCTCACTGGGGTAATTTGGGGTATGCAATTTGGAGCACTACCTTATCCTCTGGTTTTCCCAGGGCAGAGACCACAGGCTTCTCTATCCATCCATCCATATACCTCCTCTGGCCTGGAAAGTCTAACTGGACTCATTTTCCTTGCCTCCAGTTGCTGTTCACACTACTGGACTCATACAAAAAGTTTGTGTTTATTCATGTGCTGTGTGTGTGTGTGTGTGTGTGTGTGTGCGCATAAGTTTGTGTTGCAACAAAAGGTCTAAACTAAGTGTCTTCCTCAACAGCTTGGCACACTATTTTTGGAGACAGGCTGTCTCACTGATCCTGGATCTAACTGATTTGGCTAGACTGGCTGCCCTAGTGAGCTCTAGAGATCACCTATCTCTGTCCTCAATGCTCCAGAGCTAGGGTTAGAGCTGTGGCTGGGTTTTATGTAGGTGCTGGGGATCTGAACTCGTCTTCCTGCTTGTATGGCAAGCACTTTACCAACTGAGCTGTCTCGTTAATACCTATAAGGGTTTTTTTGGACTTTTTTGAGACAGGGTCTCCCCATAACCCCAGCTACCCTGGAACTCACGATGTAGACCAGGCTGGTCTCAAATTCACAGAGATCTGCCTGCCTCTGCCTCTCAGGTGCTGGGAGTAAAGGCGTGCACATGCCTGGGTATACAAAAGTTTCTTTTTTTTTGGTGTTTTTGAGTCAGGGTCTCCCTATAGCCCCAGCTGGCCTGGAACTCACTCTGTAGACCAGGCTGGTTTTGAACTCATAGAGATCTGCCTGCCTCTGCCTCCCAAGTGCTAGGATTAAAGGCGTGTGTCACCACGCCCTGCTTAAAGATAGTTCTTAGGTGCCATGTGGGTGCTGGGAATCAAACCTAGGTCCTCTGCAAAAACAGTCAGTGCTCTTAACCACAAGCCATCTCTCCAGTCCCACAAGTTTCTTAAAATATCAAAAGGGGAACATCTTTGTGCTGTTGTGCTTGTGACTGGCACTCTGGAACATTCTCTATGGCAAGTTCGGGACTGTGGCTCCCCTTGCCAATCTAGTGGTCCTGCAACTATTTCTTGATCAATAACAGAATCTAGGAGTTCATACTGTAGCAGTCAATGCTCCTGAGATTCACTTAGCACTTCTTTTCTTCCTGAGAATCACTATGTGCAAAGCCCTAGCTGGGACTGAGGGCTAAACAGTGCAGACTAGTGTGATCAGGAGTTGGCTGATGGATGGGGCACAGCAATTGCAGCGTTATCAGAAAGGGTGTCCTGGGAGAAGTCACAGAAGGGAGCAGAGGAGGACATGACCTACCCATGACCACACAGCTAGCGAGTGGTCAGATGAACACAGCCAACCCCGAGAACCCGGCCATTGCTCTTTCTTTCCCATCACTACAGGACTCCAGCCAGAACTCTGGGCTGCCTTGGGCGGAAGCTCAGTGGCAGTTTCAAGATGGTCTTCAGAGAGCACTGACATCTCTGATGTTGGTTTTGCATGGTTACCTTTAGGTATTTCCTGTCCCCGGGCCACTCTGCTCTTCCCAGAGTACCCGAGGGTTGGCAAATCTTAGACTCCAGCGTCTGAGGCAGAACTGCTTGCAAAGGCTGCTAGTTTTGAGGGGCTGGTCTGGACTGGTCCAGTTGGGTCTTTTCCTGCACCGAGAGAGACCTGACCACTCTCCCATGTGGAGGGCAGATGACCTTTGTTGGCCTTAGGTGGGAGCAGGGAGAAGTGTCGGTGCTCTTAACTGCTGAGCCATCTCTCCAGCCCCCAGGAGTAGGGAGAAGTGTAACCTGGGAATGAGTGTTGGTGTTAAAAGATGAAACTGGAGATTCCAATTTCTGAATGGGGCTATTTTATGACTTAAGGTTTATTGAAAAAGACGTGATGACTGTTGTTTTCATCCAGTAGAGGGGACTGTGACACATAGGTGGGTGTTTAATTAGACCTGGTGAGGCCTGCTAACAATTTTAAAAATTGTGTGTGTGTGTTTGCATTCACCTGCCAGGGTGTACATGTGGAGGCCAGACGACAACTTCCAGGAGACAGTTCCCTCACGTAGATCATAGACTCTGAGGTTCAGACCCAGGACCTGTTAATGAGCTATGCTGGTGTCCCACTGGTGGCCAGAGATCATGCACTTCACTTGTCTTTGGGGGAAAAAACAAGAACCCAGGGCTATATCTCGCAGGGTCACTGGTTGTGTGGGGAGTCCTGGACACCAGGTCCTAACAAGGCTGGTGGAGAAGGCCACTGGGGATCCTTTCTCCCATCTTCTCCAAACTGAACCTAACTACTTGCCCTGCACCTGCTCGCTGGCCCCAGGTTTCCTAAGGCGGCCATGGTCTGGCTGTGGCGGCTTCTGTCAGGTTTCATGTTACCTTCCCACTTTCCTGGTCTAAATTTTCTACCTTCCTCCCCCAAAACTAGAGTTTCACCCAAAACCTAACAATCTAGGCTACACTGAAGATGGGCTGTTTGCATGGTGGTTGTAATGGTGATGGCAATGGTGGTGGAGGGTGTTGTGGTGCTGGTGGTTGTGATGGTGATGGTTATTGTGAGACCTTGAAGAAACTTTCCTCCATCCACACTTACATTCATTCATCTTGGTCTCCTGACCATGCCCTGGAGCTCTTCGTTTCCTTGCCTGGACTACTGGACTGGTTTCTAATCTCTCATCTTCCTCCTCACCCTACTCTTTTGCAATCTATTCTCCACTAAACCCACAGGTGGCAATTAAAAAAATCAATCTCCTGTTTAAAATCCTATTTTGCTCAGAATAAAATGCAGACTTTTAAAAAGTGTCCTGAAAGTGTCTGTATAACCTGGGCCAGCATTCTCTACAACCTTCCATTGTCACCCACACTGGCTGCACTGAGCTGTCCTGAGCCCTGGCTGCTTTTTTCTCAGGAGTAATCTTCCTCTTTGCCTGGGCAGCTCAGCTAACCTTTCAGGTTTCGGCTAACATGTGTCATTTTCTTGGAAAGGTTTGGGTCTCTCATTCTTTTCCATACTATTTAATTTCTTCAGAACAGTCACTGGTCCTTTTCTATTGTTTGTTTTGTGTTTGCTTCCTACCTCCTAATCTTGTAAATTCCATTGGTGTAAAGGTGACCAGTTATGCTTGCTATCACTGCAGCCTGGTACAGGGCTGGGTATGCATTTGTTGACTCCATAGACAACACTTTATCTTCCTGTGCACACCCTGGCTCGTAAATGTTTCTTCCTCTATGCTAACCATCTTCAGAATAAGTGGAAGAGACAAGAGCGACTCCTGGGTAGGGCAGGAGAGCCAAAGGAAAGAGACAGACCTTGTAGAAAGAACAAGAGAAGAAAAGGGAATGGAGAAGGAGAAAGGGGAGAAGGTATGAGAACGTGAAATCACAGGGGTCAGGAAAGGAAACGGGACATGAGAAAAGAGGCAAGAATAAAAATCAGGTGCAAAAGGAAGTCGGAAGTGGGTACGCCCTAAGCAGAGACCAATAAGCAAAGGAACAAGGTGTTAGAGAAAGAGGCTTCTGAAGGTGCAGAAATGGAGGTGAGGACAAAGTGAGAAGGCTAGCTGGAATGGACGGCCCAGTCTCCCTTCCTCTCATGGGAGTCAGCAGGACGTTGTGACCCTGAGCCAACTGCCTAGAAGCGGCGGCTTGTGAGAGCTGGGATGGGGATACTATGGTTCTGAGCCGGTCAGGTCTGAGCTGTTTGTGGTTATTGTAGGAGAAGAAAAGGAAAAGAGGAAAGGAGAGGGTACAAAAGAGGACGGCTGGACTCCATCCTGTGGGCACCAACAAGGAAGAGATCGCCGGGGGCCTCAGCTCCAAGGCCGGGACATGGAACGCACTCATTCTTCCCATGCTCATCAAAATATTTTCTGCTTGAAGAAAACACTTAGAGGTCTAAGTGGGGACAGGAAGACACTGCACTTAAGAGGCCTGAGACAAAAAGAGCAAAGTGTCTATTTTTAAACTGAAGAAATGCGCACTGGTACCTTGGGACCTTTTGTATTGTCTGCGGAGAAAACTTGAAGAGATGGAGGCTCTGTCAGTCAAGACGTGTGCAGCACATCAGTCCTCATTTTGAAATTCATCTTCACTCCATTTGCTGCTTGCTGCCAGGTACTGGGCAAGTGTACGTGTTAGGGCATACCACGATGACACAGTAACATCCCCGCAATGGCTATGGTTTTGAGGAAAGGGCAGTGGGAGAGGGAGAAACAGGGCCAAGTGTGCTCGAGAGGGGCAGGAGGAGCAGGCAGGCGCTACGCAGGAGCAGGGATCCATGGGAAGAGCAGGATCTTTAAGGATGAGAGGGGCTCTCGTGAAGCCCAGAGCATTTGTTCAGTTTTGTTCTGAGCTGTGCTCTATGTTGCCTAGGCTGGTTTCAAACTACTAGGTGCAAAAGATTCTCCCAGGTCAACCTCCTGAACAATTGGAACTTCAGGTATACAGCACTTCCCCAGGGTAGGGCATTTCAACAGGAGCAGGGCCTTAGGGCTTCATGACGGGTAACAAAATGTGAGAAACAGGCAGGGCTCGGAAGGAGTGGATCCAGCAGGGCTTCTGGGAAGCAGGGTTTTCTACAAAGAGTTTGTAGGAGGAGGAGGAGGCGAGTGAGTACCAGGAGGAAACGGGAAATGTGTAGGAGGGACCGGCTCTGTGGGTGGTGGGGAGACCGTCGTGATCATGGAGACTATGAGGGCGAGAGCTTTGAAGGAGCTGCAGGAAGAGCGGAGCACGCAGTGGAGTGGGACTCGATTGCAGGCTTGTGGCTTTTGGAGGTGAAGGCCACTATTCACCAGGCTTTGAAGGTGGAGCTGTGGAGGGGAGGGCTATGGTACTGCAGTGGGTTGAAGAGGAGGTCTTTGTAGGACATACAGGATGCCGTTTGAGGAGGGCTTTGAGAGATGAGCAGGACTTGAGGAGTCAGGCTTAGAGAAGGGGCAGGGCTGTTTAGAAAAGCAGGGTTTTTAAGAAGGATCTTGAGGTTGGATGACATGGGGGCTTACAAAGAGTGGTGATCTGTAGGAAGAACAGGTCTTTGTACTGAGGGCACGATTCCATGGCTTTTACATATTTTAAAGAATATCACCTGCAAATTCCCAGCTATACACAAAGCAGAACTGTTCAGGCTTAGCCTGAGCTCAATATTCCTCCAAACTAGTGAAGAGCTAAGGACCAAGCTTGAACTGACAAAGTCGCTTAGAAGACCTGGGAAAACTGTGATCTGTCTTCTCCAATGAAGTGGGGAGAGTGACTAGCAGCCTACACAAATGTGCTCCTGCTTGAAGCATGGCTTCACCGGCCCTCCAAGCATCCTCCTGGCAGGACATGTTCTGGCTAATGGCATGCGAAGGGAGAAAAGCCTGGTGCCCCTGTGCAGGGTCCTCCCTGCTCTTTCCCATTCTGAGTATCCAAGGTCAAAGTGGAGCTAAAAGACGAGGTGGCCACATCTAGCTGAACTGGATCTCACGAGGGGCCGGGCTGTCCAGCTACACGCATCACTCATGAACATATCAGTGGGGCACCGCTGTCACCACCTTCCAGACTTACAGATCTTCCTTTCATCTAACTAGATTCTCTGAGGTACGTGGGCACACAGGATGCAATGATTCCAAAGACTCTGGAGCCAGGTGGCACGGACTTCAGTCTGCTGGCTCTGTGAGCTCAGAAAGTGAAGGGGCCCACTGTGCCCCAGTTTCCTGTCTTATAAAGTGAGACCAGCATCATACTTCAGAGGGCTGTTATGAAAATTAAATGAGCTAATTCATGAAAAGGAGCTTCGAGTGGCACTTAGCACATAGGAAGTGTCTCAGTGTCCACTGTCATTGTTAGCATTCTTATTGTGGCTTTTAAAATAGCAAACTCAATGTGTCTAAACTAGAATGAGAAATGATGAAATACACAAACATCAATAAAATATTAAATTAAGCTTTGTGTCATTAGGTATATTATAATCCTTATTAAACACTGTCCTTAAGACCTTAAAACAAACAGCAAAGCAACAAAACAAGGGGGTTGGAGAGATGGCTGGCTCAGTGGTTTAGACCACCGGCTGATCTTGCAGAAGACCTGGGTTTGGTTCCTGGCACCCACATGGCAACTAATGACCATCTCTAACTTCAGTTCCAGGGGATATGAAGCCCTCTTCTGAGCTCCATGGGCATTGCATGTGTGGGTGAACTTAACATACATGCAGGCAAAACACTCATACACATAAAAATAAAAAAAACAGCTAAATCTTATGAAAAATTTGTTTAACACTCTGTAGTATCAAATATTCAACTTCAATAAAATTTGTGACAGCATTTTCACTTAAAGGACCATTTTTAACAGAGGTTGTTATCTATAGCAACTAGTATTAAGTAGACAAACAAAAATATGCAATCAAAAATTTAATAACAAATATACCACTTTTAACATGGTCAAATACATGTGACTAAGCCCAGAGTTGAAAAAAAAAAATGTATCCAGCTCAACAGTAGTCATATAGCTTTGTACAGAACATTCCATAGATCCACAGAAAATACATGAGCACAAAAATAAAAAATATTTAAAGAGAATCTCTAAGCAGCATTTTCTTTCTTCCAAACAACATAGATTTTAAACTGATTAAATATCTACAAGTGCTTTTTCTTTACAAAAATACATATATTCTTAATAGACTATGTCATTAACAATGACCTGGTAATTCTTTCACTTCAATTTGAATGATTTATAAGCTAAATCTTACAACCACAAAAAGGTTTTTATTTGTACTAAGATGTTACCACTTTTGACAAAAAGCTTAAAATATTTCATATTTCAAAGTAAAATTAGCAACACAGCTTTACAATACATTCTGTGCTAGCATCGTTTACCGTGAGGGCTAGTCTAAGAACTGACCTATCGCTGTTGTGTTGCCAGACGCAGGAAAGCGAAAGAACTTTGGTACTCCCCCGACAAGCTCTTGTCCTGGACCACAGCTTCCTAAGGACACTTGGGCCCCCACCCCCACTTTGAAAATGACAACAAAAGAAAACTGACCCCTAGTGTCAGTGGACCCCTGTGAAGTGTATGGATAGACACACTAACCTGTCCTGTTGACTAGCTAAGCTGCCCACACATGGTTACTCATTGGTACATCAGTTTTTATTCCAGGAAGTGCTACAAGATGGAGAAAGTAGGCCCAGGATTTAACATATATGCTTTGATTCTAGATTCAAACCTCATTAAAATTAAAAAGCATTTCTGAAAAATCAGTTTCAGTTTTAAATAACAGCAAAAGGGGCCTGACACATTTAAATGCATGATAATCAATACAAGACAAATTAAGTTTAATCTTGGAAATCCCCAAGCATTCTAACTATACTTACAAGGACAGCAAGTAAACACACTGTTGGGTGAAAATTGCGTTACAGGACAATAGTCACTTTTAAATGACTAGACAACACTTGTTTATAACAAAACCATGAAAGCCCCTTACTGAGCACATGTTAATGAGCTTTTAGTCTCACGTTTTCCATGAAAACACCACTAAACTAAGCTCATCAAGTGACTCCAGACAACTGGTCATTTTACTTTGACAGGGCTTCTTTAGTGGACTGACATTTTCAGTTTCTCCTAAAGCAAATCTAGCGGACACAGTATGTTCCTTATTGCTCTCCAAAGGACTTACACATCTGAAAGTAATGCTAACAGCACTTGAAGTTTTTGTTTTTAATCCAGAAAAGAAATTATATCAGTATCTTAGTAATATAAAGCCTAGCTTGCTAGAAAATTCTTTGGAGGAAGGGTTTGGGGATGTGGCTCAGTGGTAGAATGTTTACTGATCAGAGTGTACAAAAAAAGACTTTGAGACCCTTTTTTATCACTCTGAGAGTTAACTAGCAGCCCCTCAGGGTGACTTCACAATAGGAGTTTTACCTTGAAGATGGTGCAGAGCAGCCCATGAACACTCCCAAGAATGACTGGAATACTGGCCACTGGCCAGCACTTTGCACTGTCAAATTTTGGCTGCATGATTAAATTCTAATAACAATAAAATGACTACTGAGAAACAAAGCTGCTTTTTAAGGAAAAAAAATAAAGAAAAATCACTGGCCCTATGAAATTTTGTTTTTCAAAATAGAAAAAGCACTTCTTTAAATGTAATAGCATGTGCTACATTGTATACAAGTCATAACTTTTACTAAAGCCTGTCTTTAACAAAATTTCAATATTACTAAGGATCCAAGAACTAAATAACTTTTTATACTGTTTCCATTGAATAAAAAACTTCTTCAAATTTAAAAATCTCAATTTCAATTTTCTTCTACAAGTTTGTATTTCTCCCATTTTTATTGGGGGGGCTATTTGTTGTGTTTATCTCTTCTTCATATTTGAGGCTTGCTTTTCTAAGATCTTCCAGATGGTGCTGAAAAAATAGTGAACATATTTGGGAGGATGTATGCTCCGATTATTCCAAGAAATGCTTCTGACTCATCTCACCAAGAAAACTCATTTTAATGCCTTTTATTGGTGATATTTTAGTAATTAATCATGGTAATTATCTATTTAAACTTAAACTGCAATCTAACAGTTTTCAATCTCTGCGCTGTCAAAACTGTCCCACTAACATGCTTGTTAGTTAATAATGTCTTTGGTAATTATCTATATTCTTGCCAAAATCTCTTTAAAAGAGATTATTCTAACTTGCAAGCGCCTATTTAGATTGAAATCATTTTTAAAAGACAGGTACAGATAACTGAGCATTTATGCAGTAAATCTAAAACAGAAATGCACTTTAGCAATGAGGCACTTTCTTTTAAATATTCAATAAAGCTAAACAATACAATGCACATATTTTTTTCCTTAAGGAATCGGTTTAAATTTAGATGACGTTTGAGCAAACTCACTACATGTATACAGTATGACATATTAGTATGGGGTAGATGTTTGGTAAATAAAAAATATTCAAAAGGAGTCAGACATTATTCAAGCCATCCAAACCCCAGAATGAATACAACCTCATCAGTGTGCCTGTCAGTTTCATTTTTTAGCTAGAAAAAAGGACATTTTTTATTCCTCTATTTTTTTTTTTTTTTTTTTTTTTTTTTGGTCTTTTCAAGGACAGGGTCTCCTGTAGTCCCAGCTGTCCTGGAACTTATCTATGTAGACCAGGCTGGCCTTGAACTCACAAAGATCCGCCTGCCTCTGCCTCCCAAGTGCTAGGATTAAAGGCATGCGCCACCACGCCCGGCTTATTCCTCTATTAAATGATATGAGTACTTCTATTTAAAGTAATAGTTATAAACCACAGACATTCTTTGTATCCAGGAATCCTTGGCCCTTTTATGTCTAATTTATAAGGTAGAGAAAATAGATAACAGAATATTTTATGGAAGTGAAATTCTTTCAGTTTATTGCTTAAGAAACAACAGACTTGAATAAATTTAATATTCTTTGAGTTTATAAGACACAGATAGTTATTCCTACAGGTTATTTATATGAAGAGGGTTTTATAAAGAACCCTGTATGTGTAAAGCTAACCACAAAAGGTACCTATGTATGTTTTCTATACCTGGTTTCTTATGAGTCTGGGAATTCAGTGCACTATTAGACATGAAAGTGGTCTACCCCTGGAAACTCAGTTGATACACAAGGGAGGTTGGCTGAGGAAGCCCCTCCCTTCTGCTCCCACATAACAACAGATGTCCTTAATGCTATGTTTTGGCACATATTGTATTGCATCTTGGTAAAAATGTCAATGCAATACCATTAAATAAAGGTATTGTATATAAAACTATTTTCAATTTCATAATTGTTTCTTATGTATTCCTTGGAAGATAGTCAAGTCACATGTAATCACTCAACAAGCAAAATTTAAAAAGATCTTGTATATAAAATTCATTTATAGCCAGAAGTCTTGGCCAGAGAGTGAAATAGCCAAGTTTTAGTGTGTGGCTTTCAAAATGCATTTTTACTTCATTTTGAGCAACTAAAATTAACTTCCATATGTATAAAACTATTTTAATCAATGATCTAAATGTAACAAATTTATAATCTTAAAATTTTTCTTAGTGCTATCTAGGAACCATATTCCACAGAATAACAAAGTAATTTCTGTAACTAGGCAGTAAATTCAGTTTTTTCATTGAGATGTAGTGATCGTCAAACTTTTAGAATTTTTGCCAACTGCCTTTTAAATTCTGCTTGTACACTCTTCTAGAATGAGCATAATCTAAGATGAATTCAAGGTTTGCTATGATTTTCTAATGCAGAAAACTAAAATAAGAAAATAAGTATGAACTTTCAGCCTGTTACATTTTGAAATACATCAAAATTGAATTGTATGTTTTTTAGAGCTGTACAATGTTTTAGTTCTATGGAGTATTCTGAAATTCGGAAAGCATCAATTTGTGAACTATTTTCCTGGAGAATGCAGTGCATTTCATGTACACAGTGTAGGAACTAGGTGTGGTGGACACAAGGTATTTGTAACAGGATTCTAAAACAAGCAATTCCTCCTAATTTCCCACTAAGTTTCAGAAGTTAAATAGTTTGTTTCAAAGCAACTGATAAACAATTTCCAAAGATTTCTGGAAGCCAGTATATCTTTTACATGGTTTAAGATGCAGTTTTTTGTGTAGTAAGGCAACAAGACTTTCTTTGACTTGCAGACTAATTTCAAAATGAACAAAAGACTTAACGAAACTCCAACATCAAGGTCATCATCATAGTTCTGACTTAATACACCCACCTGTAGTGAACTCACATTTAAAACAATAGTCCCCACTTCTCCCTGGTTACTACAGTATCTAAAATAAAATATCCCCAAACCACTGATTTTGGTTAGCATATTTATCTACATGGCATTTACTTTGTTTTGTGCATATGATTTGGAAACATGAAATGTGTAGCTGACAGTTTTAATCAACAACTACTGAGACTTTGGAAGTCCATAAAACAGCTAATGTTATTTGCTCTAAAAAAATCTTAATGTTTAAGGTAATCACACATAACCTTCTGCATGCCACAATGACATATGCTTAAGGCCAACTCAAAAAGAGAAACAAGATGTTCATAAAATTGGCAGTAACAATGCAATCAATGATGCACACACAAAATGGGCTGGACGATGCATGAAGTTTTGTGACGTAACACGCACTTGCCCTAAGACAGTATTAAACATTAACCTACTTACACAGTAATTTAATTACAAGTCAATGTGACAACTGCCAACATTTTAAATGGTTGTGAATCCAACTTCAGTTTCCCAAGAAGTCATACAGGTTTTCAACATGGAGGGCTAACTTGCCTTCCTTGTGCAATGGTAACTACTGAGACATCTCCAATGTGCTCTAAAGTCAAAAGATAACTGGAATTCTTCACAAAAGGACTTGCACACGCAAGAATGAGCTAGGGATTTTTTTTTGTTTATTCTTTTTTTTTACATAAAAGCTTACCAAGAATAGGACAGTGGCTAAGAAACCACTTTTCTAAATATATTTTCATACAAAATAATTTCAAGATATAATTATATTAGGTTCTTGTACAGTACTCTATTTAAACAAGAATTAACAAAATAGTTAAGTATGTGAAAACTGAAACACCACAAAGATTGAGCCATTTACTAGTGTGATTAAACATTAGAACAATCTTGGAACAGGCAAGCAAAATATTGAGAAAGCTGAGTCACGGCTGCACACCTAACGAGTTTTAGCCGTGCCCCGCACACTGTGAGAAAGTGTAAGTACCTTACACAGATGGTTCAGTAGCAGAATGGCACTTAAATTGCTTCTAATAGAAACAACATGAATGCAACTGACAATTTAAAGACAGACAATGGCCTCATGTTGTGCATGCTGAAAATCAGATTGTGTCCCTCTAGTTCCACACACCGATCACTGTGCAATCTGTCGACGAGTAAACAAATAGTGCAGAATTCATTTCAGTGAAATCTAGGCCCCTTGGTCTACCCGAAATCAATTCTTGGTCGATACTGCAATACCATAGGGTATGACTGATACAAAGGGCCATCCTGAGAGCAGACTTGTGAGGCTGAGCAGTTCAGACACCGAAAATTTTCTCCTCTTAGCTGCCATCTTGTCATATAGATGAATTCCATAGTATGATCCTTCCCCATAATTTCACCATTGCACAGCACATCCAACTCATAAGAACTTGGAAGTTTTAATTTTAAACTTAGAAATTTTTTAATAGTTCCTACAGTAACTCGTGTAGAACATCGGATGAATTTCTTCATTAAACCCTTAACTACATTGTCCCCTGACTGACCGTTATTTCGTAAACAATCTAGACAAATAGCAATTTGTGGGTCACTTCTATGATAGTCCTTGTCATCTTGGCTTTCATCACCTTCTTCATCTGCTTTAGATTTGTCAGCTTTTGAAGCATCNGTAGAATGTTTACTGATCAGAGTGTACAAAAAAAGACTTTGAGACCCTTTTTTATCACTCTGAGAGTTAACTAGCAGCCCCTCAGGGTGACTTCACAATAGGAGTTTTACCTTGAAGATGGTGCAGAGCAGCCCATGAACACTCCCAAGAATGACTGGAATACTGGCCACTGGCCAGCACTTTGCACTGTCAAATTTTGGCTGCATGATTAAATTCTTAATAACAATAAAATGACTCTGAGAAACAAGCTGCTTTTTTAAGGAAAAAAAATAAGAAAAATCCTGGCCCTATTGAAATTTTGTTTTTCAAAATAGAAAAAGCACTTCTTTAAATGTAACTAGCCTGTGCTACATTGTATACAAGTCATAACTTTTACTAAAGCCTGTCTTTAACAAAATTTCAATATTACTAAGGATCCAAATGAACTAAATAACTTTTTATACTGTTTCCATGATAAACTAACTTTCTCAATTTAAAAATCTCAATTTCAATTTTCTTCTACAAGTTTGTATTTCTCCCATTTTTCTTGGGGGGGCTATTTGTTGTGTTTATCTCTTTTCATATTTGAGTTGCTTTTCTAAGATCTCCAGATGGTGCTGAAAAAATAGTGAACATATTTGTGGAGGATGTCATGCTCCGATTATTCCAAGAAATGTCTTCTGACTCATCTCACCAAGAAAACTCATTTTAATGCCTTTTATTGGTGATATTTTAGTAATTAATCATGGTAATTATCTATTTAAACTTAAACTGCAATCTAACAGTTTTCAATCTCTGCGCTGTCAAAACTGTCCCACCAACATGCTTGTTAGTTAATAATGTCTTTGGTAATTATCTATATTCTTGCCAAAATCTCTTTAAAAGAGATTATTCTAACTTGCAAGCGCCTATTTAGATTGAAATCATTTTTAAAAGACAGGTACAGATAACTGAGCATTTATGCAGTAAATCTAAAACAGAAATGCACTTTAGCAATGAGGCACTTTCTTTTAAATATTCAATAAAGCTAAACAATACAACACACATTTTTTTCCTTAAGGAATCGGTTTAAATTTAGATGACGTTTGAGCAAACTCACTACATGTATACAGTATGACATATTAGTATGGGGTAGATGTTTGGTAAATAAAAAATATTCAAAAGGAGTCAAAAGACATTATTCAAGCCATCCAAACCCCAGAATGAATACAACCTCATCAGTGTGCCTGTCAGTTTCATTTTTTAGCTAGAAAAAAGGACATTTTTTATTCCTCTTATTTTTTTTTTTTTTTTTTTTTTTTTGGTCTTTTCAAGACAGGGTCTCCTGTAGTCCAGCTGTCCTGGAATCTTATCTGTAGACCAGGCTGGCCTTGAACTCACAAAGATCCGCTGCCTCTGCCTCCCAGTGCTAGGATTAAAGCATGCCGCCACCACGCCCGGCTTATTTCCTCTCTTAAATGATATGAGTACTTCTATTTAAAGTAATAGTTATAAACCACAGACATTCTTTGTATCCAGGAATCCTTGGCCCTTTTATGTCTAATTTATAAGGTAGAGAAAATAGATAACAGAATATTTTATGGAAGTGAAATTCTTTGTTTATTGCTTAAGAAACAACAGACTTGAATAAATTTAATATTCTTTGAGTTTATAAGACACAGATAGTTATTCCTACAGGTTATTTATATGAAGAGGGTTTTATAAAGAACCCTGTATGTGTAAAGCTAACCACAAAAGGTACTATGTATGTTTTCTATACCTGGTTTCTTATGAGTCTAACTGTCTGGGAATTCAGTGCACTATTAGACATGAAAGTGGTCTACCCCTGGAAACTCAGTTGATACACAAGGGAGGTTGGCTGAGGAAGCCCCTCCCTTCTGCTCCCACATAACAACAGATGTCCTTAATGCTATGTTTTGGCACATATTGTATTGCATCTTGGTAAAAATGTCAATGCAATACCATTAAATAAAGGTATTGTATATAAAACTATTTTCAATTTCATAATTGTTTCTTATGTATTCCTTGGAAGATAGTCAAGTCACATGTAATCACTCAAAGAAAAATTTTAAAAGATTTGTTATAAAATTCATTTATAGCCAGAAGTCTTGGCCAGAGAGTGAAATAGCCAAGTTTTAGTGTGTGGCTTTCAAAATGCATTTTTACTTCATTTTGAGCAACTAAAATTAACTTCCATATGTATAAAACTATTTTAATAAGATTAAATGTAAACAAATTTATAATCTTAAAATTTTTCTTAGTGCTATCTAGGAACCATATTCCACAGAATAACAAAGTAATTTCTGTAACTAGGCAGTAAATTCAGTTTTTTCATTGAGATGTAGTGATCGTCAAACTTTTAGAATTTTTGCCAACTGCCTTTTAAATTCTGCTTGTACACTCTTCTAGAATGAGCATAATCTAAGATGAATTCAAGGTTTGCTATGATTTTCTAATGCAGAAAACTAAAATAAGAAAATAAGTATGAACTTTCAGCCTGTTACATTTTGAAATACATCAAAATTGAATTGTATGTTTTTTAGAAGCTGTACAATGTTTTAGTTCTATGGAGTATTCTGAAATTCGGAAAGCATCAATTGTGAACTATTTTCTGGAGAATGCAGTGCATTTCATGTACACAGTGTAGGAACTAGGTGTGGTGGACACAAGGTATTTGTAACAGGATTCTAAAACAAGCAATTCCTCCTAATTTCCCACTAAGTTTCAGAAGTTAAATAGTTTGTTTCAAAGCAACTGATAAACAATTTCCAAAGGTTTCTGGAAGCCAGTATATCTTTTACATGGTTTAAGATGCAGTTTTTTGTGTAGTAAGGCAACAAGACTTTCTTTGACTTGCAGACTAATTTCAAAATGAACAAAAGACTTAACGAAAACTCCAACATCAAGGTCATCATCATAGTTCTGACTTAATACACCCACCTGTAGTGAACTCACATTTAAAACAATAGTCCCCACTTCTCCCTGGTTACTACAGTATCTAAAAAAATATCCCCAAACCACTGATTTTGGTTAGCATATTTATCTACATGGCATTTACTTTGTTTTGTGCATATGATTTGGAAACGTGAAATGTGTAGCTGACAGTTTTAATCAACAACTACTGAGACTTTGGAAGTCCATAAAACAGCTAATGTTATTTGCTCTAAAAAAATCTTAATGTTTAAGGTAATCACACATAACCTTCTGCATGCCACAATGACATATGCTTAAGGCCAACTCAAAAAGAGAAACAAGATGTTCATAAAATTGGCAGTAACAATGCAATCAATGATGCACACACAAAATGGGCTGGACGATGCATGAAGTTTTGTGACGTAACACGCACTTGCCCTAAGACAGTATTAAACATTAACCTACTTACACAGTAATTTGATTACAAGTCAATGTGACAACTGCCAACATTTTAAATGGTTGTGAATCCAACTTCAGTTTCCCAAGAAGTCATACAGGTTTTCAACATGGAGGGCTAACTTGCCTTCCTTGTGCAATGGTAACCACTGAGACATCTCCAATGTGCTCTAAAGTCAAAAGATAACTGGAATTCTTCACAAAAGGACTTGCACACGCAAGAATGAGCTAGGGAATTTTTTTTTTTTACTTCTTTTTTTTTTTACATAAAAGCTACTACAAGAATAGGACAGGGCTAAGAAACCACTTTTCTAAATATATTTTCATACAAAATAATTTCAAGATATAATTATATTAGGTTCTTGTACAGTACTCTATTTAAACAAGAATTAACAAAATAGGTAAGTATGTGAAAACTGAAACACCACAAAGATTGAGCCATTTACTAGTGTGATTAAACATTAGAACAATCTTGGAACAGGCAAGCAAAATATTGAGAAAGCTGAGTCACGGCTGCACACCTAACGAGTTTTAGCCGTACCCCGCACACTGTGAGAAAGCGTAAGTACCTTACACAGATGGTTCAGTAGCAGAATGGCACTTAAATTGCTTCTAATAGAAACAACATGAATGCAACTGACAATTTAGAGACAGACAATGGCCTCATGTTGTGCATGCTGAAAATCAGATTGTGTCCCTCTAGTTCCACACACCGATCACTGTGCAATCTGTCGACGAGTAAACAAATAGTGCAGAATTCATTTCAGTGAAATCTAGGCCCCTTGGTCTACCCGAAATCAATTCTTGGTCGATACTGCAATACCATAGGGTATGACTATAAAATAAAAACAGATGATAAGTAAGGCTGTGTTTACAAAAAAAAAAAAACAATTGCAGTTTATATATGAAAGCTTTTAAGAATTTGGGGTTATAATTTACAATATATAATTATAACAGTTAAAATTTGGATTAGCATTTAAGACTCAAATGACTACCAGTAACAACCCCCCCACTCCCTTTCCCATTCCCTACTTCCTCCCTTCCTCTGCCCTCCTTTCTTACAGAGAACCTGCGGACATGCCAGCTGCACACCTCACCAGCAACCCTAGGGGCTGAGTGAGTGAGCTATGGCTTCTCCTAGAGGTGCCCTTAGTTAAAACCCACTGAGCCACAATAAGAGATCCTATACTCTGCCAGGGCGTGGTGGTGCACACCTTTAATCCTAACACTTGGGAGGCAGGTGGATCTCTGTGAGTTCAAGGCCAGCCAGGTCTACATAGAGAGCTCCAGGCCAGCTGGGACTAAAGGGGACCCTGTCTCAAAAGCAAAAAAAAAAAAAAAAAAAAAAAAAAAAAGAAAGATCCTATACTATAAATTAACATAAGTAGAGTTTTTGAAAAGAATGTATGGTGGCCTTTAAAAATATTCTTAACTTTTCTTTTTTAGTATTTTATTATTTTTATTTTACATGTATGAATGTATTGCCTGCATGTGTGTCAGTGCATGTGTCCTGCAATGCCTGAAGATGTCAGAAGAGAGCATCAGATCCTCTGGAACTAGAGTTATGGTTGGTTGTTAGCTGCCATGTGGGTGCTGGGAATTGAACCTGGGTCCTCTGCAAGTAGCCAGTGATCTTAGCCACTGAGCCATCTCTCCAGTTGTAAAAATATTTTTTAAATGTAAATATTTTGTTACATGAAATATTTAGGTGACTGCTTCTTTTCAACAGTCAGTTGATATTACTATTTTGCTGTATTGCATTGATATAATTAAAAGGTTCTTACTGCCCTTGATGTTGCTCTGTGTAGAAAGTCTCAGGCACCCAGCTACCTACCACACAGCACTAGAGAGGAAAGAGCTTCCTGCAATGGAGGCATGGACCACACTTCTTTTGCATTTGTTTTAAACTCATCTTCATTATCAGAGAACCAAAACATCATCAAGTCAAAGGCAGTCTGGAGAGTCTCTATTTTTCCTGTTCTGAAGCCTGCAGATTCCCACCTTTTAAATGAAACTGGAAGAAATCAAGAAAAGGCCAAGATGGCTACTGACTAATGCTCCTCTACTCAGCAAAGGTACACGCAAAAACTTCAGTATAGGGAACACTGTATTCTTTCATACAGAAAAAAAAAAAAAAGGCAGAAATTGAGATTCTACAATCCCAAAAGAGGAGACTCACACAGCTATGTATGTATGTATGTATGTATGTATGTATGTATGTATGTGTGTGTAACCTTCCAGCTCACGACAGGTACATGGGAAAAAAGATGCCCCAGGTCTTGCTCTCTCAGTGGAAGAGTTAAAGCAGTTGCCACGTCTGACCTATGAGCTAGCACAGAAGCCTCAGTCTTGTAAGGCTTCCATGGTCTTGGTGGTGTTATGTCTTTTAATTTTGTTCACTTGTGTGTAAGTTTTATTCTATTTTATTTATTTATTTTTCTACAGGTCCAGACTATCTGTGAGTTAGGCACAAAGCTCTCTGGTGTTTCTGAAGCCCTTTCTGATTTCTGAAGCCATGTTTAACTTTACTAATTCCCACTCTACTTTGCCCCAGCTTGAGTCTAGCTTTTTAATCTATTTTTTTTCAAGACTGGAATCATATTAAACATATGGTTCATTTTGTCGACTTAAAATACCATAAATATATTTCTATAATATTTTATACATGCATACATAAATTTTTATGTGTGCATATTACATTGTTAAAGAAATGACCCACAATCTTTATCTCCTTCTGATATACTTTGAGATTATTTCACTTTTTGTTATTATAAGTTGACCTTGAGCCAATGCTTTCTATCCACTCTACAGGATAGATCCCTGGATGCAGAACTGACAGTTCCAACAGCATACATACATTCTCAAAGGCTTCTAGCTCGATGCTGTCACACTGGTCTTCTACGAAACTTGTTATAGTTTCATATTTCCAGAAGAACTACAAGTGCCTGTTCCTCCAGAGCTCTGTCAATAATGAGTACTATTCTTTCCCCTCTTAATTTGGCAACTTAATGAACATAAAATCGCATTTTACTTCTTGTGTGTGTGTTTTTTTTTTTGGTCTTTTTGAGACAGGGTCTCCCTTTAAGTCCCAGCTGGTCTGAAGTTCACTATGTAGACCAGGCTGGCCTTGAAGTCACAGAGATCCACCTGCCTCTGCCTCCTGAGTGCTGGGATTAAAGGCGTGCGCCACCATGCCTGGCCTTCTTTTGTATTTTTTAATTCTAAATAAGTTATAATAAACCATTTTTGTCATATACTGAATGTAATGCTGATATATATTTTTTTTTTTTGCCTAGTGCTTTTCAGTATTAATTGCTATCTCGAGATTTGTCCTCTTCAGAGGCTGGAAAGATGGGTCAGCGGTTAAGAGCACTGGATGCTCTTGCAGAGGACCCAGGTTTGATTCCCAGCACTCACATGGAGGCTAACTGTCTGTAGCTCCAGTTCCGGGGGATCTGATGTCCCTTTCTGACCTCTGTGGGCATTGTGCAACACGACTGAATATATGCAGGCAAAACATTTATATACATAAAATAAAAACTTTTGTCTTCTTTAGTTTTCAGAGGTACAAATGTGAAAGACTGTCCACCCAACATCAGTTCCTCAACTGTATTTTGGTCTTGATCTTTTATGGTATCATTTTTAATATTTATTATTTTGATCCATCAGAAGTGTATATACCTGTGTATAAATAATGTGAGGTTTTGCTTGAATTTCCCTGCTATAATCATGTAATTAGTGAAACAAGCCCTAGGAGATCCACATCCATCCTCCAATACTGCATCTCTAAGTACACAATTTCCAACAATTCTTTTATACTACCTGTTACAGTGCCTCTGGCCTCCCTGGAGGTCTTAAATGATGAGACACCAGCTGCTCAGAGCTCTTGCATAGTGTTCCATACATTTACATGGCCATATCTCTTCTTTCTTATGTCCAATTCCACATAAAATAGTTTCTTCCTTGGGTTATCTTACCCTATGAAATATTTTTTCATGGGGAGGCATGCTCATGTAGGTACATCTGTGTTTGCACATGTCGTGTTGCATGAAGTGGAGGCCACAGAACAGTCTTGAGTATGGCTCCTTAGGGGGTGTCCACCTTGTTTTTTGAGACAGAGTTTTTCACTGTCTGGGAGACAGTCAATTAAGTTCAGCTAGATGGCCAGGGAGCTCCAGGGATCTGCCTATCTCCCCTTCTGGAGGTCTGAGACTACACATGCAAACCACCATGTGCTGTTTTCCACCCCCCACTCCTCTGGTCTTTTTGAGACAGGGTCTCCCTGTAGCTCTGGCTGTCCTGGAACTTGCTATGTAGATCAGGCTGGCCTTGAATTCACAGAGATCCGCCTGCCTCTGCCTCCCAAGTGCTAGGATTAAAGGCATGCGCCACCACGCCCAGCACCATGTGCTGCTTTTTTATGTGGGTTCTGGGGTTTGAACTCAGGTACTCATGCTTACAAAGAAGCACTTCGAAACTGAGCTATCTACCCAGCCCTATAAAATATATTCAACTCAACTACTTAAAAATATCTTCTGACATCAAAATTTACTTGTTTCTATCATTAGAGTACAAGTTCATTTTTGAACATTCATGTATGTTCATTTTTTACTTGAGTACCTGGTGCATACTTAAAATACTCAATAGAGCCAGGTGTGAAGACACACGCCTTTAATCCCAGCACTTGGGAGGCAGAAGCAGGCAGGTCTCTGTGAGTTCGAGGCCAGCCTGTTTTATATAGCAAATTCCAAGCCAGCTGGAGCTATAGGAAGCAGGGAGACTTATCACAAGAAGACAGGGGTGGGGAGGTGGGGGGAGGGAAGAAAGAAAAAAGAAAACAAAGCTCAATAGACATTTGTTAAATGAACCTTCCCCCCCTATCAATTTGAAACATTGTCTTCATAGGCTCATGCACAATAGAGCTTATTCCTGATCAATTCTTTTATATGTCTCTGTTTAAGTTGGTACCTGAGTTGGACTTTATAATAAAGTTAGCTTTATAATAAATGCCCTGCAGTATGTGGGTAGTAGTAAACTTGCCCCCTTCATTATTCACTTAAAATGTGATGATTAGAAATACCTAATTAATTTTAGTGTAACTGATTTTGTCAGGTTAAACAAAAATCTTGTCAGGCTCAGTTGTTCTCACACTTGACTTACTTCCAATACTTTCAACAGATGCACACAAAGAGAGAAAATGGGAAGACAGCAAGGGAAAAAGAGGAGGAAACAGAAACTGCTGAACTATTAACTGGCAAATCTAGGTAAAGGGTATTCTCTGAAATAATTATCTCAATTTTTAAATTGCTTAAAAAACTTCAAAAGCAGGGAGTGGTGGTGCACGCCTTTAATCCTAGCACTCAGGAGGCAGAGGCAGGCAGATCTCTGTGAGTTCAAAGCCAGCCTGGTCTACATAGTGAGTTCCAGGCCAGCTGGGGCTACAGGAAGACCCTGTCTCAAAAATAAAAATAAAAATAAATCAAAATATGAAGCTCGTAGAAAAATCAGCATTAACTTTGAACTTTACCAAATGTCTTTCGCACCTAATGAATTTTATAATGGAGTATTCATACATAAAACACAAGCTTGCTATGTGTCTATCTTTCTCTCCCACAATATTAAGCCATTCTTGCATTTCTGATAAAAATTCTACTAGGTCTTGCTTTGTTCTTTTAGTATTCTAATGTATTATTTAGTAAAATTATTTATCATATTTGTATTTATATTCAAAATGAGATTTGATAAGTTTTCTTTTTAAATTTTTTATTTTCATTTTTAATATTTATTGTTTTAATTTTGTGTGTATGAGTATTGCCTGAATGTGTGTAAGTGCACCAATATCGTAGAACGCCTACAAAGGTCAGATGAGGGCACTGGATTCCCATGGAACTGGAGTTACAGATGGTTGTTAGTTTCCATGTGGGTGTTGGGAATCCAATTCAGATCCTCTGCAAGAACAGCCAGTGCTTTTAAACTCTGAGCCATCTGTCCAGCTCCTATTTTTATTTTTAAGCTTTGTTTATCTGTGTGTAGGTCTGTGTGTGTGTGAATACAGGTGCCCCAAGAGTTCAGAAGAGGGTGTCAGATTCCTTGGGGCTAGAGTTATAGACAGCTATGAGCTGCCCCATGTAGGTGCTGGGAACAGAACTTGGGTCCTCAGTAAGAGCAGTACAACCTCTTAAGCACTGAACCATCTCTCCAGCCCCCTTGGTACTAGTTTCTAACTGTGACTCCTCTGTCAAGTTTTATTATCATATTTATGCTATTGTTTTGAAATTAATTTGGAAGAACTTAAAGTTTAATTTTCTTACAATACTGTTAAATATAACCAAGTATTAAAGAAAGAAAAGGAAATTAGTGTGGATTTGAAGATTTGTCTTAATCCAAATGTTCTTTAATAAGAGGATCAGAGTGCAAGAGCAACTTTATTTCTAAGGAAGAAGGTATAAATCCTAGGAACAAAAAGTGAAAGCCAATTTGTATATGGGTGACAGCCATAGATAAGGTCTATCACTACAATTTACCACCTCAAATCAGACAGAAAGATTAAAGCTGAAGCAGCCCTACAGTTCAGATTTATAAACTTCACTAGGCCAACTAAACTGCTTGCTCACCCTTCTCCCCCATCTATGCAATGCAAGAAGAGGATGATTTTGCTTCTTAAATGATTATTTTCTGTTTGACTTTCTACATATTATACTGGGTTATTCCATTTCTAAAATAAAAATAAAAACAAAAAACTAGGACTTAATATATATAAAAAAGCTCATACTTTATGAGGCAGAGAAATTTTCAAATCACAGCACTGACCAGAATGCTGAGGCGAATTCTAAATGAGCTAATTAAAAATCATGATTAGTGGTTTTAGGATATTTGTTTTTATATTTTATGATCATTTTAAGCATATGAGTGTTTTGCCTGCAGATATGTAAGTGTACTATGTGTATGTAGTGCCCTCAGAAGCCAGAGGAGGGCTTGGATCCCTGTAGAACTGGAGCTACCCATGGTTGTTAGTTGCCATTTGGGTGCTGAGACCTGAACCAAGGTTCTCTGGAGGAACAGCAAGTGCTCTTAACTGCTGAGCCATCTCTCCAGCCCCTATTTTATAGTGTTCTTTTACTACATATTGTAAATTGTCTCAACCTCAAAACTGCAATACTGAGTTTACTAATTACTGTCTCTAAGGAAATAGGACCATGACTTCCTTAATTACTGGGACAATGGATATTTTAAAGAAGTGCTACAATTAGTCCATGACTTTAAGGCTGAGCACAGATCATTCCTGCACCTTGTAATAATCCTCTTCTGTTCTCCAAAATTTTAAAATGTGTTTTTATTAAATATTCCTTAGACACATGTTTAATTTTTCCTTGTTTATTATTAAATGAGCTCACCATCTTTCCATTATAAAGTGGTGATCCAGAGCAGCACGTAGGGCAAGGCTCAGTGGCGAGAATTAGCCATGGCTGCTATTTAGAGTTACCTAATTTGATATATCATCTTCTACTCTTGGATGAATGAATGACTCATTAAACAAAACAAAGCAAAGCAAAACAAAACAAAACAAAGCAAAACATTTATACAAAGATGGTAAAACATCTTGATCCAGAACAGAACACAGGTTTCTCAAGGGCTGAAATCACTTGTTATTAAAAGTTCCTTATTAATAAATAATGGCTTTTACACATGTAATTTCACTTTAGTTTGGCAAAGTGGTTAACTTGGGAGAACAAAAATAATGGGAAACTTTGGTTATTTAAGTTTGAAAAGATTTTTTTGAAAATTAGTTTTACGAAGTGACATGTCTGATAACTTGAGTTTGGGATGGGAACAGTCAGCGCATGGCACTGTGATGGTCATATGTACCGTCGTGAGTGCCTCTTACCTGATACAAAGGGCCATCCTGAGAGCAGACTTGCGAGGCTGAGCAGTTCAGACACCGAAACTGCGGAGGAGATGAACTCATCAGATAAGAGGCATCCACAACGGGACACATATTCTTATTTAAAGTAGTTTAACGTCATACATAAGAGCCAACGTGAGTAATTTTAAATAAACACTTTCTGAGAAATGTTTAGTTTAAACATATTTAATAACTTAGTGACTGGTAAATTTAGCTTAAAGTAATTTTAGCATTTACCTGTGCACTTTAAAAAATATTCTACAGATACCAAGATGATGGCCTACCCTTTGCATTTTATTTCAAATACTAACTTCTGGGGACACCCTCACCTCTTGGTACACGGGGGTACAACCCTTCTTCCACCTGTTCCTGCAATCATGTCACCTGGGCCTCTTCTTCAGCTACTCTGAGAACAGTATTGTTTAAGGAGTTCAGAGCTCTGAGTGGGCATGGAACTCTAGTCACTCTACAAGGGATTTGCTTATTTTCTGTTTTTATATTCCTCAGATTAAATTCTTAATCTTAATGTCCATGTCTATTTAATAGCAATAGATTATGAGCTTGAGTCTGTTTTATATTCATATCTGCAGTAGTACTAATAGTTAAATATAAAATTGATATCTTAATTTGTAGTTTAACACTGCATACTCTATAAATTAAAAAATTACTTAAATATCTTAAACATTAAATACATAAAATGTGGCTTATAAGTTAATCAGGAAAATTTTAACTCTCTGAAGTAGGTTTTTAAAAATATATATACTTTGCAAAGTTATAAATTTTCTTTTTCTCCAAATACTTCAGGCACTCTTCTCTGGAAGCGGGTCTGCGGCTCCGAGTGCAGTGCTCCTTGGCTAGTGCTGCTATCCCTTTCCTGACCCTCTCTATTTCTGACGAGTCCATAAACTCTGTGCTGTCAAATTTTGCCTCACTATGCAAGTCACAAAGAAGCATTCAACAAGATTACAGAGCTAAGGTGGAAATAAGAAACAAATGACTTCCTTAATTCTTTCCTTAATCTACTAATCTCTCTGGTATCAGTCAAGATGGATACATTGCTTTTCCTAAAACTGCCAGATAAGGCAATTTAAGCAATGAACAGCAAGCATGGAATGGCTGGGGTTTCGGAAAGCAGCCAGGGTCGTCTGGGAAAAGGAAGCTAGACAGAGAGTGGGTACACAAACTACCCAAAAGAAGGAGAGCAGGAGGAACATTGCTTCATGAAGGAAGGCAGGCTGAACAGAAAGATGCCAACAACAACCCTCACTAAGTGAGGGCAGAGTGAACTAAAATCAAAAGGAAAGTTAAAACACACAAACTACTAGAATATACAGCATCATTTGTAGTGTCAAAAATAGAAAACCCTTAGCCGGGCATGGTGGTGCATGCCTTTAATCCTAGCACTTGGGAGGCAGAGGCAGGCGGATCTTTGTGAGTTCAAGGCTAGCCTGGTCTACAGGCTAGCCTGGTCTACAGGGCGAGTTCCAGGCCAGCTAGGGCTATATGGAGACCCTGTCTCAAAAAGAGAAAAGAAAAAGATAAAGCTCTTTTAAAAAATGCCTCATAGTGGATACATGAGTTAAAGGGGGCAGAGGCCATAGCTCCCCTTCAGGCTTCACCCCTTTTCCCTTTTCTATCCCAGGATGGAAGAGAGAAGTATTATAGAAGCTAGATGGTTCAGGGAGATACCCGAGCCCTGGACAACTGGGGGCAAATCTGATTTCTCTGAGACTCATCCAGGGAGGCCAGAAACAACAAGGTAAGAACTGACCTGAATATGGGATAGCTGTGCAGGCAAAGGACTCAGGTGCAAACTAATAACACCATTCCCCTCCAGGGCGAAGAGCAATGAAAGCTACGGACTGGCTCCAATACAGCTGAGCGTAGAATACATAAGTGACATTCATAGCACTGAGTAAGACGGAAAACCTGCCAAGATGCCAACTATAGCCAAAGCAACCAGAAATATAGCCCAATGCTAATCACAAGTTCGTTCAAAAGCTCATCTGAGAGAATGTGTGAAACTAACCAACATTTAAAAAAAATTTATGTATATGAGTGTACTGTCTGCATATAGGTACACCCATGTTGTGCAATGCTGCAGAGGTCAGAAGAGGGTATCAGATTCCCTTGGAACTGGAATTAAAGACAGTTCTTAGCTGACATGTGGGTACTGGGAATTGAACCTGGGTCCTCTGAAAGAGCAGTCGGTGCTCTTAACCACTGACCCATCTCTCCAGCCCCCAACATGATTTTTCCTTTTTTTTTTTTTTGGTATTTTTGAGGCAGGGTCTCCCTTTTAGTACCAGCTGTCCTGGAGCTTGCTCTGTAGAACAGGCTGACCTTGAACTCACAGAGATTTACCCACATCTACCTCCCAAGTGCTGGGATTAAAGGTGCGCATCACCTCACCTGGCTCCCCCAACATGATTTTTAAAACTTGGGGTTTTTGTACTAATAGGTATTAATAGACATAATCAAGCAATTTAGAAGGCCCATCTAGTTTCTTTACAAAAAACATGCTAGTTTGAACTTCATATAAACCTATCCCAAAGAAAATGGACGACTGAAAGGTTTTAGAGAGAATTATGTGTTCAGGTTTTTTTTTTTTTTAATTTTTTTATGTGTATGAGTATACTGTCTGCATGTAGGTTGGTGCACCCGTGTCGTGCAATGCTGCAGAGGGCAGAAGAGGGCATCGGATTCCCCTGGAACTAGAGTTAAAGATGGTTCTTAGCCACCATGTGGGTGCTGGGAATCGAACCCAGGTCCTCTGCAAGAGCGCTTGGTGCTCTTAACCACTGAGCCATCTCTCCAGTGCCATGTGTTCAGGTTTTTATAGATTCTAGTAACATATTACATTTCTGATTTAAAAATCTTTAGAATAAATTAGAGTCTTAAAAGTTGTTGAGTATGCTGGGAATGGTGGCCCACACCTTTAATCCCAGCACTTGAGAGGCAGAGGCAGGGGGATCTCTGTGAGTTCAAGGCCAGCCTGGTCTACACGGTGAGCTCCAGGCCAGCTGCGGCTACAGGGAAACCCTGTCTCAAAAAGACCAAAAAAATAAAAAAAAAAAAGAAGAATCAATTACAAGTACTTAAAATAAAAAAGTACTATAAGCGGAAGAACCACATGGTGGTCATGAATTTAGGAACAAGTTAATCCTAGCAATAGCTGGTAAGGCCAGCAGGGTGACATGTTCTTTGGCCATACAAGCCATGAAGAGCAGGTGAGGAAGGGTAGTAGACTGGAGCCCAACCAGGAGACTTTCAGTCGTCTGTAGAACTGCCATGCCCTGGGACTAGAGTGGGGAACAGGGAGGTACTGAGATCTGCTAGATTTGGTGATGGTAGACATTACAGGATTTGCTAAGGATAGACTAAGGAAAAAAAAACAACAACTGGGTAACCTGGTATGAGCAATTGGAAGAGACAGAACTACCAATCTCAAAACTAGAGAGACAGAGAAGACTAAACAAGAAACACGGTTAGAGAACAACCAAAACCAACAAAACAAAAACAAAACAGGCGGCATGTTAAAAATGCAGTGGTATTGAAGAGATGGCTCAGCAGTTAAGAGCAGTGCTGCGCATGCAGCGGGCTGGGGTCCTGTTCCCAGCACCTACAAGGTGGTTAACAACCTTCCTTAACTCCAGTTCCTGGGATCTGATGTCCTCTTCTGGCTTCCTCAAGCACTGCATGACATGGGTGCACGTACGTATATGCAAGCAATACACTCACACACATAAAACAACAATATATAAAATATCTTTTAAAAAAATAAATGAGGTGTTGTGGTGCATGATTTTAATCTCAGCACTTGGGAGGCATAGGCAGGTGGATCTCTGTGAGTTCAATGCCAGCCTGGGGATATAGGAAACACTATCTCAAAAGACCCCCCAGGGTGACATATCACTTGGCTATTGGACTTTCTGTAAAAGGTAATGATTTCTATTAAAAAAAAAAATGTTTCTTTCCTGGTTTCATTTCTGCCTGAATAATAAATTGTAAGATACTGAAAAACTTTTATTAATACATGCATCAAAAAATTTAGACTTCAGAAATCTTGTGATCAGAAATGTACTTACAATGAAGACTGATTTACTTGAGAGTAACTGATGAATTAGCCTTCTCACATGTTGTCAGTAAAATAACTGGCAATGCTGAGCTTGGTGGTACATACTACTAATGAGGCTGAGGCAGGAGGATTACAAATCTGAGGCCACCTACACAGTGAGTTCCAGGCCAGCTTTGGCTAAAATAATGAAATCCTCCTTAAAACCCCACCTGCCTCTGTACACACACAAACTGACAATATGAGCAACTTTTACTAGGAACTTGTGGGCCACAGTAGAGGTCTGACATTGACAACCTTTAGGCAAATCTATTCATAATGAGTTCCAGGACTGACAATGAAAAGCCCAATGACCTACCAAAGAAAGCTGAAATCACATCTACTAGCACTATTGCAGCATTACAGCATCTGCTCCCAATAGTTGAGAATTTACCCTCTGAAGTATGCACCTGTTACCTGAAACCTTTTAGTAGTAAGGATTAAATGAGGGCAATACACGTGACCCTTAAAAACAAATAAGGCGGGCAGTTATTAACTAAAAACAATTATCTTTAAAAAGATGAACCCCAAAATGATTTGATGAGTTCCTCAGGAACACACAACTAGTGACTAATGCTAGAATACAACTTTTCCTTCTTTGTCTTGAGATATTTTACTAGTTCTAGAGTACTTGGCCTCACAAAGAAACCTTTACCCATATGAAAATCGGGAAAAGGGCTGGAGAGATGGCTAAGCAGTTAAGAGTGCTGACTGCTCTTGCAGAGGACCGGGGTTCGATTCCCAGCACCCACATGGTGGGTAAGAACTGACTTTAAGCCAGGTGTGGTGGCATATGGCACGCCTTTAATCCTAGCACTCAGGAGGCAGAGGCAGGTGGATCTCTGTGAGTTCAAGGCCAGCCTGCTCTACAGAGTGAGTTCCAGGCCAGCTGGGGTTATTGGGAGACCCTGTCTCAAAAAGAATTGGGAAATTTTTTTTTTTTTTTGCTGGTTGGTTTAAGAAGTTGGGTGCTTCAATATTATTACATCAATCTTTTTTCCTGAAAATAGCCAAATATCTTGACCACTGTTTATTGCACTGTCTATAACACAAGATGTTATATCTGATATCAGTTTACCTTTGAACCACTGAAACGTGGCAACCCTCTGTGTTTCTAAATCCTACAATAACCTATTGTGTGAAGTGACATTTCTCAACTTTGTGCTGTTTTATAATTAATTTACATCTTCTTAAGAAAAATTAAAATGTATTTTACAGAATAGAAACATCAGAGTTTAATATATGACATACTACACAGTAAACACCAGAATCTTAATGTCTGATAGTAACCTTGGCTGTGAACTAGCCCAAATTTCTAATCAATTCTAGTTGGCTTATTTATATACTCAGATCTGAGAAAAATTTCTGATAGCTTTACAATACTGTTGCTTTTTCCCATATATAAACTTGTGTTACAATAACCAAAGTGCAGCCAGGTGTGGTGGTGCACGCCTTTTATCCAGTGCTCAGGAGGCAGAGGTAGAGGCAGAGAAATCTCTGTGAGTAAATTTACATAGAATTTACATAGTAAATTCTAGGCCAGCTGGACTAGAGGGAAACCCCCATCTCAAAAAAAAAAAAAGCAAAAGTGCCTCAGATTCCCCAACATTTGCAACTCAGGTGGCTTCAAGCTTAAGAGTTAACCATTAGCAAAGATATATACAAAACACAAAATTATTTTTGGGTGGGCATTCTCAGGTTTTATTCTGTGAATAATTTAGGGCACCAGGCATAATCACCTAATTCTGGCATTAGCAAACTCTGTCAATTCATTTACCTTTAAGCCTGATTTTATACTTTTAATGTGAAGGAGGCACTAATTCTACCTTATCTGTTCCCTCTAACAAAACCCCAAATAAATCTTATGATTAACATATTTTGGTAGTAGTCTACCCAACCCTATTTCATACATTTTTATATTTCTTTTAGTTACTGGGCTTTAAAAAAAAAACCCATGTATTATTTCTGCTTTGAGGTTAACAGAATCCTAGGTATATTTATAGCTGGACTAGACTTTTAAACTCACCTTCAAAAAATTTAATATAGACATTAGTCTTGTACTTGAGCCATCCTAGCAGGAGAAAAAAAAGAGGAACCAATTTCTTCTTGGTCCCAAATTAAGTTTTTTTAAATTTAATTAATTAATTTTTATGTGTATGAATGTACTGTCTGCATGCAGGTTTGTGCACCCGTGTCGTGCAATACCACGGAGGTCAGAAGAGGGCGTCAGATTCCCCTGGAACTGGAGTTACAGACGGTTCTCAGCTGCCATGTGGGTGCTGGGGATCGAACCCGGGTCCTCTGCAAGAGCAGTCGGTGCTCTTATCCTCTAGGCCATCTCTCCAGCCCCCCCAATTAAGTTTTAAAGTTCCTAAATGACACTGTTAAATATGAATTATATAATAATATATAACTATACATAGGTAAATATAAAAGCAATTTACATTTTCTCCTCTTAGCCGCCATCTTGTCATATAGATGAATTCCATAGTATGATCCTTCCCCATAATTTCACCATTGCACAGCACATCCAACTTTAAAAAGAACACATATATTAATGCAAAGAAAATTTGAATTTATAAGTATTAATACATATTTTTTAATTTCAAAAATCCAAATAAGTTATACCAACATAAAATATCAATTTTCAAGAACACTGAATATGTTTATAAGACTTTCTTGCAGAGTATCAATAATTCAGATATAAATAACATGAAACATGTTTATCATATCCCACATAATTGTATCTCAAGTTCATACACATAATTTATAAATGCAATGCTAATCTTCTTGATCCATGTCTCTGTGTAACTTTACAGTTTTAGACATATTTCTGGAAGTGCTTTTACTGAATGACAACAAAGTATGGTAATTCCTTATAACCCCTTCAACTTCTGACTCCTCCTCTCACGTTGCCAAGACTGATCTCCTTAGTGTGGTTTCACAGAGCTACTTTAAGACCTGAGTCCCAGGGCTACCCGGCTGCTTGTTTTTTTTTTTTTTTTGTAACTTTCACAATACTTACCTTGCATGAAATGTCAAAACAAGGCTGTACTTATGAATGCTTATATTTGCTCTAGGTTAAGGAAACCAACCCCCAAATCCTCAAAAAGTACACAGGAACTTTTTCTGCGACCCATTAATTCAACAAAGTATATTTAACAAGTGTTTATTATGATAAAAGAACACCTGACAAAAGAAAACCTCAATTCTCTAGCTACTGAAAGCAACTGGTAAAAATTTTATAGGAGATGTAAAGGGGGAAAAAAGAATGCATTTTAAATAAATCTGTGTCAATCTAGACAGAAATTACAACCTTGAACTTTAACAATAAAGCAAATATAGTCCCAATTATATCAGACATATGAAGGTACATTTTTTTAATGATTTATTATAGTGACATAAAAACTTTGAAAAATTTTTTCAGGCATCATTTTATTAACTCTTAAAATAAAAAAGTAGGTTATTTCCTTTTCTTTACTTTGCCTGCACAACAAACTCATAAGCAAAGCTATAAAGAGACTTGTTAAAGATCCAACTACTGATCAGGTATGCAGCTTGGCAGTCATTTAACAACTCAACTATTCTGTGTCAGTTAGCAATGGTATATTAACAGAAGTGTCAGCCTCAGATATTAAATCACACCGCAACATGCTGGGCAGCAAGACTACGGGAGACCAATAAATATTCCTATAGAAATCACAGGACATAGTGAGCTCCAGGCCAGCTGAGGCTACAGGGAGACCCTGTCTCAAAAAGACCAAAAAAGAAAAAAAAAATCACAGGAAAAGTTCATTGATTGGGATAGATAAGAAATTGGTAATAAAAGACATACAGTGCATGACAGAAGTAAGAGCAACAGTTTTCTTCGCTCTAGTAACTTCCTGAAAACAAGAAAATCAATTTGGTGAAATAGACTTTAAAGGAAATAAAACTGTATTTTGTATTTTGCAAGATAAAAACCATACCAAAAATTTCAGCACCTATCTTTCAGGTGTTATCTATAAATTGTTCTCTTTTATGTTTACCAAGTACATTGGGCTTTTAGTTTTTTTCTAATAATACTGATATCTCTGGAATTTTTTTAGTTTATAGAACCAAACCATAAAAAACATTCACCTAGACTAGTCATTAGTCATGAGAAAAATTTTCATTAAGTTGAATATCAGATGCCTCCTCAGAATAGATACTTCATATCTGTCATTGCCTATGTTTAAATCTTATATTTTATTTCTCCCATAATAACTATTCATGAAGTTAATGTTACTACAAATAAGCCAGAAAAACCATGCAGCCTTTGATATCTTTATTTCTGCAGGAAACAGTCCTGGTTTTTGGTTTTGCAGATGCTACTATTAGATTAGTATGTAAGGGAGAGAAAGAATTTTTTTTTTTTTGTCTTTTCGAGACAGGGTCTCCCTGTAGCCCCAGCTAGCCTGGAACTCACTCTGTAGACCAGGCTGGCCTTGAACTCACAAAGATCCACCTGCCTCTGCCTCCCGAGTGCTAGGATTAAAGGTGTGCACTACCACGGCCGGCTGACAAAGAAGAACTATTAATTGAAGATGTAAATCTTCCATTTGAACATCCTATTTCCTCATTATGTTACAGACATGCCTCTAGGAACATCAATATTCTCTGAATACAACCCATTATGAGGTATGTGGTGATCAATATTAGGGCACTTTGTCTAATTTACTAATAAAATAGTAAACTGCATTTGTGAGAAGAACACAGTATGTTGGTTTGACCTTGTGCTAGACAATATCATTTTGTATACATGGAACTATGTGAATACTATTATGAAATTACTTGTGGTTAAAAACAATGTTTTATATTCTGAAGAAATCCATAAAGAATTGATTAAAATGGATCTCAAAAGTCTCAGATAAAAAGCAACATATCTGGAGAGAGGTACTCCTATTTTGGCTCCTGCTCCAGCTTGCCATGTGAGATTAGTGCTGCACCCAGCCTTCATCAAAGAAGCTTATTGCTGTAGTGGGTAGCACTTAATGCAGAAATCTGTAACTGACCCAAAGAATTGTGAATACATGATAGTGGAGTGCTTGGTCCTAAAAGGGCAAGCTATTATCATTCCCTCCAAGGTGCAGAGAGCAGTGCAGAGAGGGGACAGAAACAATGCTAAGTGCCAGAAAATCAGCAGATGCACAGCAAAAAGTCAAACTGACAATTCATAGTTGTTTCTCCAGTTGCATAGTCACTGATAAGCTGCCCTTGCTACAGTAAATAAGTTCCCACCAATGCTGGGGCAAAGACCTCTGAGCTCAGTGGACCACACACATACTCCAAGGAGGAGGGAGACTTACTTGAGGAAGGGTTCCAACCAGAGAGGGAGGATGCAAAGGAGGGGGATGAGAGAAGGGAAAGGGGCATGGAAACAACTAAAATTCATTCTAAAAATGTATGAAACTGTCAAACGAAACATTTTAAAGAAGTGACATCTCTTAAAGCATGTTGGCATTATAAAAAAGGAACTCGTTTAGGAGTACTTAATAGAAATTTCCAAATATGACCTTTAGTCATAAAACACCAAATGCATTAGTATCATACTTTACTCAGGATATGTTAAATTATAAAATGTGATATAAGTATCACATGAAAATATTACCATGAAAATAACCAGTTTATATAAAATTATTTTGAATATGTGCTTAATTTGATTTCTTTTGTTAAGTTTACTACAGTCAGAATCATCAAAATGATCATAATCAGATACTATTTTACTTACCTCATAAGAACTTGGAAGTTTTAATTTTAAACTTAGAAATTTTTTAATAGTTCCTACAGTAACTCGTGTAGAACATCGGATGAATTTCTTCATTAAACCCTAAAGGAAATAAAGGTAACAAATTAAACATTTTATTTTGATTTTAATAAAACTAGGGGTTCTTCCAGGCATGTCACACACTCTCAATTCCAGCACTCAGGAGGATGTGGCAGAGGATTTTGAGTTTGAGGTCAGACATGGCTACAAAGCAAAACCCTGTCTCAAAAGAACAAACCAGACCAGACCAAACCAAACCAAACCAAACCAAACCAAACCAAACCAAACCAAACCCAGACTGAAACCAAAGGTACTATTTTCACTATCATTTTGAATTTCAAAATGTAAAAAAAGTTTCAATTCTTATAAGTTAGAATGTTTCTAATTATTGCCACTTCACATGATATTCTTCAAGAATGCATTAGCAGGGGCTGGAGAGATGGCTCAGCAGTTAAGAGTGTTGACTGCTCTTGCAGGGGACCAGGGTTTGATTCCCAGAATCCACATGGCTGTTAAGAACCCTCTTTAAACCGGGCGTGGTGGTGCATGCCTTTAATCCCAGCACTTGGGAGGCAGAGACAGGCAGATCTCTGTGGGTTCAAGGCCAGCCTGGTCTACAGAGTGAATTCTAGGCCAGCTGGGACTATAGGGAGACCCTGTCTGAAAAAAAAAAGAAAGAATGCATTAGTATGTGAATTGGGAAAATCTTGTCAAATATTTAGACAATCTGTTTTTCTCTAAGACATTTTTGTAAAGAAAATATCTCAGGCCCGGCGTGGTGGCACATGCCTTTAATCCCAGCACTCAGGAGGCAGAGGCAGGGATCTCTGTGGGTTCAAGGCCAGCCTGGTCTACAAAGTAAGCTCCAGGCCAGCTTGTGCTACGGGAGACCCTGTCTCAAAAAAACCAAAAAAAAAAAAAAAAAAAATAAAAAGAAAGAAAAGATCTCACCAGGTGTGTGGCAGCAATGCCGTTTAGATCCCAGCACTCATGAAGAGGCAGGCAGAGCTCTTTGAGTTTAAGGCTGCCTTTTCTACATAGAGTTCTAGGACAGCTGGAGCTACAGGGAGACCCTGTCTCAAAAAGACAAAAAAAAAAAAAGGCAAAAAAAAAAGAAAAAAAAAGTAATAACAGAAGCCACAAAATAATAAATTTTTGTTACTTCTGAAAGCTTAATGACTTTTAATAATTTTTTAGAGAATTTCATATGTGAATATTTTATATGCATTATTTTTACTCCTCCCAGTCCTCCTTCCAATTCCTCCCTGTCTCTAATTTCCTCATAATTTCTTGTCCTCTTCTTTATTATTGTTATGCATACATACATAACTTAATATATATACAAATAAATAAATAAATACACACACACACAGAGTCCATTTAGTAGTGCTCATGTGTTCATGTGTTTAGGGTTTCTCACTTGGGATTAGATCACCTCTCAGGGATGGAGAAAATTGATTTTCCCACCCTCAGCATCAATTAATTGCCTGTAGGTCTTCATCTTGAAGTGGAACCCTGTGACATTCCCCTCATCTACCTTGGCATGTCAACTGGTTTTGTCATGCAGATCTTGTTAGGATACCATTCTGTGGAGATTTCATGAGTGCAGCTTCCCTCTCATGACTAGAATGCATTGAGTAGCAGTAGGTGTCTTGTCTCTCTGGCTCTTACACTGTTTACACTTCCTCTTCCACCATGTTCCCTGAGCCTTAGGTGTACAGGCTGCATTAGCTGCATTACAGATGTGTCACTTAGAACTGGACATTCATTCTCTGCATCTGACCAGTTGTGGAGCTTTGTAATAGTCTGTATCTATTGCAAAAGAAACTTCTTTAATGAGTGGTGAGATGTATACTTGCCTATAAATATAAGGATATATATTTAGAATATAGTAAGAAATTACACTGGTCTAGGAAAGTGACAGTAGTAGGTTCTTCTCTAGGGTCATAGTCTCTCCAATCATGTGTACTTAGCTATATTGATAGTACCATGCAAAAATTCCTTCCTATTGTATGGGCTTTTAAATTCAATGAAGACAGCTATTGATTACCCTCAAAACAGAAGTACCACTATTGTACCAATTGAGATAATTTTCTGGGTCAGTCATTGTGGTTCCTCGGCTTTTCAGCTGAGTAGACTACTGATTGGTGTTCTCCCTTGGCAGCTTGTATAGTACCTTCTGATGCCATGAGAGCTGGTCTTCAGGGAGGAGGCTTCCAGGTCAGTTCCAGCTCCATGGCTCCAAGTCCTGTATCTGAAGTAGGTTGTATGTTGTGTCTTCAGCAATAGAATCTTACCTTCAAGTTCTGGGAGGCTATCAAGGGCTGTGGCACAGTCTACATTATTTTGGAAGTCTCCTGGACTACTCTGACAGCTTAAAGGTGGTTCTCCTTGACTGGCACTGTGATTTTTGTCATATATCCTTCTGATACACCCATGCACTCACATATCCTGTCCTTGAACTCACAGAGATTCACTTGCCTCTGTCTCCCAAGTGTTAGGATTAAAGGCGTGTGCCACCATGCCTAGCTCTAAGGGAACATTTTTTAAAAAATTACATATTATATGTGTATTTTTCTAGTAGGCTTATGAAATAAAGATTTCCTTTAGGGACATTTTCTAAGACATAATGTCAGAACATTTAAATAACTTCAGAAAAAGCAGTGGTTTTATATAGGGCCAGAAGGAGCCCGCAGAACAGCAGAAACTGGCTGTTTAAGCCAAAACATGCCTCAGTACTGGAAGCTGTGCAGTATGGACTTTGGGTTGAGCAAAAGCATGCCTGAGGGATGGACTATCTGCATTTTATAGTAAAACTCTTTTTGTGTGACTTGATGTGTTTCATTTGTAAAATGAGTAGAGTGGTTCTGATTCACTATTTAAGTTTGAACATCACTAAAGTATAAGAATAAATACAGAATGGACATTCAGACCAATCAATCAACCAACAAAAGACAAAAGATTAAAACATGCTAAACATATGAGCCAATACATGAAATGAAATTACATTCCACAACCTGAAAAGCTAGCAGAAATATTGAAGTCAAAATAGAAACCAATATAAAATTAAAGACCTAAAGCATTATTCCCATTTATACATATTGCTAATGGAGTCAACATTTGGAAAAAATCTTCTGCTCTTCAGTTCAAGTCAAAAGTAGACTTAAATGTTTATTTCCTAGCAATTCCTATTTTCTGGCAAAGAATCAATCCACAAATAACCCCTGGTCACAATTCAAATGGTAAAGTATCCATTTAAGGAAAAGAGAAATTACAAGTTACAGCTACAGCAAAAACCTGCTCTACCCATTTCAAATGGGAAGATGGATATTCTGACAGTATGAAAACAAAGGGATGAACACACATGCTCGTCTTCTCTCTTGCCTGTTCACATAATCTCAACCACCCAAAGCTTTTCTGTGTTTTTGCTCCAGACATTTTATACTCAATCAGAACATTTTCATGTGTCTCAATGAAGCAGAGACTGTGAAGGCACTAGAAGGCTCTTAAGTGTAATCCTACGTGGAAACAAATCTCTCAAAATGACTTTGACATCACTGTTCAATCTTCCACAAGTTACTAATAATTCTAGAGATGTCAGGAGAGTTAAGGGTTCTTTTTTATTTTTTGAGACAGGTCTCCCTGTAGTTCCAGCTGTCCTGGAACTCACTAGAGCAGGCTAGCCTTGAACTCACAGAGATTCACTTGCCTCTGCCTCCCAAGTGCTGGGATTAAAGGTGTGTACCACCACGCCTGGCTCTAAGGGAACATTTTTTTTTTTTTTTTTTTTGGTGTTTTCGAGACAGGGTAGCCCCAGCTGTCCTGGAACTCACTCTGTAGACCAGGTTGGCCTTGAACTCACAAAGATCTGCCTGCCTCTGCCTCCCAAGTGCTAGGATTAAAGGCGTGCGCCACCACACCCAGCTGGGAACATTTTTTTAAAAAGCCTGTTTCTGTAATTTAAATTCAATAAAGTTTGACATGAATCTAACAAAATTCCAGTCTGGATTATTTAAAAGTTGATTTGTAAATACTTAGAAAATGAAAATATAGTAACAAGCACATTCTCCAGGAATATTTTATAATGATATCAAATTAAATCTGTCCTGTTTCCTAGCTGCATGCACTTGGGAACTATCACATAGACATCAAAAAAGTGATACTTTTGAAGAGGGTAATAATAAATGGGGGCACTAAAGCTGGGCGTGGTGGCGCACGCCTTTAATCCTAGCACTTGGGAGGCAGAGGCAGGTGGATCTTTTGTGAGTTCCAGGCCAACCCTGGCTCACAGAGCAAGTTCCAGGACAGCTGGGGCTACAAGGAGACCCTGTCTCAAAAAGACCAAAAAAAAAAAAAAAAAAAAAATGGGGGCAACCTTAAAGTAAAATTGGGGATAGTTATGGCTCTCGCCATCTATATTTTCTGCCAGTGGAAAAATACAAGTATTTGTTCTACATACTAGATGTTCAAGGCAGACTGATATAGGGATATGACATCTAACCTGGGGAGTCCGTATCTAACCCTACTCTGTTCAGCTGTCCAGAAATAGTATTTTAGATCATCTGCAAATTTGAAGAAATACCATATGGAAGAAGATTGTTTTGTCTCAAGAATATATTATCTTTCTTTTCCATGACACAATATCCTTGCTTTGTGTCCTGTTTTTCAAATCAGACCAGGAAAAGAATCTAGAAATGTCTCCTTTTTGCTTCTAAATTGCTTTCTCTGATCCCATAGAGATTTAAATCTATGTTTGTTTGTTTGTTATATTATTTATTATTATTTTATTTATTTATTTATTTATTTATTATTATTATTGTGTATGAATGTACTCTTCTGCCATGCAGGTGTGCACCCGTGTCGTGCCAATGCCCAGAGGTCAGAAAGGGTGTCGATTCCCCTGGAACTGGGTTCTCACTGGAATTGGAGTTACGGACAGTCTCTCAGCAGCCAATGTGGGTGCTGGGGATCGAACCCAGGTCCTCTGCAAGAACAGTCGGTGCTCTTAACCACTAGGCCATCTCTCGAGCCCCAGAATTTAATCTACTTGTATCCAGACTCAGCAATTTCAGAGACAGAAGGGGCTTGGTAGTTGTCAGAGGCCGATAAAAATTAAGGCCCTGAATCTTTATCCCTTTGTCTTTGAAGAGTTAAAAGACTAAATATGAAATCATACAGTGATCTTTATTGCAAGCTCGAATGGACCTGCAATTCTTGTAGCACACAACTCAATGAATCTTCAGTTTTGTAGAGTGTGTCAGTGTGTGTGTGTGTATGTATGTGTGTGTGTGTGTGTGTGTGTGTGTGTGTCTGTCTGTCTGTCTTTTGAGACAGGGTCTCCCTGTAGCCCCATCTGGCCTGGAACTTGATATGGAGACCAGCTTGCCTTATCTCACACAGATCCATTCTGCCTCCTGAGTGCTGAGACTAAAGGCGTGTTCCATGTGTTTTGTTTTTTAAGCCCTAACTCCTTATTTTTCTTTCACTTTCTTGTGGTTATGGTTTATATCTCTACTAGTCAGCTAATTAACAACTTGACATTTAATTGAAATAACACCATAAAAGTCATTACTTAACATGAACAATTTAGTAGTTTTTAAAATGTACATAAAACTATTCAACCATTACAATTATCAACTCCTAAATATTTTTATCAACCTCAAAGAAACCCTTTACACATAAGCAATTACATTCCATTCCTGTGTCCCCCAGCCTCTGACAACTGCTAGTCTACTTTCTGTGTCTGAAATTGTTGAGTCTGGGCATTTCAGACAAATGGACCCATTACTGTGGCTCTTTGGATCTAGCTTTCTCTCACTTAACCACAATGCTTTCAGGGTTCAGCTCTGTGGTACACATTGAGGCATGTGTCAACAGTTCATTTCAGCTTATGAATGAAGAATATTTGAGTAAGTAGATATGACATTTTGTTTATTTATTCATTAGTTAATAGACATTGGGTTATTTTCACTTTGGGGCTATTATGAAGAATGCTATGATGAATATATATTTATAAACACAACATTTTATACAAGTATTTTCCACTCTCTTACATATAATCAAATCCTTTGGAGTAGAGCTGCTAGGCCAGAAAGTAATTCTTACGCCTAACCTTTTACAGACTTTAAAATTGTTTTCCAGGGGATCTTCACCATTTCACTAATGTAGTAGAACTCCAATTTTCCTATATTATCCCGTCTTTAGAAAAAAACTAAAACAAGTCTAGTGGGTATGAAATGGTATCTATCTCATTGTGGATCTGATTTTATATAGCTCTAAAGAAAAGGATGTTTAGCATCTTTTGATGTACTTATTGGCTGTGTTTTTTTCTTTGAAGAAATGTCTATTAAAATCCTGAACATACCCTGAGCCTTAATCACTGAGTTTCTTCCTGCAGTCAATGGTGCTGAATACAGATGTTTGGCTGCTCAAAATACTAAGAATAAAGTTGGGTTAAGTGTTCAGCCCAAACAAGACATTTAAACCACTCCCTCCAAGGCTTGGGGATTACTGCAGAAGAAACCTCTGGAAGATAGGTGGAAGGGCTTCAAAATGCTTATCCTCAGGGTATGATACAACCATTGTAATCATGAACTCACAGTACCTTTGGTTGCCTGTGATGGCCCACACAAAACTGGACGTCAACAGCCAGTCATGGAGTAGGGAGGGGCCCATGGTGTTCTACCTCTCCTTGCTGAACTACAGGCTACTGATGGATTCTGAGGGAAAGGGAGCCTTTATCTTTGGATATGTATCCACTGGTGAGCCCACAGAAGCCACTGGATAGCTCCATACCCATGATTACTCAGAGTACATCAGTTAAACTTAGTGAGTCACAAAATAAAATGACATGAAATGTGGGAAAGAGACCTGATGGAAAGAGGCAGGATAAGTAGAGAGGTGAGGGAGACACAAAGCAGAGAGGGTGAGCAGTAATCAGAATGCATGCTGTACATGTATGCTTACAGTCAAATAAAAAAGAAGAATCTTCAAGCATATTTTAAAAATTCAGCTGCTTATTACTGTTAATAAGAATTAAAAAGATATTAAATACTTATGAGGCATGTGCATTTCAACTATCTTCTCTCATTCTGTAATTTTTTTTTTTTACTTTAAGAGTCCTTTAACGTGAGGTTGATGAATCCATTTTTTCTTTTTGTTACATGTACTTTTTTTGTTACATGTACTTTTATTATTATTTTTTTATGTGTATGAATGTACTGTCTGCATGTAGGTTAGTGCACCCATGTTGTGTAATGCTGCGGAGGTCAGAAGAACAAAGTGTTCGGCTTCCCCTGGAACTGGACCGTTAAAACACGGAAGGGGATATGCCCTGAACAGGAAATGAAAAACAATGAATTATGAGATTTCACATAAAATTATAAAATTAAAAAAAAACAACTTTGGAAAGAATCAGAAAAAGATGCAAGACATGTATGGCACAATGCATGAACTTGGGGGATGGCGGCTGTGAAGGGTACAATGGGTCTAAATTGGGACTGAGACAGAGATGTATGAAGAGTTTAGTAACAATAAAAATATTATAAAAATTGGAGAAAAAACAAAAACAACGGTTCTTAGCCACCATGTGGGTGGTGGGAATCGAACCTGGGTCCTCTGCAAAAGCAGTTGGTGCTCTTAACCACTGAGCCATCTCTCCAGCCCCACATGTACTTTTGATGTCATTTATAAGAATCTTCCGCCAAATTCAAGCTCATGAATTTATCCTTATTTTTTTCCCCTAGGATATTTAGTTTTCTCAGGTATTTCATTTATTTCTGATTAATTTTTAGTTTTACGTTATGTATGTATGTATGTATGTATATATGTATTTTTGAGACAGCATCTCCTTGTAGCCCCAGCTGGCCTGGAACTCACTTTGTAGACCGGGCTGGCCTTGAACTCACAGAGATCCACCTGTCTCTGTCTCCTGAGTGAGTTGAGATTAAAAGGTTGTGCCCCACATCGCCAGGCTAGTTCTGATTAGAATTCTTGTTTATACTTGGCATGAGTCTAATTTTATTCTTTCCATGTCAATATTCAGTTGTTTCAGCATCATTTGCTGAAAAAAAAAACACTATTAACTTCTCTTGAATTTTCTTAGATTCTCCATTAAAAATAACTTGACCATAGTTGTATGTTATTTCTAATTCTCTATCCCATCTCACTGATTTCTATGTCTATCCTTATGTAAAGATCACTCAGATCAGGGCTGGAGAGATGGCCTAGGGTTAAGAGACCGACTGCGCTTGCAGAAGACCCGGGTTCCATTCCCAACACCCACATGGCAGAGGCAGGCGGATTTCTGTGAGTTCAAGACCAGCCTGGTCTACAAACCGAGTTACAATTTTTGACAATTTTTTTTGTAGTTTTAACATGTAAGCTTTGGTTATATATATATTATTGAGTAAGCATTGTCCTTTCTGATACTATTCTAAAACAGAATTAGTTTAATTTCAGTTTTGGATTATTCACTCCTAATTTATTCCTGATTCTTGTATACTGATTTGTATCTTTTTTTTTTTTTTTTTTTTTTTTTTTTGGTCTTTTTGAGACAGGGTCTCCCTGTAGCCCCAGCTGTCCTGAAACTCACTCTGTAGATCAGGCTGGCCTTGAACTCACAAAGATCCGCCTCTGCCTCCTGAGTGCTAGGATTAAAGGCATGCGCCACCATGATGTGTATATTATAATCTTGCTGAATTTGTTATTAAATTTTTCTGTGGTTTCTAAGGAGTTTCTATATATGAGATTATGACATCTGCAAATACTTTGATTTCTTTGGTGTTTGGATATCTCTTTGACTTGTCTAATCACTCTAAGCAGAAACCACTGTTTTGTTCCTGACCTTGGGTGAAAAGCTGTCAGGCCTTCACCATCAACCACAATGAAAGCTGACAGTTTCTCATAGATGTGCTTTATTTGGTTGAGGAAGATCATTTTAATTCCTAGTTTGTTGAGCATTAAAAAACATAGGTGTTAGATTTTGTTCCAAACTGCTTTTCCTTTATGTTCTTTTTCATCTCTTTGCTCCCATTAATGTGCTGATAGCTTCAGTGTCAACTTGCACCCCTGGTCCTTGAGGGAGCCTCAAATTGGGCAATTGGCTCCATTGGATTGGCCTGTGGCCACATCTGTGGGAGTATTGTCTGATTGTCAAGCAAGTGTGGGAGGGCCCAGCCACAATGCGTGTTGCCACCCTGGGAGGTTGTCTGTACCGTATAAGCAGTGGGGCATGAGCCAGGAGAGCAAGCCAGTAAACAGCATTCCTCCATGGCCTGTGCTTCAGCTCCTGCCTCCAGGTTCCTGCCCTGAGTTCCTGCCTTGGGCTCCCTAAGTGATGAACTGTGACCCAGGAGATGTAAGCTGAATAGACCCTTTCCTCCCCAAGTTGGTGTTGGTCAGAGTGTTTTGTCACAGCAACGGAAGACAAACTAGGACAATTAATAACAAAAGAGAAATTAAGAGTATAGAAACTACCTAAAGAACTACTCTGAAAAATCTGGATCAAATGGTGAGCAGTACTAAGCAGAGACACATTTGGGTAGGACTTAGTGCCCAAGGAAGAGAACGGAAAGTCAACAATGGCTAAGAACTTGAGACTGGGAGTCAAAACCGAAACTGAGTATTTGGAGTTAAGTTAGGTTGGAAGCATAATCAATGTGCCATGTCATTTAGGTGTTAGCAAAACTATGCATTGGTATTTAAAAGTAGTAATGGGAATTTAAGAGTCTTTTGCATACACAGTTGATGCCAGAAAAAAAAAAAGGAACAGACTTACTGGAATGAATAAGGAAAAATATTAGGATAAATACACATCAAGCAGAGCCAGGTAAGGCCAAATAGGAATGGCCTGAGAGAAAAAGGGAGAATGTGAGCTACAAGGGAAAGATGTATGAGCTGCAAGTCGTCTTGAGAGTGATGGTACAAGGACAAAGAGAAGACTGTAACAGGAGAAGGAACAAACCAAAGGCCAAACGGGAGAGTAAAATATTAGATGCCAAGAATATCAAGGCTTGGGTAGCTATTTTTTTTAAAGATTAATTTCTAAAATTCAGTATTTCAGTGAGATGAGATAGTTTATGCCTATAATCTCGAGATTCTGGATGATGAGCCAGCAGAATGCTGAGTTCAGTCCAGGTTGCCTAGCAAGACCCTATCTTTAAATAGAGTAAGTATAAACTTTGGTATTCACATTTGTAGTAGAAATCGTACAAAGTAGTCTTTACATTTACTCATGAAAAAATATTCTCCTTTTCCAGTGACCCAACTTTCAATCAGATAACGACTCATATATTAGAGAGGGAGAATGGATAACCACAATTTCTATGAAGATGAACTTCACCACAGGGGTTATAGCAGAGATTGGCAGGAGGAGAGAAATAATTAAGTCTTGATGACATTTACAGAAAGGGAAAGGATTTACTGCAGAACATAAAAAAAACAAGAGAGAAAACTGGAAGGATAGTTCAGAGAACTGGCCACTCTACTTGAGGCAGCTACAATTTATACATGCCTCAGTCAACTAACCCCCTTAACCAGATCAATTAACATATTAATTTATTTATATATGTAATATCAACCAAGTTTACTGAATGAAATATTTTGTATTTTTTTTTCCAGCACTGGGGATAGAAATCAGGGCAAACAAAAAAAAGAGGGGGGGGGCTGGAGAGATGGCTTAGTAGTTAAGAGTGCCCAAATGCTCTTGCAGAGGACCTGGGTTCGATTCCCAGCACCCACTTGGTAGCTAAGAACCACCTTTAAGCCAGGAGTGATGGCATGCACCTTTAATCCTAGTGCTTGGGAGGCAGAGGCAGGCAGTGGATCTCTGTGAGTTCAAGGCCAGCCTGGTCTACAGAGTGAGCTCCAGGCCAGCTGGGGCTATAGGGAGACCCTCTCTCAAAAAAGACAAAAAAAATAATTTAAATATTTTTAAAAGCTACATTAT
>VZQC01015225.1:181003-206240 GCA_009823505.1 Rhizomys pruinosus | reverse complement strand
ATCAATCATCTATCCATCCATTTATTTTTGGTCTTTTTGAGAAAGGGTCTCCCTGCAGCCCCAACTGTCCTGGAACTCTCTATGTAGACCAGGCTGGCCTTGAACTCAGAGAGAGCCACCTGCTTCTGCCTCCTGAGTGCTGGGATTACTGTGTCTAATTCTTTATCTAATTAAATTTGTCTCTTTAGTGTTGGTGGCAAACTAAGTCCTGGACTCATCAGACACTAAAATCTGTGAATGGTCCTTTATATAAAATGGTATTGGTTTACATAAAAGCTATGGAAATCTTTCTATAGTGTGGAAACCAGCTGTAGTTTGCGTATAATAATACAATGTAAATGCATTAGTTAAAATGCATTTTCCTGTTTAGTGAAGACTGACAATTAAAAAATTCTGTACAGAATCATTTTTTCCTGCAAATATTTCTGATGTGTGGTCAGCCAAAACCACTGGATGCAGAACACATGGAAAGCATGGGCTGCAGATCCTCTGTTGCTCTGGACCTTCCCTACCTTCTTGAGTGTTTCAGTGGGCCATGTTCCCTGGAACCTCAGCTGGTTTTGTAGCTTGAAACTAACATACCACCAGGTAACTCTGTTTAGACCATCTTAGCTCCAGCTCTGTTATCTACAGCAGATGCTAAACAGCTCAACCACCCCCTTTTGTTCACTTGTGTCAATACTGTCTCATGATCCCTCTGCAAAGGCAACACAGAACACTCCTTAACTGTCTTAGTTTCTGTAAGTGTAAAACAACACTATAACTCTCCTAAACAGGCTCAAAGTGAAGAGTTAACTTTTCTCTTACTTGATTCACACACTTCTTACTCAGCTGTACTCAGCTCCTTCTCACTGTCTCCCACTTATCTCTTCCCAACTACCTCACATCATTCTGCCATTTTTAGGCCCACCCTATCAGAGCACATCTGACTTACAATGGTTCTCTCTAGAGTTTGACTCTGGTCATTATTTCCTAGTTCAACAGCTTGCTCTCTCCACTATCTGGTTTCATGTGTTTATATAACTTGAGTCCAACTCACAAACAGTAACTGGTGCTATTCTTTCACATTAGCCAACTGGCTTATTCAATTATCTCAAGAATTTCTTCTCTCTTCTATCTGTTCTCCCTGTTTCTCATCCAGGCTCACCAACCAAACCAGTGTTAATCTTTTTCTTTAAGGCAGCTCAAATATTAACCCAGTCACAAAGCTTTCCTACAGCACTTAACACTGATAGATATAAGAAAGAAAAGTTTTCCTCTTAAAAAAATTTTTTTTTGGTCTTTCTGAGACAGGGTCTCCCAGTAGCTCCAGCTGTCCTGGAACTCGCTCTGTAGACCAGGCTGGCCTTGAACTCACAGAGATCTGCCTGCCTCTGCCTCCTGAGTGCTGGGATTAAAGGTGTGTGCCACCACACCCGGCTTAGAGCAGTTCTTAGCTGCCATGTGGGTGCTAGGAATGGAACCCAGGTCCTCTGCAAGAGCAGTCGGTGCTCTTAACCACTGAACCATCTCTCCAGCCCTATTCCTCTTAACATTTTTAACCATATACTTTTATATAATTTAAAAATAAAATTTCTTGGGGCTGGAAAGATGGCTCAGAGGTTAAGAACACTGACTGTTCTTGCAGAGGACTTGGGTTCAATTCCCTGCACCCACATGGTGGCTAAGAACCGTCTTAGGCCAAGCATGGTGGCACACACCTTTAATCCCAGCACTCGGGAGGCAGAGGCAGGCGGATCTCTGTGCGTTCAAGGCCAGCCTGGTCTATGTAGCAAGCTCCAGGATGGCTGGGGCTACAGGGAGACCCTGTCTCAAAAAGACACACACAAAAAATTCTCTAAACACACACACACACACACACACAAGACCTTCTTAGGCCTCAACCCTTTCCTGTTCTTCTGATTTTTATAATCCCAAAAGCAATATCTTTTTTTTTTTTACATTTTTTATGTTTTATGTTTCCATCATTATTTTCATTTCTGTCAGGCATATCCCCTCCTTGCCCCCCCCACCCCACTATCCCAGATTCATTGCATTCTCCATAACTGTCCTGCATCTTTCTCTGCAGTCTGTTTTTTTATGCTTAGGAATTCACATCTTTTCCTCTGTTAATTTCAATTTTTCTAAAATATGGATACATACCTCCCACCCATATAATGGAATTACAGAGTCTGAAAATAATTGGTGGTTGAATTCTAGACCCAAGTGGAGAGAAGTCACATTTTAACATAGTTGCTTACTCAGAATAAACAAAAATATAACCAACCATAACTGTCATTCACTTGCCTTTTGGTATGGAGGATTTGTGTGCTTAGCACTGCACAGATGCGGGAAACCCCGAATTTTGTCTTTCTTCGGGACTGTGGGGTCACCCCACTCAGCATAATGGCTTCAAGCTCATCCAGCATTTACCTGCAAAGTTCATAATGCCATCCTTCTTTAGCTGAATTACGTAGATTCCATTTTTAGATGTACCATATTTTCTCTCCCTCGTCGTTGAGGGGCTTTAGGGGTTCTTTAGCGTTGGTTCCGCTTTGCTATTGTGAAGAGAGCTGCATAAACATTGGATGTGCATATATCTTTGCGGTAGGAGTGGTCATTTGGGGTATAATGGCCCAGGGAGTGGTATGATTGGGTCAGGTGGTAAGCTCATCCGAGTCTTTTAAGGTTCTCCACACTGCTTTGCCATAGTGGTTGTACAAGTTTACATTCCCACCCGTGGTATGAGGGTTTCCCTTTCCCACAACCCCTCCACTCTGTTGTTCTTTGTTTTCTTGATTTTAGCTTAGCCGTACTGGAGATGATATCTGAGATGATATCTGAGTTTTTAATTTGCATTCCTTTAATTATTAAATGATGATGAACACTTTTTAGGATGTTTCTTTCAGCATCTTAATTCCTCACTGGTGAGACTCTGTTCAGCTTCTTTACTCCATCTTTTGAGTAGAGTCACTGGTCTTTTCTTCGTTTTGATTTTTTGAGTAGTTATGATACTCTTGATGTTAATGCTCTGGTCAGATGTGACGCTGGCGAAGATTTCTTCCCACGCTGTGGGTTGTCTCTTCCACTCCTTGATTGTTTCTTTCGCCTGTACAGAAGCTTTTGAGTTTATTAGGTCCCACTTGCCCATTGTTACCTTACCATTCCCATGGCGGGTCTGCTGTCTTGGTTTAGAAAGCCTCCCCTACACCTATGTCTTGATAGGCTGTGGCCAACTTTTTCTTTTATCAACTTCAACTAAGGGTTTCAGGCCCCCCCCTTCACGTTAGATCTTTGATCCACTTGGAGTTGATTTATATAAGGGTGAGAGGTTAGGGGTTTAATTTTGTTCTTCTTATAGATGGTGATCTGATTTTGCCAGCACCATTGCTGAAGAGCCATCTCTTCCTCCATGGGCGGGTTTTTTGCCCCTTTGTCAAATATGAGATGGTGAAATTGTATGAGCTTAAATTTGGATCTTCAAGTCTGTGTTTTCCATTGTCAACTGGTCTGTTTTGTGCCATAACCATTGCTGTCTTTATGACTATGGCCTTTGTAATATAGTTTTTGAAGATCCTAGTAGAGCAGATCCCCCTGTATTTCAGTTTTCACTCCCCCCCCCCCCCCCCCCCCCCCCCCCTAGGGTTGTTTAGCTATTCGGGTTTTTGTTGTTTTCCTTTGCACACCCGGCTTCTGAATGACTTTTTTTTCCTTTTTCAAGTCTGTGGAAGAAGCTCATAGGGATTTTGATTGGAATTTGCATTGAATTCTGTATATCAGTTTGGGTAAAATGGACCATTTTTTACTATATTAAATTTTCCCATATTAGACATGGAAGGTTTTCCATCTTTTGATGTATTCTTCAATTTCTTTGGGTTTAATTTTTTTTTTTTTTTTTTTTTGTGTAGAGATCTTTGGATATTTTTGGTTGGTTTGTTCCCAGGTATCTTATTGATTTTTGAGGCTTATTGGTGAGTGGGAAGTCTCCTTTATTCCTTTTCCACATGTTTACTGTTGGTGTAAAAAAGGGCACTGATTTTTTCTAGGTTGATTTTGTAGCCCGACACTTTACTAAAACTCTTAATCATTTGCTAGAGAGTTTTTGTGTTGGGTCATCCCTTACGGTAACTGTCATATCAATCTGCAAGAGGGAATAGCTTAACTTCTTTTCTGATAATACTCCTTTAATTTCCTATCTCTTGTCTCGATTGCCCTAGCAAGTGTTTCGAGCCTATGTTGAAGAGGAGTGGCAATAGGGGCACCTTTGCCAGGTTTCCTGCCTTTAAGGGAAATGGTTCCAATTTTTTCTTTGTGTGTTTTTTTTTGTTAAAAGGTTGTTTGTTATATGTCTTTGATAATGTTGGGAAATGTCCTTTCAGTCCTATTCACCTCTAGGACTTTAAAAATAAATGAAGCTGGATCCTGTTTCAAAGGCTTTTTCTCGCATCATTGAGATGATCATGTGGTTTGTTTTCAGTCCATTTTAAAAGAGGTCTTACAACCATGCTACTCAAACTGTTTAGAAGGATACAAACAGGGAATTCTACCCAAATTCCTTCTATGAAGCCAGCATCACTCTAATCACCAAAGCCATTTGGCAAAGATGCAAGCAAAAAAAGAAGTATAGACCCATCTCATTAATGAATATGAATGCAAAAAGTCTCAAAAAATACTTACATGAAAATAATCTGGACCAGGGTTTTTTTTAGTTGGGAGACTTTTAATTACTCTTCATTCTTCTCTTATATTATGGGTCTATTTTAAACTGTCAATCTCTTCTGGTTAGAGCTTTGTTGGTTCCCAGGAATTCAGATATTCATCCATTCTCTTAGGTTTTCAAATTTATTGGAGTATAGATTTTTTGAAGTATTTCTGTAAATGATTGTCTGATTTTTTGTCTGTTGTTATTATGTTTCCTCGCCTGTTTCATCATAATACTATTGATTTGGAGTTGCTCTTTTTTTTTTGGTCGGCTAGAGGGTGTTATTTTGTTTTTTTTTTTTTTTTTTTTTTTTTTTTTTTTATTTTTTCAGCAACTTTTGATTATGATTTTAGTATTTTCTTGTTTCTATTTCATTGAATTTCTGCTTCTGATGTTTGTTATTTCCTTCCTGTCTGTTGGGTTTGGGTTCATTGTGTTGTTTGTCTCTCAAGTGTTTTTAGTGCTGTACGTTAGTCCCCACGTTTAATTTGTTTTCCATTTCTGTATGTTTTTGAGTGGGCATCTTAGGGTTAAATTTCCCTCTCAAGACTGCCTTTAAAGTATCCCACAGGTTTTGTTGTGTTGTATTGTCTTTTTTGGTTCAGTTCCATATATATTTTTATTCCACTCTTTATTTCTTCCCTGACCCAATTCATTGTTCAGAATTGTGGTTGTTTTAGCTCCACTGTGTTCTTTGTAGCATTGACGTATTCTGTGGGTTCACACTTGAGCTTATTGCACTGTGGGGTCTGATAGAATGCATGGAACTTTTTATCTTGTATTTATTGAGGTTCCTTTGTGCCCCCAGTAATGTGTCGATTTTGGAGAATTTTCCATTGAGTGCCTGAGTAAGAAAGTAATATTCTTTGGTATTTGGTGGGAATACTCTGTAATGTGAGGTCCATTTGGTGTATTGTATTGTTCAATTCTGATGCTCTCTGTTTATTTTTTGTCCTGTTGATCTTATACAAGGGGCTTAGTGTGTTGAAGTCCCCACTATTTAGTGTTTAGGATTGATCAGTGTCTTGAGGTCCTGCAGAGTTGTGTTTATAAGTTAGGTGGCACCCGAGTTTGGTGCATAAACATTGAGGATTGTGACGTCTTCATGATTCATTATTCCTTTTGATTAGGATGAATGGCCCTCTTTGTCTCTCTCTGATTATATTACTTTGAGATCTATTTAGTCTGATATTAAGAATAGGCCCTCCAGCTTGTTTCTCATTACCATTTTCTTAGAATACTTTTTTCCATCCTTTTCGCTCTAATTGGGTGTGTCTGTTCTTGAGGGTGAGATGGGTTTCTTGTAGAACAGCATATAGAAGGTTCACTACGTTTCCTAACCTATCTTCTCCAATCTATGCCTTTGATTGTGGGAGTTTAGACCAGTAGTATTATTAAAGTTATTATTGAAGATTGTGGTGGTGCTTCTTTTTACACCTATTTTTTGGTTTGCTTATTGTCTAGGTTTTTTTACTCTGTTATGATTTGTTGCTTTCTCTTTTAATTGCTTAGGGATTAGTTTCACTTTCCTCTGTTCTTTGGATTGCTTTTGAGGTATTTTCTGAAGTGTTGGTTTTTTAACATTATTCTTCATTTTTTTATGTCGTGAAAACAGTCCTGTTCCTTCAACTATGTGACATTTTTGCTGGGTATAGTAGTCTGGGTTGGCATCTAAAGTCCCTTTAGTAAGGGGAATGTGTTTGGTCCACATTCTTCTAGTTTTCATAGTTTGTGCTGAGAAGTCAGGGTAATTTCCTGAGGGTTTCCCTTATATGTAACTTGTTTCTATTGTGGTTTTCATATTTTTGTCTTTGTTTTGAGCATCTAGTGTTTTAACAATTATAGGGCATGGGGAATTCTTTTTCTGGCTTGTCTGTTTTGTGCTCTATGTACTTTCTTGTATTTATTTGATGGTTTATCTTTTTTTTTTTCAGTTTGGGGAAATTTTCTTCTATTATTCCTGTTGAAGATCTGGTCAATAGTGCTGTCTTGTTGGGATTCTTCTCTTCCTCTATCCCTATGATGTGGAGGTTTGTTTTTCATAGTGTCGCCCATTTCTTTGTTGTTCCACTCTTGTGGTTTTTTTTTAATTTTCAAATCTTTACTTGAGCATTCAGTTGGCCATGTTATCCGCGTGCGTGCGATATTCTTTTTTCTGCTTCTTTCATTCTGCTTTTCTGTGGCTTTTTCCCCATCTTTCCTGTTGACTGGATAAATGTCAATCTCCTTTTTCATTCCTCCTGTGATTTCTTTTAGTGTTTCCACTTCCTTCTTCAGCCTGTCATTCTCATCTTGTAGGTACTTGGTTCGGTGTCATTTCTTTTTTTCCCCTTTCAGACTGGCTCTTTTTTTTTTTTTTTTACTTTATCTTTCCAACTTTGTCATTTTCTCCCTCTAGGTCTTCCTTGAGTTTTCATTCAGCCCCCTTAGTCTTTCCAATGATTATCATTACACCCCTTGGTACTTCTTGAGTTTTTCTCTCTTCCCTTTAGTTCTCTAATTGTTTGAATATGTCCACAATTGTTTTTTCTAAAGTCTGCTCTTGGTTTCCCTTCCAGGGAGATCTCGTCAGAGTCTTCTGTAGGGTTGGTAGAGTTCGGTGTGGATTTATTATGAGCTTTTCCCATGTTGGTTTCTTTTTGTGTCTTAGGCATGTGAATTGTTTGTTTGTTTCTTTGGGTTCTGATGCCTCAATGTTGGCTGTACAGCTAGATCCTCTGCACCACCACTTCCCTAGGCTGGTCCTTCGCAGGCTGGTGTTCTGCAGGACACGGGTGAAGTCTGCTAGCCCAGCTGGACACACGCTGGTCTTGTGCTCTGTGGAGCACAGGTAGCTCTGTCCCCGTAGCACACTGAAGTCTGGAGGTTGGAGTGTCCTGGGCAATACGAGGCCTCTACAGGGCACAGGGGTGTACGAAGCCCCCAGGAAGGCAGGCCTCACCTGTTCCTTTGCAAGGTGGCATTCTGCAGGACACAGATGAAGTCTGCTCACCCAGCGGGGTGCATGCTGGTCTTGTAGCAATAATCTTTTTATTCAGCCTCTTTTTCTGAGTATTTATATTCCTGTTTTCTACTTAAAAACAAACTTTTTTTTCCTGTCTTTTTCTGGAAGATGAGGCTTAGTTCTCTCCCATCACCTGTCACTCCCTTTCTCCCCAGCAGACACTTTTTCCTACTCTCATCTTCTTGATATAACTTTATTACCATTATTATCCAATCGAATTCATCTACATCTGAAAAATACTCAAATGAAGCCACTCTAAGAGCTTAAGAGAATGTTGTAATTATAACTGAAAATATATTTGTTATACAGTCTTATTTTTTAACTTTTAATAAAAAATTTAAAATGGCTGGTTGTGGTGGCACATGCTTTTAATCCCAGCACCAGGAGGCAGAGGCAGAGAGATCTGTGTGACTTCAAGTCCAGCCTGGTCTACAAAGCGAGTTCCAGGGCAATAGGCTACAGGGAGACCCTGTCTCAAAAAGACAAAAAGAATTCTTTAAAATGAAGATCATATAAATCCCAAGATCTAAATTATCTTCAAAGAACATAAAAAATGATAAAAATTGTAGAAATATATAATTAGAGGGCTGGAGAGATGGCTTAGTGGTTAAGAGCACTGACTGTTCATGCAGAGGACCCAAGTTTGATTCCCAGCATGCACATGGGGGCTAGTAACTATTCATAACTTCAGTTCCAGGGCATCTGACTACTTCTTCTGACCCATGCATTGCATGACACGGGTGTACTTACATACATGCAGGCACTACATATACATTAAAAAATATATAATTAATCAAAACAAATGATAAAACTGATCTCTTACCTCAACATTTCTAATGGATTTGTTTCATGAACTTGGTTGCCACACCTTGGACAATCATTGCTATCTTCAAAGTGCTGGACAATACAGGTCTTACAGACTAAGAAGAAATAAGATAATAGGTTAAAATGCATCATTTGATCCATCACTTATATTGATATAGTCATAGAAAATATCTGCTACAAGTACAATACTATAATTAAATGCTAGAAACTCCTAAAATTTACAACACCAAAATAGAACCAAACTGAAATAAAAGCCTATCACCACAAAAGAAAAAGTAAATTCTAGTTTACTTACTGTTTCTATTAAATATATTTACAAATCAAATATACTCTATTCAAAATCCATTAAAAAACTGGTACATTTAAAGATGTAGGACAGAGGAAAGTAAAAACTGTTGCTAAAGTAAGCTTTTGCTAAAAAGTTTACTTGAACGCAACATAAATAGTCCTTAATAAAACTGAAGGGCTAGACCTAGACATATTGCTCAGTGGTAAAACATATGCCTGTGTGAGGCCCTGGGTTTGATCCCCATCACTAGAAAAACAATAAAACACTTGAGAATTTTCAATGTTTGCAATACTTATACTGTCAGGGTGGCTCCTGGATAAAACCAGGAGTTATGATGGAATGTCCAGTATTGCAGAGCATGATGAGTTTGTGTTCCCAGGTACCATAATGTCACAGAGCACACCACATGATATGAGAAATGGTGTCAGATTGGCAAAAGGACACAAGAGGTAAACTGCAAAAATGACTGAGAAATGGACAAGGGTAATTAAAAATTTAAATAAAGCTTATAAATGAAGTCTAGAAGTATATTTGAAACCATATGACAATATAGCCCCCCATTTCCTCCTACTAACACTAATCTCTGTGGTTATAAACTTCTTTCACCCTTTACTTATGCTTCTATTACCTAGTATATCACCTGTTTTGTTCAAATCTGTCCTTACTTAGACACATTTACAGTACTGAACCACAACACTTCTTTTTTATATATATATATTTATATTATATTTATTTATTTATTTATTTAGAACCACAACATTTCAATCCAACTCCCTTTCCCAATCCCCCTTCCTCTACATTATCTTGTACAATCTCAAGTTTTCTCTGGGTATGATCTGGCGATTCCTCCTTGGTTTTATCATTATATTCCAAGGTATTTCTTTGGATCTTTTTATGTCCCACACTCTCTCAAAGAAATAAAAGCTTTATCTAAATGACTGGTCAACAGCAGACACTAAGATCCCTATGACTGAGATTACATCTAAAAAAATCAATCATGTTACTAACAAAAGCTAGAGTAACAATAGGGAGAGAACTCTGCCAGGTATTTAAGTTTCAATTACTTAGTATATCTAGAAAGTAACATCTCATCACTTCTCATTAATTATTCACTGACTGGATGAACTGAATGCAGTCAGGAGTAAAGAAAATAAAGTCCCCACTCTTACAGAGTTTTCTTACATTCTACTTAGAAAGACAAGCAGATACTTTCAGTTAATGATAAGTGGTAGTTTTATCTTCTCCTACCCTAAGAAGGTAGAGACAGTGCTCTGAGGTCTTGACAAATATTTATGGAATGATCAGGGCAGCCACTAAGGCAACATCTAGGCAGGTATTTTGTTGTATGAGTGCACTTAACTATCATACTCTCATCTTGTCTTCATTCCCAACAGCTTAGGACAGCACTCTCTTCACTATAATTCTCCCATGCTAGATGGAAAGACAGTATCAGAAAACAAATTTAAAATGTAGATAACTAAAGTTAGCCTGCCATTACAATGTAGAAATGAGTATCTGCCTTGACCCCCAGTTCTCTTCTCCCTTAAATAGGTTATTTAAAGAATTCTTTGTGTTTCTTTTTGGGACAGGGTCTCAGGTAACCCAAGCTGATCTGGAATTCCCTATTCCTGATCCTCCATCATCTGTCTTCCAAGCGCTTGGATCATAGGTACCACACCCAGGTTCTAAAAGGGTTCCCAAACATCTTTTCCAAAGTCAAAATAATCTCTGAGAAGTGAGGGGTACCTTGTCAAAGAACAGAGAAGCAGAATTCCTACAGAAGAATCCCTGTATTTTTCCCAGGGTAACTAGAGAACTGTGAAAATTTTTAGGAAAGAGGCAAAAAAAAAACAAAAAAACAAATAAACAAAAATAACAAAAAACAAAAAAACAAAAGAATAAAGTGATTTTTTTTTTTTTAACAAAGCCTAATGGTTACCTGGAGCTCTGATTTCTGATTCTTAAGGTTCAAAAGGTTTATCACACTCAATAGATTCAGCAATCCCAGGCTGTCTACCAGCCCTGACCAAACATGAGTACATGCTATGCCCAGAACGAATCCTCATGAGGTCAGCCAAGAGACTAAGGATAAGACCCTATGCCCCCAGGGGCAAAGATAATAATCTAAGTTATCAAAGAGATAGATTGACCCATCCAAGGCACACACAGTTCTAAAACTAAGGTCATATAAATTGCTTGAGACCAAAGCAACACTAGTACACAGAACACTGAGAGGGAATAACTTTTATAAATTCTAGATCTCAGAAAAAAAGAAGGAGGAGGAGGGGGAGGAAGAAGAGGACGAGGAGGAGGAGGGAAGAAAGAAAGAAAGAAAGAAAGAAAGAAAGAAAGAAAGAAAGAAAGAAAGAGAGAAAGAAAGAAAGAAAAGACAATAACAACAAAACCAAAACAAAAAACATAAAACCTGGATCTAGATTGTTCATATGGTAGTCACCAGTCACATGCTGCTACTGAATACCTGTAAAATAGTTATTTTGAGATGTGCTGTTTTAACTATAAAAGATTAGATTTAAAATGCTAAATATTAAAATAATATCAATAGTTTTTATGTTATATGTTAGAATGACATTTTAAGATCAATTAGGTTAAATATCACTTTAGGAAAGCTCTCTACATGTATAAATCTAATAATAATTATAGAGGAGGTCACAAAATTGAGAGGAAGTGGGTGAGGATGGGGAAGGGGAGGGTGGAAATAATGTAAGTACTCATGCATGAAATTCTCACACAAAAAATTTTAATTAAAGAATTGTTTCTTTTTTTAAATGTGGTTACTAGGTATACTTTAACTATACATGTAGGTTATACTTTTGGGGGGTGTGGTAGTGTTAGGGACTGAATTTAGGACCTTGCACATTTATTTCTACACAAACTCCCATCAAGATGAAAGTTTATTCTTCATACCAGCATCTGAAATTTTTTTATTTTTTAGAGACAAGGTCTCTCTGTAGCCCAGGCTGGTCTCATTTTTGTGAGATCTGCCTGCCTCTGCTAGAATTAAAGGCCAGTACCATCAGGCCCAGCTGAGATACAGGATCTTATTTCACTTTTGCATATGAAAAAGAAGTTTCTGCAGGCCAGTAAATGGTGAATGGCAGCACAGAGTTTAAACTCAGGTTTTCTGATATAAACCTAAGAAAATTTCTTTCCAGAGGCTAAGGTTCAAAAGTAGCTTTAAAAAATTAAGGGGCTGGAGAGATGGCCTAGCAGTTAAGAGCGCAGACTGCTCTTGCAGAGGACCTGGGTTCAATCCCCAGCACCCACATGGCGGCCAAGAGCCGTCTGAAACTCCAATTCCAGGAGAACTCCAGTTCCAGGGGAGTCCGACACCCTCTTCTGACCTCCGCGGCATTGCACGTCACAGGTGCACAGACTTGCATGCAGACAATACATTCATACACATACGGAAAAAAAAAAAAAATTAAAATTTTGCCAGGCGTGGTGGTGCATGGCTTTAATCCTAGCACTTGGGAGGCAGAGGCAGGCGGATCTTTGTGAATTCAAAGCCAGCCTGAGTGTTTAGAGTGTGTTCCAGGACAGCTGGGGCTACAGGGAGACCCTGCCTTAAAAAAGACAAAAAAAAAAAAATTTAAAATTTATAAGCTGGTGTGGTGGTCCCGCTTAATACTTCAGCCATTGGGGCGCAAGAGGCGGACTTTTGGTGATCAAGGGCTTACAGGAACCCTGTCTCACAAAGACCAAAAAAAAAAAAAAAAAAATTAGAAAATTAAAATTTTAATATAATTTAAAAAAAGGAAAATATAAGATGTGGTACAATACAGTATTTCTATTTTGGTTTTCCTCTATGTTTAGATGACTTGGTGGTAGCTCGGTGGCTGTCACCAACACATGAAAGGAATCATATACTTGGCACCATCTTAAATATATATGCACTTTTGATTTGTGTATACATCCTTGTCAAGGTGCAATTCAGTATGTTAACGCAATGCAATCTAATAATTTTATTCTCATTACAGCTCTATTTAACTGGGCAGTAGCACTCGACATCACACATGAAGAACATGAGCGGAGCACAAAGTGTCTAACATGAAGCCAGTGTACAGTGAAGGCCAGCACTTGAATTGAGTCCGTTTTCTCCCCAAGCATACCTGTATGATGCATATCTTTGCTGTTAATTTCTTTCCATTGTTCTATGAAACATAGAATGAGAATATCATACTCATTAATTTGGGTCCTATTACTTAAGTCAGCTTGGAGAATTACATATCTTTTTAGTATATTCTGAAAAATAATAGCTTTTTAAGTAGTTTATTTGTTCCTTTCTTTTAAGACACAACTCTAGACCATACACTTCCCTCATGGCTTTCAAAAACTGCTAAATGAAGTACCATGTTTATATTACAGAATTAGAACCTGAGGAAATCCAGGTCAGAATTCAATGAAACTGAAAATGTGAAATGGGGATATGGTTTCTGAAGCTTCAAAGTTCCATCACTAGGAAACTGACCTGAGTCAGTTTGTTTTTTACTTTATAATTTGAAATCTATACTATCAATAAAACACATTTTTAAATACCTTCAAGATTTAACGCCAAGCTCTCTAAATGCTCTCTTAGCTAACTCAATGACCCCAGAATGATGTTAAAAAGGCTCAGAGCTCTATGGATTGATTACAGTGTGGACTGCTCTTCAGCAAATGAGCAAACAGTGTAAAGGAGAGCCTGAGCGGCTGCTCACTGCTGTCCAGCTGTGCAGGTAGTAGCTACGTAGCTCCCCATGGCAGCTTCACTTTTAAAAGCTAATACAATGCAGTGTGTCTCAGAATGATGAGCATTTAGTACCTGACATCGAGATGATTTCCTTTTTTTGTTCTTGGAGGGCTGGTGAAGGAACCTAGAGCCTCAAGCACGGTAGGCAAACATCATGCTTCGTACCTTTAATTTATTTCGAGTTCATCACAAACATCACTAAACTGAAGTACTTTTACTAAGTGATTTTTCTTTTTTTTTTTAATTTTTATTTTTGTATGTGTATGAATGCACTATCTGCTTGTAGGTTTGTGCACCCGTGTCGTGCAATGCCGCGGAGGTCAGAAGAGGGTGTCGGATTCCCCTGGAACTGGAGTTAAAGATGGTTCTCAGCCGCCATGTGGGTGCTGGGGATTGAACCCGGGTCCTCTGCAAGAGCAGTCGGCGCTCTTAACTGCTAGGCCATCTCTTCAGCCCCCTATTATTATTATTTTTTAAAATCTTTTTTGAGACAGGGTATCCCTGCAGCCCTAGCTGGCCTGGAGCTCACTATATATACCAGGCTAGCCTTGAAGCCACTCAGAGATCTGCCTAGATCCACCTACCTCCGCCTCCTAAGTGCCGGAATTAAAGGCATGTGCCACCTTGCTCAGCTGAGTTTGTAGAGACTAAATTTTCAGGTTCCCTTCTAGAGAGCAATTCATTTACCTAAGCCTGCAAACCATTACTGAGGCAGCCAAAATGTAACTGAGAAACACAGACCAACAAGAGTAGTGGGCAGGAGCTTGCCACAAATACTTTCCTGTATTAAATAGTCTCATCCTAGGATTTGGCTCTCTGCTAAGCTAAAATCAGAAGCACTTTATTAACATCAAGGATATAATCAACAGAATATGTGACTAATGTATAATACAGATTTACAGAGAGCCAAGGTAGCATTGCATGGTTGTTCCAGAAAATCCTGCCATAGACTGCCTACACCTGAACTTCACTCCTGTTATCAGCCAATTACTTATCCTGTATCTCCATGTACAAGGGAGATTTAAAGGTACCCAACTTACAAAGTTTTTATGGGAACTAAGTAAGATAACACATTCACTAATAGTTTACAGTTTTTGGTAACTTACAAGCACTCAGTATATGTCACTTTCAGTGTAAATTAGACTAATAAGCATGTGGTCAGAACAAGGAGACTTAACAAAGTATTCAATAGCATCAGACTATACCTATCTTCATCGATAGGCATTCAATGCCAGTAGCAGCTATCATTTTATGGTTATTAATTCCCTGCAATCATTTCCACTTCAGGAAAAGCCTTAAAATTCAAGTATGATGTTTAAGACACATGGCATTACTTCCACTCAATGAGAACTGTCTGTCTTTCACGTAGGATACTTCTTTTTCAGGGGCAATGTGGAGTGGGATGGGCTTTTGTCCAAGACTGACCAACACTTGTCCACCAGACATTCTTTCCCTAACTTCATGCTCAATACATTCCAGTACAGCTTCTTGGGCTAGCTTACTGTCACCTCCCAATCATTTTGAAGAAATCTGCTTTGATTCACTACATTCCAGTTTCATAGCTGAACTATCACAGCTATCCCACCTCTTTCTTTTCACATTCTTGGGGGTATTCACACAACAGGTACAAGGCAACCTCTTGGCCCACCTATCTTAGATACATGGCCCACCCACACGTCTTATGTATCACAGAGACTGAACTTCCCAGTTTTGATAATTACATTTTCTCTCAGATCCTTAGCGCAGGTGCCATCCATTAGTAATGCTTTGTTTGTTAAAACTAATCAAGGGCTGACTTCTTTTGCTAAAAAATATCGAGTTGTTTTGATTTTCTCTGCAAATTTAAGGCATGTTCTTTCACGAAAAATCACTACATCTCCCATTCTACTCCTCCCAAGCCGTGAGTGAAATAAACCCCTTTTCTTCGTAAGTTGCCTGTCTCAAGTATTTCATTATAATAAAAAGCTGACTTAAAAATACTGTCGCTACTTTGGTCACGCTTGCTCAATTAAGCTAAAATCTTGGTTAAGTCCAAATCCTATATATTCTGCTTCTATGTGATTATAACTGGACATTGTGAAAGACAAACATGCAACCATCCCAACTGATCTTTTTTTTTTTTGGTCTTTTTGAGACAGGGTCTCCCTGTAGCCCCAGCTGTCCTGGAACTCACTCTGTAGACCAGGCTGGCCTTGAACTCACAAAGATCCACCTGCCTCTGCCTCCCAAGTGCTAGGATTAAAGGCGTGCGCCACCATGCCCGGCTCCAACTGATCTTAAATACATGACCATGAACCTCATGGGTTCACCTGCCAGGCAGTCATACTCAATGACCCCCAGTCTACTGGGCTTCTCAGTCCCATCAAATTCTCCTCCACCCTCACTTTCCACTGAAGACCACACTTCCTATGTTATTGAAAAAAGAAAATAACCCAATTAATGAGAGCTTGAAGCAACATTCCTACTATTCCACAACTAACATGTCTACTCTGTGTTCTGGCCAGCTTCTAGAACTTTCCTGGGCCTGTCTAAAGCCACTCTCAGTCCTGTGCACTAGATGGCGACGTATCTAAACCTACTAAACATTCTCACCAGGCATGTTAATTCTCAGCATAGAACACATTTTTGTGGACTCTCTCTTGTCAGCTATGTCTCCATTGTTGTTCTCCTCAATATAATTGCACCTATACTTAACTCCAATAATTTCTTCTCATTTTTTCTACCCTTCTCTACCTTTCTTAAGGTTAAGTACAGGGCTTGGGATGTATGTCAGTGCTAGACTGCTTGCCTAGCATTTTGTGAGGCCTCAGGTTCAATTTCCATTATCATAAAAGAAAAAAAAAAGTGAAACATTTATTCAGAGCACAATGGAGCGGCCAGCACCAGGGCATCTGAGGTGGCCTCCTCCCACATGTACTCCCATTTTCTCTCCTTCCCTCCACTGAAACTGCCCTTTACAAAAGATCCTCACGGCTCAATCTGTTCTTACTACTGGCTTACTAGACACACAGAACTCAGCTGAGTCCTCCTTTTCCCTCATACCATGTCTTCCTAGCTCACTGGCTCTTCCTTACCATTCTCATGGGTTAAAAGCTCAGGGCCCAGGGCCCAGTCTCCATCTTAGAGTATTTTCTAATCTACAACCATTCCCTCCTTCATTCTTTTATTGTTGAAATACCATCCATATGCTAATGGTCTTCGGTTCATTAACAAATATGGTTCTACCTTCAAAATATACTCAAAATCTAACACCTTTTTAGCACCATCCCCACCTGGGTGGAAGCTATTGCCATCTCCTCCCTGGGATACTGCAGGAAGATCTTAACAAATCTATATATATATTTTTTTAAGATCTATTTTTTTAAAGACAAGGTCTCACTATGTGGTCCTGGCTGGCCTGGAACTTGCTATGTAGAACAGGCTGGCTTCAAGCTCACAGAGATCTGCCTGCCTCTTCCCAAGTTCTGGAATTACCACATCTAGTACTACATTATTTGTTTTAACTATAATTCAGTTCTTGTTATTCTTTTATTCGAGGTCATACCTGAAATGGGTCATTTCTCTCAAAAAAAAAAACAAAAAAAACCAACAACTCCCCAAATTCTTAACTGTGCACAGTACCTGTAACCCATACCTCACTTCACCCCTGAACTCTTTCCACTTGCTGCTGTCCAGCCACACTGGCCTGCAGATCACTTCTCAAAATGTCAGGTACGTTCCTAGATTAGAGTTTTGACCAGGCCATACCAGGTCAAAACCTTGGTAATCCTTCTGCCTCGAATTCCTTTCTCTCAGATATCTGTTTGGCTAGCTTGTCTATGTTAAGTTCAAATGTCACTTAATGAAGAGTTCCATGGACAATAGACTTACTATAAACATAGCACCTCACTGACCACTCAATTCTCCTTGTCTAGGGAAATCCCCTTTGGCTTTCTCTTCTGTTATGTTCTAATATACTATGAATTACTTATTCCTTACTATGTCCAAAGTACCTAGACCAGGATACATTAAAGAACATGCTCAGTGAATATTTAAGGACTAAATGAAGACATGGGGTCAGGAATACTAAGTGTAGCCGAGGTCCTAGGACCTAACAAGTATACCAAGGTAGTCAAATCAGAAAGAAGCCCACATTTCCAACTAAAGAGATTCTGAGTTTAGCAATGACAAACTTTTAAAATGCATTCATTTAATAGTAACTAAAATCTAACATGGATCATTTTCTCTTTTTTTTTTTTTTAATTAATTTTATTTATTTCTGTATGTGTATGAATGTACTGTCTGCATGCAGGTCTGTGCACCCGTGTCGTGCAATGGCGCGGAGGTCAGAAGAGGGTCTCGGATTCCCCTGGAACTGGAGTTCTCCTGGAATTGGAGTCTCAGACGGTTCTCGGCCGCCATGTGGGTGCTGGGGATCGAACCCGGGTCCTCTGTAAGAGCGGTCGGCGCTCTTAACCGCTAGGCCATCTCTCCAGCCCCATTTTCTCTCTTAAGTGAGCAATAGAATGACAAATGAGTATCCTAAGTTTTATTTACTGGCTTAAAAAGTTTTTGATAGTCTGCTGAAAATCAGTTGGCACAGAAGATTTAGATATTCACAATGTTTACACTGGACCTCTGTGCTGTTGTTAAATATTTCCCTTTATTTACCATGTTTTCTAGCATTCATTATGATTTTATGTTACATACTTCATCCCAATCACTCCAATACTGATATCAGTTTCAACTCATTCTGAAATTATTTATTTCTCAGAAGTCAACAGAGATGATTGTTATTCCCTAGTTTATCCTTTAGTGTCTCCTATGGTGATGCTTTGGCCAACTGTTTAAATATTTCTCACTATGTAATGCATAGCTTCAATAGAAAAAGATCCATACATCTAACATAATTCATCTTTAACATTATTACTAACAGATGGTACCTAGACTTTATTTAAAATCAATAACTTATTTTTAGAAGTAATCAAAATGTAATCACCTTTGTGAATAAGTGCTTCCACCAAAATGATATTTGAAACCATAACACCAGCATGATGGTTACTTCATTTCTGCTGCAACCTAGAACACGGGATGTGTACCCAACTGGTACTATAATTTTTATTTGGGCATTTGACTTTATACCAAAAACATATTTTCACTCTAAAATTATGGGGCTTGCCAGAAGTGGTGGCGCACACCTTTAATCCTAGCACTTGGGAGGCAGAGGCAGGTGGATCTCTGAGTTCAAGGCCAGCCTGGTCTACATAGAGAGTTCCAGAACAGCTGGGGCTGCAGGGAGACCCTGTCTCAAAAAGACCAAAATAAATAAATAAATAAATAAATAAATAAATAAATAAATAAATTAAATTAAATTATGGGGCTTGAGAGACGGCCCAGCAGTTGAGAGCACTGAGTGCTGTTGCAGAGGACATGGGTTCAATTCCCAGCATTCCATGGTAGCTAACAGCCACCCACAACTCTAGTTCCAGGAGATCTGACATGGGTGCACTTACATACCTGCAGGCCATATACTCACACACATAAAATAAAAATAGTAAGAAAGCCATGTATGGTGGCACATGCCTTTAATCCCAACACTTAGGAGGCAGAGGCATTTCTGTGAGTTCCAGGCCAGCTGGGGCTACAGGGAGACCCTGTATCTGAAAGATCAAAAAAAAGTAAAAAAATAAAAATATATGATAAATGCATTTTTCATTATAATGGCTGTTTATTTAGAATTAACAATAAACCCAGATCCTTAATTGGTACATAATAATACCTCATGAAATCACGGTTCTTATTCTCACTTGCAATTAACAATGTTACTTAAAGAAATATTAAAAAATAAAGCTAAGCAGATGAAGGAAGAACAAAATTAGAGAAATGTCATAGTGCATTTGCAGCTATCAGATAGCCAGGACTGAGAACACAGCTCTGGTACTTATTGGTTATTTCTTAATACTTTTGTCTTCTGTGAAAAAATGTGGAATGAGAATCTGAAATACAGTTCCCTCAAGCCTTTTGTAGCTTGTGTCTTCCTATTATTTGGTCTCTGAAAGGCTTTTCTCTGCTTCACTTTCCCCTACAGCATTTGTTATATACAGAACCTGAGATTTCATTCTTTTCTTGTTTACTATCTGTCTCTCCTATCTGAACCTTGGTTCTAGGAGGGTACAGGCTGGGTCTGTTATGTTTATTTCTATGTTTCCTGGGGTAAGAATAATGACTGGCACATATAAGTGCTAATAAACATTTGCTAAGTGAATAAATAAGACCACCCAGCTACAAGAGTTCTTAGATGGATTAAATAAGACAATGAACAGCAAGTTCATGACTCTCCATGATAAACATTCAATAAATAGCTACTACCTTCATTTTTATTAGCATTTATTTTAGCCACTGTATAATTAAAGTGCAAATCATCTAATTTAAGGGTTGCTAGAATGACAAAGGTTTGGTCCAGAGTGGAGCCTGCCAAACCCTAGTGTAGCACAGAATCACCTAGAGGGCTTGTTAATAAAGACTTCTGCCCTTATTCCCAAAGGTTCTGATTCTGTAGGTCTACAGTGAAGCCTAAGAAGTTGTACTTCTAATAAGTTCCCAGGTGATGCTGTTGCTCATGGATGCTGCTAGCCTGGAGACCATACTGTGAATAGCAAGGGTATGTGCCCTATGATTTTTAAGCATTAAGTACCTTTACAGAATAGTCATATGTTTCTATTTGTTCAAAAACCAATAAATGGGAGTTAGAGAGTTGGCTCAGGGGCTCAGAATACATAGTGCTCTTGTAGAGAACATGAGTTCAGGTCCCAGAACCCATGTAGGGGAGGTTCACAATTGCCTGTAGCTCCAGCTTCAGAGGATCTCACACTCTTCTGACCTCTGTGAGCACCTGCAGTCATAGAAACAAACACACACACAGACATATACATATACACATAATTTTAAAAGGGGCTGGGAAAAAAGGGGGGGTGGAGAGATGGCTCAGTAGTTAAGAATACTGGCTTCTCTTGCAGAGGACCCAGGTTCAATTCCTAGTACCCGCATAGAGGATAACAAACCATCTGTAACTCTAGTTCAGTGGTATCCAACACTCTCTTCTGACCTCTGTAGGCACATGCAGGCAGTAAACCCGGACACATAAAATAAATAATAATAAAGTATTTTTTGCCAGTGTTTTATTGAAGAATAATAAAGTATTTTTAAAAAGTAAAAAAAAAATCTTTAAAACAAAAAATGGCTAATAGAAACTAAATTTTGTTATAATAATTAAGCTACTTTCCCATTAAAAAAAATCATTACATTTCTTTACAGAGCGACGGGGGTGGGAGGGTGAGAAGGAATAGGCATGCAGAGGTCAGAGAACAGCTTGTATGGATTGGCTCTCTCCTTGTACCATGGGGGTCTCGGGACTGAAAGCAGGCTTGGTGGCAGGTGCCTTTACTGGCCCAGCCATCTCATTGGCTCTACTCTATTTTCAATGTTGTGATATAAAATCACCAAATTCCTCATTGTAATTTCAACTATATTTATCAATGAACCCATCTTCTTTAAGTTAAAAGTTAATACAACAGCCGGGCATGGTGGCACACGCCTTTAATCCTGGCACTTGGGAGGCAGAGGCAGGTGGATCTTTGTGAGTTCAAGGCCAGCCTGGTTTACAGAGCGAGTTCCAGGACAGCTGGGGCTACAAAAAGACCAAAAAAAAAGTTAATACAACCGTGTGTTTTTCCAAGGAATTCCAAGGGGATTGCTCTCACAGTCTGTGAAAGTGCAGAAAGAAGAAAGCTTTCCTTTGCTGCACCACAGACTTCCATGTCTTTAAACACTTTTTTCCAAGGGAAGAACCTCAGATGTCTACAAGAGCCTCTGTCCACAGAGGGTTAACAACCAATACATGACATTCATCACATTTAAGCTTCTGGAACAAAGCTCCTTTGTCCCTGGTTTAAATGAAAGGCTTTTCCTTTAAATCAACAACCTACACAATCACCAGTATATACACTCTACAAAGCTTCAGCAACAGGCTCTGATCTAGGATTATCAATCTCTAATCCCTAGTCTAGAGTCTATCCCTTTCTCTAATTCCTATGGATGCCTCAGTAGGTCCTATGAGATAGTTTCTAAAAATCTGTAATTCATAGCTGGGTGTGGTGGCACACATCTTTAATCCTGGGACTTGGGAGGCAGAAGCAGGCGGAGCTCTGAGTTAAGGGCAGTTTCATCTATGTAGTGAGTTCCAGGCTAGCTGGGGCTGCAGGGAAACTCCGTCTCAAAACAAACAAACAAACAAACAAACAAACAAACAAACAAACAAACAAACAAACAGTAATTCATAACCAAAACTGTGTATATGTCTTTCTACTTAGTACTGTATTTGTACTATTGAAAGGAAAAACACAGTAATCAACTATTAACTACTCATCTAAGGGGTTATTGACCACTCACACAGCAGATTCTAAGGAGACCTCACCCTCTGTGTGAGAGGAGGGTGGCACACAGTAGACGGCATGGGTATTGGAGGTCTGGATAACTGCTGGCTGAGCACAAGAGCAAAAGTTCACATCAAGGAGAGCAAGCGACCAAACCAATGCCCACCCCTCTATGTTAAATGGTAGAGAGAGGTAAGTAGAAACCAATCGAAGGCAACAGCACACCTTTGGGGCATCTTGTGATAGGCTGTAGAGTGACAGTGATAAGACAAGCTGTGTTTAGATATGGCCACTCTGACACAGGCTAAGAATGTGCTAGTGTGGTCTGGCTAGGTGCGGTGGCGCACCCCTTTAATCCTAGTACTCAGGAGGCAGAGGCAGGTGGATCTCTGTGAGTTCAAGGCCAGCCTGGTCTACAGAGTGAGTTCCAGACCAGCTGGGGCTACAGGGAGACCCTGTCTCAAAAAGTCACCCCACCCCCCCAAAAAAAAAGAAAAAGAAAGGAGGGTCTGAATGAGAACAGCAGCAGAGAATGGAACTGGACTGTTACAGTTTTGCTGGAAAGGGTAAGGAGGCAAGCATGGAGCACACTGCTTGTTTAGACAACTGACTGTTGGCATCTCATGAGGTTGCTGTTACCTATGCTGAGTTCCAGTGGGTTCAGGGCATCCAAGTAGACATACAGTAGGATTCTGAAGCCCAAAAGAAAACTCTAAGCCAGAAATAAAGATTTAAGAGACATCAATATAGGTAGCTGAAGTCTCAGAAAAGGTTAAGTTTATACAGAAAAGGAAAAAAAGATACTTCTAAGTAGACCACATTAAGCTTTCTTCTTGGTTTATAAGATGTTTCCTTTATAGAAGCATAAGTTCCAAATTTATCTTACCACTTTACCCCCAGTGACTAGAAAAGTACCTAACATGTATTATTTAAATAACGTAATTATTTTTGTCAATATTTTTCCTTGTAACAGGCAATTAAAATTATCTTATGTTTAATATAGATTTAATTCACTCAGCACTAAGTGACTGCTTAAAGCTAAAACTCATCTGTGCTTGAAGTTTTTATGGCTTTTTAATATTTATTATTTTTATTTTATGTGTACTAATGTATTGCCTGCATGTATGCACCCATGTTGTGCAATGCCCAGGGAGTTGAGAGGGTGGTGTTGGATCCCCTGTAACTGAAATTATGGAGGGTCGTTACCCGTCATGTGGGTGCTGGGAATTGAACCCTAGTCCTCTGCAAGTGCAACCACTGTTTTTTTTTTTTTTTAGTCTTTTTGAGACAGGGTCTCCCTGTAGCCCCAGCTGTCCTGGAACTCTCTCTGTAGACCAGTCTGGCCACCACACCCAGCTAGCAACCACTGTTCTTAACTGCTAAGCCATCTCTCTAGCCCCTCTGTGCTTGAAATTTTTAACTAAATATTTATCTATATATTAAATGCCTTGGCCTATACAAGGTGGTGTTAGTTGGTGAACTTTGAGTCCAGTTATAGGTGTGGGTTTAAAAATATTTTTCATGCTGGGCATGGTGGCACACGCCTTTAATCCCAGCACTGGGAAGGTGGAGGCAGGCAGATGTCTGTGAATTCAAGGCCAGCCTGGTCTACAGAGCGAGTTCCAGGACAGCTGGGGCTACAGGGAGGCCCTGTCTCAAAAACACTAAAAAAACCTTCATTTTACGTGTATGACTGTATTGTCTGAATGTACACCCTTGTTGTGTAATGCCCAAGGAGGTCAGAAGAGGGCACTGGATCCCATGGAACTCGAGTTACAAATGGTTATTAGCTATCATGTGGGTGCTGGAAGCTGAACCCCGGTCCTCTGCAAGAGCAGCTGGTGTTCCTAACCACTGAGCCATCTCTCCAGATCCAAAAAGGTCTTTTTTTGGGGGGAGGAGGGGATCTTTTTGAGAAAGGGTCTCTATGTAGCTCTGGCTGTCCTGGCACTTGCTATACGTAGACCAAGCTGGCCTCGACCTCACAGAAATCCGCCTGCCTCTGCCTCCTGAATGCTGGGATTAGAGGTGTGCGCCACTGCACCCGGCACAAGGTATGGCTTTTATAACTCCTTTTTGGCACCTTCATGCCAAGTGCGCTGTCATCTGTTTTCTCCTTCCTCTGACAGACTTGATTTGCTCTTATTTTCCACATAGCTGGAGTGTTCATCTTACCAACCAACCTTTGGGCTCTTCTTTCCAAAGCTAGAGCAACAGGGAAGTATTAGTTCTAGAAGTATGGGAAAACACTCCTCCATCTGGTTTAAGGAGGGAGAGGTAAAATATGTTTGTACAGCAATCTGAGAAGGTTGAAATAATTTTGTCCATATGGAAGGAAGCAAGAATGGCTCCACTTCCTACTGCAATGTCACCCTCTTCCTCCCTAAGAAGGCAGGCCCAAGGGCACCTAATTCTTAGAAAGTCCTAATGCTTCAGGAACTTCAGAAATCCTCTGAATTTTTTGCACTGTGCTCCATTCCCACATCCTGACCCACACTTGTGACTCGTCATGTGCATTATCTTCACTGGACTCACCAGCATGGAATTCGGTTTATACGTTTTAACTCCCTCACTATTTTCCCACTTGACTAGCTAGGCCAAGGGGAAGATTCCATGTCTGGTTTTGCTCATGTAGATATAAAACTTCATTTATGTATTTTTCACTCGAACAGTAGGACAGAAATCTATGTTTGTTCTCTCTCTCTCTCTCTCTCTCTCTCTCTCTCTCTCTCTCTCTAGTCTTTTTGCGACAGGGTCTCCCTGTAGCCCCAGCTGTCCGGGAACTCACTCTGTAGACCAGACTGGCCTTGAACTCACAGAGATCCGCCCGCCTCTGCCTTCCAAGTGCTAGGATTAAAGACTCACGCCACTATGCCTGACACCGCTATGTTTTCTTATAAGCTCTTGTAACAAGAACTACTGGTCATTCATTACTTACAGTGTTATACAAACTGTGGTCTTATGCAGGTATTTTAATGATTTTTATCACAATTCTACCATTTTCTAGTCTCAGGAAAGGTAAAAGGGGCCTGACCATTGCCAAAGGACTGTTCATGCCAGGTAACTTGTCATTTACCTCTTTAAATTGCTATCAAGGACATAAAAATAATCTTTGCCTATAAACTAATTGTACATACTTCTAGACACTACCTTTCTTTAAAAGGTTGACCTATCTGAACATTGAAAGGAAGAAAAGCTTCAGATTGCTATAAACACCGAACCCCTCTGTGGATCCTACTTGTAACAACTATTTATAATGAGTCCTAATGAAACTTAC
>VZQC01015225.1:60775-179858 GCA_009823505.1 Rhizomys pruinosus | reverse complement strand
ACAGAGAAAGATGCAGGACAGTTATGGCAAAATGCATGATCTGGGATGGGGTTGGGGTAGGGGGGAAGGAAAAGGGAAATATGCCTGATCTGAATTGGAAAATGATGTATGAAATGTACAAAGCACCAATAAAAAATAAATAAATAAATAAAAATAAATAAAAGGTAGCATTTTGCTGGGTGTGGTGGTACATGCCTTTAACCCCAGCACTGGGAGAACGCAGGTGGAGGCCAGCCTAGTTTCCAATTTTCTTTCAGAAGGACTTATATAAAATTTGTAGTAGACAGAAATTGGGGTGATCTGTACTTGTATCTCATCTTCCAGAGATTGCCATTTCTGCTGGAGAGCTCCAAATACAAAAACAATGCAAAAATGCCAAGATCAGCCAAACAAGACAGATTGTGGACTGTGTATAGGTAGCAGGCTGGTAAAACGGGAAAGAGAAGGACATGTTTCTAAAGTTCTTTGTAGAGTACACATCTTATTGGCTTTCCTTCCACTCTTCACCACCTCCATTTCACATAATATTTCCTTGGCTGAAGGCACAGCAGCCTTCAATTTCTAATATAAATTTTATATGTGCTTCTGAAAGAAGTTTTGAAACAAAACCCCAAATTAAATGTCACTTTTTGTTTTTTCATAGTCTTGCAGATGATCTATACGATAGCCTTGTAGCTGATCTGCCATGCCTTGAACCTGCCAAGCAAGTCCAAGCCTCAGTCTATGGACTTGTTTGTATCTCTGTCTAGAAGGCTCTTCCCATTTATCTACAGAGCTCAATCCCTTCATAGTTCTGTTCAATTGTCTCTTCAAAGAGGCTAAAATGACATCATATAAAATCATCTCACCGGGCATGGTGGCGCACCCCTTTAATCATAGCATTCGGGAGGCAGGTGATCTCTGTGAGTTCAAGGCCAGCCTGGGCTAAAGAGTGAGTTCCAGGCCAGCTAGGGCTACAGGGAGACCCTGTCTCAAAAACACACACACACACACAAAAATAAACAAAAATAATTTCATCTCTCCTATGTACAGATGGTTCCTTTTCATGACATTCATCACCAACTAATATGACAGATATTAATTTTTTTTATTATTTATCTTTGTATGTGTATGAATGTACTGTCTGCCTGCAGGTCTGTGCACCCGTGTTGTGCAATGCCGCAGAAGTCAGAAGAGGGTCTCGGATTCCCCTGGAACTGGAGTTCTCCTGGAATTGGAGTTACAGACGGTTCTTAGCCGCCATGTGGGTGCTGGGGATCAAACCCGGGTCCTCTGCAAGAGCGTCGGTGCTCTTAACCGCTAGGCTATCTCTCCAGTCCCGACATATATTAATTTTTATTCCACTACTAGACTGTAAACTTCTTGGGCAGAGACTTTTTTACTATTTTTTTTTTTTTTTACTATTTTGAATACTCCTATATCTTCTGTGTTTAGATACATAGTGGGTAATCAATAAATGTTCTAGATGACAGTTAATTATTAACTGTTCAAATTAAATGACAAATTAATCATAGAAGACATTTCATAGTTAATTGATCATTGAACAGTATGAGTCAGTTAGTATCTGAAAGAAGTACACATCAGAACCACTAGACAGATTCTCCAAAGTATACATGGCTAGACCTTACCACAAACCCAGAGCATCTCATTCTGCACCTATGTTCACTATGTAGACTGAAATGGAAACTTTCGATGCAATTCTGTTTTTGAAATTGTGATTAAAATATATGTAACATAAGTCAGGAGTGGTGGCACATGCCTTTAATCCAACACTCAGAAGATAAGAGCAGGTGTATTTCTGTGCGATGGAGGCCAGCCTGGTCTACATAGCAAATTTCAGGCTAGCTGGGGAGACCCTGTCTCAAACAAAACAAAAGAAAACAAAACAAAACAAAACCCAAAACAAAACATGAACTTCAAAACAAAAGTAACATAAATTTGTTATTTTAATCATTTCCAAGTGATTCTATTTTGCTCATCTGTCTGATACTACCGGCATATATTACGTCAGTTCAGTAGAGAGAAATGAAAAGGAAGCTTTAAGAAAGAAAAGAAAAACAAAAAAAAAAACAACCCAAAACTGGCATCGAGAGGGCTGGAAAGGTGGCTCAGTGGTTAAAAGCATGTTTGCTCTTCCAGAGGACCCAGGTTCAATTCCCAGTACCCACATGGCAGCTAACGACTGTTGGTAACTCCAGTTCCAGGTGATCCAACACCCTTTTCTGGCCTCCACAGGAAGTGCACACACATGGTATACTTAATATGTAAGCAGGCAAAACACTTCTACACATAAAATAAAAATTAATAAAGTAAAAGGCATTGAGTTACATTAGAAGCAGCAGAGGCTTTAGAATGAATCCAGGTCCCCTACTTACTGTGAGACAGAGAAAGTTACTCAAACTCTTCCTTTTTCTACCCATACATTAGGAAAATCTGAACTCACTCTCTCCCCTATGCCCATTTCAAACTGCTCCAAAATTATTGTAAAGCTAAAATGACATAAGTATATAAAGTATTTTAAAATGAATGATAGAAATTAAACTTGAGCCTATTGGTGGAATGTTTCATTAAAGTGAGAAAATAAAATGATACTAGCAAAAAAGACAAAAAGCATATATAATACATGTGTGATTATAAAACTGTCTATTCTGATGAGACAGGTGAGAATGAAAGTTTCTAGGAAGTACTCTGCTATGGGAATATTAGAACAGTGATTCTCAAATTTGAGCAGAATCACCTGGCGGACCCCTTCAAAGACAGAGCTTCTTATGAAGGCATACCTGCACTTTTTTTTGGTGGGGGGTCTTTTTGAGACAGGGTATCCCTTGTAGTCCCAGCTGTCCTAAAACTCACTATGTAGAACAGGCTGGCCTTGAACTCACAGAGATCCACCTCGCTCTTTCTCCTGAGGGCTGAGATTAAAGGTATATGTCCTAGTTTAATTTTTTTTTAAATAAATAAAAAAAAAACTTAAAAAAAATTCCTAACTAGTATCAAGCTTTTTAAAAATTTTTAAAAATCTGATTAAAAATATCAACTACGTATTAGAATTCAACCAAGTGAACAATTTCATCCTAATATGCCAATGATAAATATTCTGAAAATTAAGCAAAAGTAAGGTAATTCTAAAGACTACTTATTCAATTATTTGTATTTTTAATGTGTATGAGTGTTTTGCCTGCATGTATGTAAGTGCGCCCACACTGTACAATGTCAGTGGAGGCCAGAAGAGGGTGTCAGATCCCCTCGAACTGAAGTTGCTGAAAGTTGTTAGCCACCATGTGGGTGGTAGGAATCAAACCTGGGTTCTCTGCAAGAGCAGCCAGTGATCTCCACTGCTAGGCCATCTCTCTCCAGCCCCTTAGCTTACTTTTTAAAACTTAAAATCCAGACAAAAACAAGACATGGCAGTTTTAAAGGGACAAACACTAGAACTAAATTTTGAGGAAAGACATAAAAATACTTACAGGTATGGAGGCATTCTGTCACTGTTGTTGGCTTGATCAGATACCCTTTACATATATAGCAGGTGATGTAAGGATTGAAATCTCTCACCAAGTGTTTCCTTTGGGTAGCCATTTGTGGTTAGCTGGCTTGCAGTTCAGGCAGAAAGGGGTACTAAGTGGATGAAAGGCTGGTCCTAGGAGCTGGCACAATGTTCTGACAGGTGTTCTGAGGCATGAGCACCAATACCCAGACTGAGCATAGATCGTTGATCATCCCTCCTTTTGGTGGTTCTGCTTTTTCATATCTGTTTCCAAAACCACAGAGAGAAGAAAGTGTCAAATTGTTCATACTGTATGTCACTAACAGCAGATCACAGAGGGTCTGAATTTGGTGAGCAGGTGAACAGAAAACAGCCTCACTGTACAATTAACCTGTAGATCTGCTTTGATTTAATCTGAGTGACACTGTCACCCAGACCTGCAGCCCCAACAATCACCTCCACATTAATGACACAAAGCTGATGACTCCAGTTAATACAGTTCCCTGCCAGTACTGCATTCTAACTATCTCCTTGACTCTTCTATCAGGAGTTTCTGCCAATACAAGCTAAGATTCAAAACTGAAGTCACCCCTTCTACCATGCTGCAGCCTACATCTAGTTAATAGTCAAATCAAGCTGAGTTCTTTACCAGTTCTTGAACAGCTACCTTCCTTGGGTACCACCTCTCTTCCTGCAGCTCACTTTACATTCTGCCATCAGTTTACCTCCTCCTTACAAACAAGTTACAAGTTTTGCTGCTGCTTTTTTTTTTTTTTAAACAGGGTCCCCAGCGGGCCTGGAACTCACTCTGTAGACCAGGCTGGCCTTGAACTCAGAGATCTGTTTGCCTCTGCTTCGCCAGTGCTAGGTTTAAAGGAGTGCACTACCACACAGGACTTAAAGATGATTCTTAGCTGCCATGTGGGTGCTGGGTCCTCTGCAAGAGCAGTTGGTGCTCTTAACCCCTGAGCCATCTCTCCAGACCCTGCTGCTTGTTCTATAAGATGCAAGCTCCTTCCCCAGGTTGACTTTAACCTTTCCTTCAACACTTTTCTTCAGGGAAACTGAGGGATCACTGCCCTCCTGTCCTCCACCCAACAGGCTGTCTCCGGATAAGCCTTTCCTCTTTTCTTTCTGCATGTTACTTGTCCCTTGGAATCCTTGTTCCATGCTGTCTTCAACGTAGTCTCCCCTCCTTTGTAAAGCTTTTCTTTTCCCTAATTACATTTTCCTTTCATTTGATTTAGAGTTAACATTCATTCATTCATTCATTCATTCTTTTTTTTCTGAGGCAGGGTCTCATGTAGCTCTGGTTGGCCTAGAACTCCTGATGTAATCTTGAACTTCTGATCCTCCAGCCTCCCACTCCAGTGCTGGGATTATAGGCCTGTACCTCCACATCCAGTTCACACTGTAATAGGAATCAAAGTCAGGCATCACGCATACGATGTAAACATTCATTCTACCAAATATACATATATTTGGTCTTCTGGGGACAGGGTATCCGTGTAGCCCTAGCTTTCTTGGAACTCACTGCTGTGTAGACCAGGCTGGCCTTGAACTCACAGAGATTCACTGACCTCTGCCTTCAGGGTGCTGGGATTAAAGGCGTGTGCCACCACTCCCCGCCCAATATTTATTCTTTATCTCTTCCATTAGACAGAACATCTTCAATAGAAATCAGTCACATTTAATAGATGTATAACCTAGAGAATATACTTTCCTCCCCTAAAACTCAAGTTGTTTGTTTTGTTGCGTTTAATCGTAAAATGAAAATAGCACTAGCCACCTAGAGAAGTGAGGTTAAACCAGAGAATAGAGTTAACGTAGATTGAAAACTGAATGAATGTCATTCATTTTTCTTGCAACCTTAAGTACTGCTGACCTGTACATAGGTTACTTTAAAAAACTTTTTTTAAAGTTCAAGGAAGGTGTCCTTTTAGAGAAAACTACATGATAAGACACCGATTATCCAAAGCTCCTTCTATAAACAGGAACTTTTCTCCAGTCTTGCCTGTTTGCTCGTGGGCGAGTGTAAACGGCGTCATCCCACCAGCCCATACCCAACCAAGAAGATGCAGAACATGGCTCTCCATGTCACCCTCCTAGACCTTTGGGAAATCCTGCGGAGGATGTGACAGTGTAGTTAGGTGGATCGCCGGGGTGCTGGCCTTGGCCCCGTGTCGTGTCTGACCTTCAGCAAAGCATGTAACCCCGCGCTGGGTCTCAGCTCCTCTGGGTGGGAACTGCCTGCCCCGCCTTTCCCACAGGTCTGTCTGGACGCTCTGGAGGAAGAGTTCAGGGAAGGCGGAACCACAGGACCGTCCCCGCGCCCGTGGAAGGAAGCCAGCGCCAGCGGCGCCACGGAGAGGGCCGCAGGCAACTTTTCCACGTTGGCGGCGCGGCTCCGGGTTCCAGCGCTTGGCCGCTCGGCAGGTGCCCGGCCCGCGTCGCTCGCGCCGCACTCCGCGGGACAGGACAGGGGCCCGTGGCCGGGCGGGCGGGCGGGCGAACGCCGCCTCCCAGCCGAACGACCGACGCGGAGCCCGCCGTCTGTCTCCGTCCCCGCCCCCGAGAGGCTCCGGCTCGGCGCCCGCCGCGGCAGGTGTCTGGGGCGCCGCCACCAACGGCGCAAACTTGGACGCGCAGCCAGGGCTGCCCGCGCCGCTCGCGCCACCTCATCCCGCGCGGAACCTACCAGCCGCCGCCGCCGCCGCCGCTCCTCAGGCCGCCCGCGCGCCACCTCCGAGCCCGGGAAAGTGAAAGAGAAACAGCGCCCGCCGCGGCCTGGCCGGTCCCCGCGCCCCGTCCGCCCTCCCCCTGCAGGCGGGAGCGCGCCGGCTCCGCGGGGGCCTCTCGGCTCGGGCCCGATAGGGCGCGGCGGGCCTCGGGGCAGAGCGGAGCCGCCTCCAAGGGCAACTCCACCCACTTCCAACCGCCCGCGCCGCCCGCCCTCACCGCGGCCACGCCCACCGGCCACGCCCCTCCGAGAGGCACGCCCTCAGCCTACCCTGCGTGCTGGTGCTCAGCCTAGGTGTTCTGGCCATCCACGCTCCCGCCCTGGGAGACACGTAGCTTAGGTCAAGTTTTACAGTCTTCTTATCTTGGACCACCCCTTCCCCGTAGTTGTAACCAAAAGTGGTATATTTTCCTTCGCGGGTTTAAGAGCAATGGTGGACACGGACTGAGTCACCCTACTATACTGTGTCTTCAGGCCATCCTGTAAAGGTGTTTACTGCCACACCAGATTCCCAGCACCCACCTATTGTTAGGAGAGAACTGACTCCTGCAAGTTGTTGTCTGACCTCCACAATGGTGCCTCAGCCCATGAACCACACACGCATACACGCGCAAACTTTTTTTTTTTTTAATGTGCTCTCAGCTGTGTTCTTCATCACAGTAAGACCCAAGGGGTTGTACAGTGGACGCAGACATTGAACTTGTGGCTGTACTGTGGGTTCAGCAGTAATGATCACAGAAAGCTACAGGTAAATGGAAACTCTGTGTGTGGGGGATGAGTGCTAAGAGTTTATTACTGTTTTCAAAGTTCAAAACAAACAACTGCCCCCCAATTGCTCTTTCTAGTGGACTTTGAGATTTACTAGACACCATTCCTTGAAGGCCAAGGATTCGTCCAAAAGCACACACTGAAAAACCCCTCTTCATTCCTCTCCTACTACATTTCACAAACTGACAAATTTCTACTACTAATACAACTTGGCTAAACCTAAGTTAGAGCTGGTCCTTTGCTTCCTCAGAAGACTGCAATCCAGGACTCCTTTCAGAATAGGAGGCAAAAACGAGGAAACCTTCACTGACCAAATGAAGCATTTTGCAAAGGCAAGCTGCAAAAAGGACCTCCAGTCTTACACAGAGAAAGAGGAAAAGGGTTGGAATCCCGTCATCTCCTTTGTAAGAGCCAGAGCAGGGTGGCTAAAGAATTCACAGTGAATGTGAAGTATTTGCTTTATCTCCTGCAGACAGACAGGCAGCACCTCTGCCCAGGATGATAGATTGTGGAGATGACTCCAGTAGCAAACAAACAAACCCACCCAGCACGGGTCTTAATGCCCCCACAGAGGGTCCAGTGGTACATCTCAAATCGAAAATGCACCAACCAAGAAGTTCTACCCATGAGTGAAACAAGTTGTTGTTTTAATATTGTAGGAGGAAGAATACATCTGAAATAGCTTTCAGTGACTGCTTTATCATCTAAGGACCCTTTTGCAAAACTATGTATTTCTAAGCTGGGGTCAATTTCAACAAGACAGCAATCACAGTATGTAAAAGAAAACAAGTCAGGTAAAATGGCTATGGGATTACTCAGAGTGTCTGTCATCTAGATACTGAACATACCAAATGTGAAAAGCCAACCTGTCTCTAGTGTGTTTAAAATATGCAATGGAAGACCCTACTGAATTCACTGCAGTACAGACAAAACCACCCAATATTTTTCTATTTTGTGTCTAAAATTATTTAATTTTTATTTTTTTTGTCCAGACAGGGTCTCCCTATAGCTGCTGCTGGCCTGAAACTCTTGGATCTGTAGACCAGGCTGGCCTTGAACTCACAGAGATCTGCCTGCCTCTGCAGATTAAAGGTGTGTGCCACCACACCCAGCTTAAATGTATTTTTCTTTTTTTTTTCTTTCTTTTTTAAATTTATTTATTTATTTATTTATTTTTGGTCTTTTCAAAACAGGGTCTCCCTGTAGCCCCAGCTGTCCTGGAACTCACTCTGTAGAGCAGGCTGGCCTTGAACTCACAAAGATCCGCCTGCGTCTCCCTCCCGAGTGCTAGGATTAAAGGCAAAGGCGTGTGCCACCACGCCCGGCTCTTAAATGTATTTTTAAGAAATAACAGTTTGATGCTGGCGACATGGCTCATCAGTTAAGAGCACTGACTGTTCTTGCAGAGGACCTGACTTCGATTCCCAGCACCCACATGCTGGTGGTGGTGGTACACACCTTTAATCCCAGCACTCAGGAGGCAGAGGCAGGTGGAGCTCTGTGAGTTCAAGGCCAGCCTGTCTACACACCATGTTCCAGCTCCAGGCCAGCTGAAACTAAAGGGAGACCCTGTCTCAAAAAAAAAAAAAAAAAAAAGAAATAACAGTTCATGGGCTGGTAGAGAAGATTGGCTCGATAGTTAAATGAGAGACACAGCTCTGCAGAGGTTCTGGGTTCCAAGTCTCAGAAGACATGAGGTATAACTTACACAGTTCTTAGGAACGATCACTTATACATAAAATAAAAATAGGAAATAAAATTACGTTTTTAAAAAGCGGTTTTCATGGGCTTGGGGAGAGATGCATCAGTTGGGTTTAAGAGCACTGGACTGCTCTTGTAGAGGCTTGGGTTTTGATTCCCCAGCATCACACGAATGGGATGGCTAAGAACACATCTTCTAAAAGTCCCGTTCCCAGGGGAAAAAAAAAAAACCGACACCCCCTCCTTGCTACCGTCTGCGGCACTGGGGCCAGGAAGGGTAGAGGTGCACCAACTACATGCCGACAGTACACTCATAACAAAAACAAAACCACAAAAAATAAAAAAAAAAAAAAAAAAAAAAGTGGCTGGAGAGATGGCTCATCGTTAAGAGTGCCCAACACACTCTTGCAGAGGACATGGTTCAAATACCAGCACCCGCGCATTGGTGGCTATGGGGTGGGTGTGGTGGCTCGTTGGCCTGTTAAATCTTGAAAAAACACTTGGGAGAGCAGAGACAATTGGAACTCGGTGAGTTCAAGGCACCCCGTCTACAGAGTGAGTTTCCAGGCCACCTAGGGGCCTTATAGGGAAACCCTTGTCGTCAAAAAAAAAAAAAAAAAAAAAAAAAAAAAGTGCATGTCACTAATACAAGAAGGTATGTGAGTAAATAAATTGTGAGTTAAGCACAGTTACACTGGAAGAGAAAATTAAGCTTGAATCTTGGGTAATAATAGCAAGCAATACAGACATAGAAAAAATAGAGAGTGGTCACAATATGGCAAAGGGAAGTCCTTGAAGTTGTAGATATGGAAGGGTGGGAAATTGCTAGAGTGTGTGGGATGTAGAATTGACAGGTTGGGAATACCTCGGAGTCCCAGACATGAATACTGTATGCAAGCAACTACTTTATTTTGTTGATCACCCTACGACAAAATGGTTTGACAGTGTGAACTGTCTCTAAATGGCATTATTCTCAAATCACTCAAGCTATCAAAAAACGAACCTCACTTACTCTCAGTCATAATAGATAAAATAAAGAACAAACCACAGTATGTGTGTGGAAGATATATATAATATATGTATATCACATATATATAATAGTACATATAAACATATCTTATATATACATATATAGTATAATAGATTAGATATATATCTTCAAATATTTGAGGCTGGGGATATAATTCAGTGGTAGAGTACTTCTCTCTAGTACATGCAAGGCCCTAGGTACAGTCCCCAGGACTGCAAGTGAAAACCAAGAACAAAGCCAGGCATGGTGGTAGCCCCAGCTGGCCTTGAACTTGCTGTGTAGACCAGGTTGGCTTTGAACTCACAGAGATCCTCCTGTTTCTGCCTTCTCAGTGCTGAGATTAAAGGTGTGCACCACCATGCCCAGCTTTGTTCTTGGAACTCACAGAGATCCGCCTGACTCTGCCTTTGGAGTGCTGGGATTAAAGGCATGTGTCACCTCACCCAGCCGAAAATTCTTAAATAAGACTTATTTAAATAAAAAAAAAAATACCAAAACTAAATAAGACTTAAATAAAAAAATAAATTATACCAAAATAATGTCAGGAAAGATTTTATTTCATGGACACAGAAACCACGACCTTAGGAAGTGGCAAATCATAACCATAGCTGATTTTCACTGAACCAAAATCAAGTGTCATGTTAAGACATGGTCTTCCTTTAGCCCCAGCTGACCTGGAACTCCCTATGTAGAGTGGGCTGGCCTTGATCTTACAGAGCCCCCTGTCTCTGCCTCCCAAGTGCCGGGATTAAAAGCATACGAACAACACCTGGCCCTTTTAGAACTTTTCAGCTACAAGAGTTTATGGGTATATGGTAAACATAATAACTTAAAAGTAAACCAGAACACAATGCACAGAGCTTCAATAAAACATTGGCAAAAAAAAAAAGTAAACCAGAACATATAGAAGAGGATGAAAGGGGTAGAGTTAATATTAGCCATTTGTTCTCCTAATTAATAACAATATCAATTAACTAATTTTAATTGTATAACTTTTATTTGAAAAGTAGGGTGATATATTTCCCTGAAATGTTAAATAAAATATGCTTTTATTTATTATAATTTATCTCCTGTACCTAAATATATTTACTCTTTTAACAGAGAGCCTTTAGCACATAAACTACTACCTGTAATCTAAATGCCTTCTTATAGAGATCACAGAAAATATTAAAAGCTAATATTCTACTGGGCCCTGGTGCAGTTAATTTATGACCATGAATATTACAGCTCAAAATCAATGACTGCCTAAAATCAATAATGGAGGAGTGGGAGGGGAACGAGAACTGAAGGTCCAGTCACTTTTAACCCTGCTTCCTTTTCTCCTCCTTCCCCCACTCCTACGACCCATCAGTTCTCCAGGACTCTGCCTTCGCCTCTGAAAGCCCCCACTCTCCTCTGCCTGCTCAGATCATCATCATCTCTACTCTTCATTCTCCCAATAGGTCTCTTGTGTCACACCATCCTTGGCAGAGCCACACAGAGTTAGGACTCCTAAGTACAGCTTGCAACATGCTGTTCTTTGACTTAAAAATCCCATTAATTAATTAATTAATTAATTAATTAATTAATTAATTAATTTATTGTATTTTTGAGACAGGGTCTTCCTTTTAGTCCCAATTGGCCTGGAGCTCACTCTGTAGACCAGGCAGGCCTTGAACTCACAGAGATCCTCCTGCCTCTGCCTCCCGAATGCTGGGATTAAAGGTGTGCGCCACCACGCCCAGCAAAAAATCCCCTTTATTTTTAAGAGAAAGCTGAAACACTTGATCAGGCCATCATCCCAGATCCCTGTCCATTCTGTAGCCCCTCCTGACTTCCATGATCCAGCCCTAATGAATCTCTCTCCCTCTAGCTAGCTAGATGGGGCTTCTTACAATTTGGCACCCTGATCTGATCCCCTCACTCTTCCCTGTCCCTGTTAAAACTGAACAATATTTTATCCTTTAGGTCTCAGGCTGATTTCAAAGGCTATCTTCCTACACACCCCAAAACTGCTGAGGAGTCTTCTCTATAGGCATAGACCATATGTGTAAATGATAGTACATTCTGGTTTTTATTAATTTTTTTGGCATGTGTCTGCGTGTGTATGGTATGCATGTATGTGGAGGCCTGAGGCTGTTGTCAGATGTGCTTCTCCATCACCCATCACTGTCCACAATATTCTAAGGTTGCTAACCTAGACCTCCCTGATATGGCTAGTCTAGATTGCTCTAAGGATTGCCTGTCTGCCTTTTGAGTGCTAGAATTGTAGGCAGACTGCCTCAATTGCCCAGCATTTGTGTGGGTTCTGGGATTCAAACTCCAGTCCCTTATGTTTGCCTGGCAAGTGCTTTATCTGCTGAGCCATCTCCTCAGCTCCAAACAACGAATTCTTATTCTGTCTTGAATTGTTCTATTTAGTAGTCTGAACATCGAATGTGAGCCCAGTGTGAGCCGCTGACTATGCATACCTAGTGTAGGTAACAGCAAACAATAAACACTCAAATAAATACTTATTAAAAATGTAATCATGCTGGATGTGGTGGCACATTACTGTGCAGGGGTCAAGATATCAGCCCTCTGTGCCCACCCTGCCTGTTACCTAGGGCAGGGCAGCAAGGCATTGGCCCCAAAGCTCTGAAATGGAAAAGGCGGGAAGGAGAAATCCAGTACACTAGAAACAAGTGCAGAGAAATGCATTAGACATGGGGAGCAGACCCATCAAAGTTAAGACTTCAAAGTAGTATCTTTGTTTTTTTTTCCGTTGTCTTATATATGTATACATGTGTATGTGTGCACATATATGTGGATATGGAGATCAGAGGATGATGTTAGGTACGTTCTTCAATCACTGTCCACCATCTTTGGAGACAGTCTCTCACTAAGCCTGGGCTCACCAATGGGCTAGACTGGTTGGTGAGCTCATATCGGGGACTCATCTGTCTCTTACCTGCTGCCCTAGGGTTACAGATGTGTGTAGCCACACCTAGATGTTTTACACATTGAGTGCTGGGGGGGGGTTTCCAAACACAGGCACTCATGCTTGCATGGCAAACCATTTGCCTGCTGAGCCTTGTTACCAGCCCCCAGATAAGTATTTTAAAGCTGTATTATGCTAAAATGAAAGATCGACATGTTTTTCTTCTTTGGAAAACAGAAAAAAAAACAAAACCAAAGAAAACATTTGTTTTCTTTGCTATGGTGTTACTAGTTGGCTGGAGCAAGTTCCAGTCATACTGGAAAAGCAGAGAACAGAACAGAACGCACTCAAATTCTAAAACTGAATTCACTCTAGTCATCAAGGTGATATTTCAAACCATCTTTGTAAAACTGCAATGGTTGTTTGGAGAGGTTAGATTAAATTCATGAGGGTAATAAATAGACAAGTGATTGAAAAATAAAGAAGAAACTAAGAACATCCATCAAATCTCAATGGAGATGATTCCAAGTTAGGAAATTCTAGCCCCAAGGACCTGTTTTTTGATAGGATAAGTCATGACACTTCCTCAGTTTAATTTTTTTTCTATTAAAATTGAGATTATGGGGCTGGAGAGATGGCTCAGCAGTTAAGAGCACAGGCTGCTCTTGTAAAAGATGGGGTTTAAATTCCATCACCCACATGGCAGCTAACAACTGTCCATAACTCCAGTTCCAGGGGATCCAACACCCCCTTCTCTCCACGGGCATTGCACAATACAGGTGCACTTCCACGCAGTACATGCATGCATGCATATATATATATATATATATATATATCATAAAAATAGTAAATGAAATTATATCTTCCTTTGGTTAGAGGAAGTACTTGGGACAAAATCCAGACCCTTGCACAGGCTAGGCAAGTGCTCTACCACTGAGCTACATACCCAGCTGGAAATTGAGATTATATTTTCATCTTTATCATTAGGTTACAAGGAAGATTTTCTTTTTTTTTAAATTTTATTATTTTTTATGTGTTTGAGTGTACTGTCTGCATGTAGGTTGGTGCACCCATGTCGTGCAATGCCCGTGAGGTCAGAAGAGGGCGTCGGATTCCCCTGGAACTGGAGTTAAAGGTGGTTCTTAGCCACCATGTGGGTGCTAGGGATCGAACCTGGGTCCTCTGCAAGAGCAGTTGGTGCTCCTAACCGCTGAGCCATCTCTCCAGCCTGGAAGATTTTCTTTATGTATGTTGCTACAACAAGTAAGATTAATATATTTTTTTATTTATTATTTTTTATGTATATGGGTATACTGTCTGCATGTAGGTAGGTGCACCCGTGTTGTGCAATGCCGCAGAGGTCAGAAGAGGGCATTGGATTCCCCTGGAACTGGACTTAAAGATGTTTTTTATTTATTTATTTATTTTATTTTTTTGGTCTTTTTGAGACAGGGTCTCCCTGTAGCCCCAGCTGTCCTGGAACTCACTCTGTAGACCAGGCTGGCCTTGAACTCACAAAGATCCACCTGCCTCTGCCTCCCAAGTGCTAAAGATGGTTTTTAGCCACTATGTGGGTGCTGGGAATAGAACCCAGGTCTTCTGCAAGAGCAGTTGGTGCTCTTAACCACTGAGCCATCTCTCCAGCCCCCTACAACAAATAAGATTAAAATGATAGATGAGAAGTACTTTTCAAACTATAAGCCAGGAAGTTTAAGTAATAATTTTGTGGGTCACCCTTAGTTGAATGGCACCTTATAATACTACAACAAAAGTTCATCGAATATTCAGATGCGAAATAGAGTGAGCTCATGATGATAGACCTAGACACTCTAGGCTTGGTGAATGGATTCCAGAGGAACATGAAGAAAGGATGCAATGACCAGAGAGTTTTCCTGCCTGTGCTCTCTGTGTTGCACCCTACTTTAAAAGATAAGATGGGGAGATCCAAATATTTTACTAGGAAACCAGTGTCTATAAAAGTTTTAATAATTAAGTTAGTTCAACATCAATTTAGTTCCCTCCACCAAGAAGTGAACAGAACTTTTTTCTATAAAACAGAAATTCTCCATAGGGGGATCATAGTTAATGAGCTTTCCCTTAAGCTATCTGTTCCTGAATCTGCCAGGATTAGCTGATTCCTTAGTCCAAAGGCAAGAAGGAAAATCAAAGTAGGAGACAAGACCTCAGTAATGAGCTAACAGTGTCAGTAAACTCCAGGCTGATGGGGAGGTGAAGAGCTAGCAGGAGAGTGCAGCCAGAAAAGGAGATGGCAGATCCCAGAAGGAAGGGCTCTTCTCCCTCCCATTTCATAATTCTGTCTTGGCTGTAAACCGCAGAAAGAAAGGTGAGAGGCAGGAATCAAGAACAAAATCACTCTTAAAAATAAAAGTTAAGGGGGTTTGAGAGATGGCTCAGCAGTTAAGAGCACTGGCTGCTCTTGCAGAGGACCCGGGTTCGATCCCCAGCACCCACATGGTGGCTGAGAACCGTCTTTAACTCCAGTTCCAGGGGAATCTGACACCCTCTTCTGACCTCTGCAGCATTGCACGACACGGGTGCACAGACCTGCATGCAGAAAGCACATTCATACACATACGAAAATAAAATTTTTTAAAAAGCTAAAACTAGTGTGTTGTTTTAATATATCCAAGCAATTAATGACTAGGGTATAGTTTTTTGTTAGGTTTATAGAAAACCAGAGATGTGGTCTAAATTAAAGCAGAGAGACCTTAGCTAAAATATAGGACAGAAATAATTCTTCTTCTTCTCCTCCTCCTCCTCGTCCTCCTCCTCCTCCTCCTCCTCCTCCTCCTCCTCCTCTTCCTCTTCCTCCTCCTCCTTCTTTGGTCCTTTTAAGACGGGGGTCTCCCTGTAGCCGCAAATAGTCTGGAACTTGCTATGTAGAACAGGGCGGCCTTGAACACACAGAGGTCTCCCTGTATCTGTTGGGATTAAAGGCATACACCACCACACCCAGTTATAGATAGAAATTCTTAATTCTTGGGGCCTGAAGCTGCATGAGGACACATGTGCATAAAGGTCAGGAGCTTCAGCCAGACCAGCTGGAATGCTAAAAGAAGCTGGGCTCTTCAGCCAGGCTGATTATTCACCAGGGCAGGGCGTCTGCAGCAGCATGGGCCCAGATACCCAGAAAGCTGGAGCACAGGGTAGGGAGCAACATTGCAACATCCCCCCACCCCCTCACTCCAGTTGCAGAGCTAGTGTCCCAGTGGAACCACAGTAGTGATTCCCAGGTGCAAGGCGATAAAAGAAACAACAGTGGCTGGAGAGATGGCTCAGCCGTTAAGAGCACCGACTACTCTTGCAGAGGACCCAGGTTCAATTTCCAGCACCTACATGGTGGCTAAGGACCAACTTTAACTCCAGTTCCAGGGGAATCCGACGCCCTGTTCTGACCTCTGCGGCACTGCACGATGCAGGTGCACCAACCTACATGCAGACAGTACACTCATACCATAAAAAAAAAAAATAAAATAAAATAAACAACAATCCTGACACAACAGTCCCTGAACACCAAACCCCAGAACCAACTTAGAGGAACTGGCTGGCAGGAAGCTGAGTGAGCACAGTGTTCAGCAGGATACCGACCTGGTTGTTACTCAGTTTTTGGAGAACCTTCAAAGAGAAACGGAGGAGTGAGCTAGACCTTCCAATAATATATAATGAAAAGTGAAATCCTGAAAGCTAGACCAAGCAACCGTCCATAAACAAGGAGAAAACAACAAAGATGTCTAAAGGAAACAAGCAAAGCAAGCCTTCAACACAGCAAAGAAACATTTGAAATTTGCATTAAAATACAAACAACAAAATAAATGCCAAAAACACAACGAAAGAAAAACATGGGAAAAGCACATAATAAACACACACTAAACACAACTAATCCTATAGAAGATTGCTTCAATGAGACCTCCCTGGAGGTAACCCAGGACACATCTTAGAAGAACAACCATAGGCATATTCAAAGAAATTAAAGAATATAAAGAACAAATCAGAGAACGAAGTGGGAGAATGAAAAACTCAGGAAGGAACTAGAGGGAGAGAACGATAAACTTCAGAAAGAACTAGAGGGAGAGAATGATAAACTTCAGAAAGAACTAGAGGGAGAAAATGACAAACTCTGGAAGGAAGTGGAAACACTGAAAAGATCCCATGCTGAAATGAAAAAGGAAACCAACCAGCAATGCAAGGAGCTACAAGAAGAGAATGACAAGCTCCAAAAGGAAGTGGAAATACTAAAGAAATCTCAAGACAAGGAAATAGAATACTCATCCAATCAACAGTAGCCTTTCTTTACACCAACAACAAGCAACTGAAGAATGAATACAAGGAGACCTTCCCACTCATAATAGCCTCAAAAACAATAAAATACCTAGGAACAAACCTAACCAAAGACACCAAAGATCTCTATAACAAAAATTTTAAACCCCTGAAGGAGGAGATTGAAGAAGACATCAGAAGATAGAAAAACCTCCCTTGCTCATGGGTTGGAAAAATTAATATAATAAAAATGTCCATTTTACCCAAATTAATATACAGATTCAATGAAATCCCAATTAAAATCCCCATGAGTTTCTTCACAGACTTGGAAAAAAATCCTTAAATTCATATGGAAAAACGAAAGCCCCCGAGTAGCCACAGCAACCCTGAGCAAAAAGCAATACAGGGGGGATCTCTATACCAGACTTCAAACTGTATTACAGGGCTATTTCATAAAAACAGCCTGGTACTGGCACAAAAACAGACCTATAGACCAATGGAACAAAACCGAGGATCCAAACTTGAGCACATACAATTTCAGCCACCTCATATTTGACAAGGGGGCCAAAAAGACTCAATGGAGGAAAGACAGCATCTTCGGCAAATGGTGTTGGCAAAACTGGATCACCACTTGCAGAAGAATAAAATTAAACCCCTACCTCTCGCTCTGTACAAAAATCAATTCCAAATGGATCAAAGACCTCAATGTGAAACCCAAAACTCTGAAGGTGACAGAAGAAAATGTTGGCAGCAACCTACAAGACATAGGCATAGGAAAAGACTTTCTAAATCAGACAGCAGCTGCACAGGAAACAAGGTTGACAATTGACAAGTGGGACCTTATTAAACTTAAAAGTTTCTGTATAGCAAAAGAAACAATCAGGGAAGTGAAGAGAAAACCCACAGAGTGGAAGGAAACCTTCACTGCTGATACATCTGACAGAGCATTAACTTCCAGAATATGTAAACTACTCAAAAAACAAAGAAGAAAGAAAACAAATGACTCATTCAAAAGATGGAGTAAAGAGCTGAACAGAGACTTCACAAGTGAAGAAATAGAGATGGCTGAGAAACATCTTAAAAAGTGTTCAACATCGCTAATAATTAAGGAAATGCAAATTAAAACCACTTTAAGATATCACCTCACTCCGATAAGGCTGGCTAGGATCAAGAAAACAAATGATACCAAATACTGGAGAGGCTGTGGGGAAAGGGGAATACTCATCCACTGCTGATGGGAATGCAAACTTGTACAACCATATGGAAAGCAGTGTGTAAAACGCTTAAAAGACTTAAAATGAGCCTACCACCTGACCCAGCCATATCATTTCTGGGTATATACCCACAAGACTCATCCTACTGCAGAGATACATGTACAGCCATGTTTATTGCAGCTCTCTTCACAATAGCAAAGAGCTGGAACCAACCCAAGTGTCCCTCAACTGATGCATGGAGAGAGAAAATGTGGTTCATCTACACAATGGAGTTCTATGCAGCAGTAAAGATGATATCATGAAATTTGCAGGTAAATGGATGGAACTGGAAGATATTATGTTAAGTAAAGTAACACAGTCCCAGAAAAACAAAAGATGAATGGTATCCCTCATCTATGGATGCTAGCACTAAGTACCTAGTTGTAAGGCAAACTAAGCAACATTAATTCTATATTCCTTGTGATTTGAAAACAACTGTGCTCTTATATTTTGAATCCCTAGACAGGTTCTAGAACTAACCTACCATTTATTTTCAGACTATGGATTTTTGGTATATGATGGTGGCATGTATACATGTTTTAGAGTAACATAAAGTTAAAATGGAAAAATGCAAATCAAGAAATATGATATGTAAATAACAGTTTGTTTTCAGAAGATACAATTTTAGTATAGGTGCAATGTATCAGGCTGGTGTAACTTAGCCTTTCTGGGTGCTTAATGACTATACTTGATGCCCATAACAATTTGGCAGAGGGACCTAAGGGATAATTTTATTCCTTGCCCTCAGAAGTCAACTAAGTCTCAAGAGACTATGCATGGGGGCATCTCTTGAAATGTCCTGCAAATGGGGGGTCGCCAGTCTTCCTATGTAGGGAGGTCTTGGAGATACACTAATGAGATTTTAGCCAGTATCTAGTCTACAAAGAGGAAAGTCTGCTCATGCTTCAAAAAGGGAAGCCTGGTCTAGCAAGACCTGATTTTTGTCCTTGAGTGGATGGAACTGGTAAATGAAAAGCCGAAAGGAGCCAGGGGTTCCCTCTTCCCCCCCAAAAAAACCCCAAGTGACCCCTGAGGACAAGATCCTCAACTGACCTTGAGACCTTGGTTAATCTGGGCTAACTGTGTGGACTTAAGCATCCAAAAGGATAGTATAACCAAAAATCAATAATCGGTAAGGCCTGAGAAATTGTACTTAAGATATAAAACTTGAGGTCTTAGTAAATAGACAAAAAGAAAAAAAAAAAGAGAGCACTGTTGTTTGGCCTGTCTTCAATTGTTACTGGCAAGTGCATTAACTCTGTGGCTGCCACTGTTTCTGTCATTCTTTGAAGATATGAGACACAGCTTTTTAACCCTCCAATATGAACTGAAGAATCATGTCTCTCCAAGAATCCTCCAAACCTTCAATGCCAGATGGGGACTACTGAGATACCCAGCTTGTGGACTGAGAAGCTACTGGTATTTCAGCCTCTTCAGAGTATAGACTGCCATTGTTGGACTACCCAGGCTGTATCATGGAGGCCAGTACAGGAAAATCAAGACAGGACGCATGCATACTGGACCTCGTTTGGGTTACCATGGGCGGAAAAGACCTCAGTGTGGACAAGGGCAGGATTGATGGTTGATTGGGCTTGCCAAGGAGGAACCTTCTTCCTTAAGGAAAACATGCACATCTCTTAGCAAAAAAAAAAAAAAAAAAAAAGAAATAAGAGAAAATTTCCACTTGGGAGTTGGAGTGCCCCTCGACCAACCAATCTATAGAGAAAATGTGGTACATTTACACATAAAGAAAGATGGCATCATGAACTTTGCAGGTAAATATATGGACCTAGAATATATTATTCTAAGTGAAGTAACACAGTCCCAGAAAACCAAAGGATGAATGGTATCCCTCATTTATGGATCCTAGCACCAAGCACCTAGTTGTAAGGCAAACTGAGCCATGTCAATTTTATATTCCTCTTTTTCTGAAAGCAACTGTGCTCTTATAATGTGAATCCCTTAACAGGCTCTAGAATTAACCTACCACTTATTTTCAGACTTTGTAATCTTGGTATATGGGTGGAGGATAGGTAGTCATATTTTAGAGTAATATAAATTTAAAATGGAAAATGTGAATCCTGAAATATGATTTGGAAATAACATGCAGTTTATTTTCAGATGACATAATTTTAGTATAGGTGTGACATATATTATATATACATATATACATATATATATATATAATATATGTCAAATACAAATACAATACAAATTGGAGGGAACACCAACAACAAAAGAACTGGGACACACAACTGACTTAAACAGTAAAGTTATCCCCAAAGCAATAACCTTCTGTTTTGAAAAACTTTAGAAAGACTCAAAGAAAGATACAAGGCAGGTATGGCAGAATGCATGAACTCAGGTGGGATGGGGGGCATGGAAAGGGAAAGAGTCTAATTGGACTGAGAAATGATGGATGAAATGCACAAAACTTCAATTAAAATAATAAAAAATATAAAAGAAATTCTTAGTTCTTCAACTTCAGAATGATAAACCTTAGAAGCTGTGATAACTTCCTGTTTATAGTTCAAAAGGAAAGAAACATGTCTTTAATAGTTATCTCTATTGAGAGGCATTATCTTAGCCTTCTGGAGAAAGTCCTTCCCATAAGAAATCTTTAATATCTTCTTGATGAGAAGCCAGGAAAAAAAACACCATCATCAAAGCATCTTCTATAAAGTAACATATGAAAATGTAAGTTTGCTACATAGAAATATGGTTAACAGAGCCCAAATTCCACAGTACTTGGCTTTTTATGTGGGTGCTAGGGATCTGAATTCAGGTCATCATGCCTACTCAAGAAGCCCTTTACTAATTGGGCCACAGTATAAACATTTTAGGCTTTGAGGATCACAGTAATTTCTGTGACAATTACTCAAATCTGCTCAGTTAGGGCAGAAGCTGCCAAAACAATATATAAACAACATAAACATGCCCCCCCCCAAAAAAAAAACTACTTCAAAAACAGGCAGCAAGCCAGACATAACCCTTGGGCAGTAGCTTGTTAACGCCTGTTCTGTAGAACATTTTTTGTGGACATGCATTAATGGTTCATAGCCAAAGGTTTCCTGTGTCCAAGGGTTGATGACAATTCTGATGAATTCTTCACAACAGTTTCAAGTGTAGAATTTTATGATTCCCATTTGCAGGCAATGGATAAAGTATAGTGGCTTTTCAAATGACCTCATCACCATCTTCATCATCACCAAAGAGCTTACAAAGTTAGAAACTACTGTTTTTTTCTGCTCTGCTAAAGTTTACAATAATTTTGTCTTTCTCCTGTGTCATAACAGAAGATGTCTTTCAAGAAAGAGAAATGTTAAAAACATTTTGTTCTGTTGGTCAAAGGGCAGGCTTTGGCTTCATGTTTTGTACCCTCAAACACCCAGAAGTCCTGGCAAGGCTTAAAGGATGTATTATCCCATTCTGTTGGGGATACTAGGGTGTTGATGTAAGAGAAAGCAGGGCTTCAAACAGTAAGCTATCTGCTGCAAGCTGGTTTGACCTCAGGAAATCATGCCAAGGGTGTGTTATGACAACTGCAACCTCACCATGGCCAGTTCCAGCAGCTGGATCCTGAAGGCCAAGGTGGGAGAAAGCTCAGCATCTCATCTCATTTGAAAGACAGCAGGTGCAGTGAGGGGGCATATTTGAAAATAAGACGACTGCCATTGTGGGAACTAGAGCTACCTTGATGAGCCTAGGACAAGGGAGGTATACTCTCATCTCTAAGATGCTCACCAGGGAAATTTCAGCTATAGATAGATATTGACAATACTCTCCTTCATTGCCTTTTAGGTTGACTATAAGTCAAGAACTGTAAACAAAGGGACAGGATTTTGAAGTCCTCTGCACACAAATTGGCAGGACAGAGCTCCATTTATTATTTATATTGTTGGCAAATCATAAAGGAGGCTTTGCTATCAGATCATTTCAAAATTGACATTCTTAATTTACTAAACTAATAAAAATGCCCAACAATTCAAAGAAGAGAAGTAAATCCGTGTATTCTACTCATTTTTAAATAGCCAGTCTTGCCAGGCGTGGTGGCGCACACCTTTAATCCTAGCACTCAGGAGGCAGAGGCAGGCGGATCTTTGTGAGTTCAAAGCCAGCCTGGTCTACACAGTGAGTTCCAGGCCAGGTGGGGCTACAGGGAGACCCTGTCTTGAAAAGCACAAAAAAAAAACAAAATAAAAAAAAAAACAAAAAAAAATAGCAAGTCGAGTTAAGGGTCCCTGTTTCTGATTGAATTTACAATAGCTCACTTCCTTAAAATGCCAAGGAGATGTTGAGTACCTCCAGCATTCCTTGGAAAGTTTATTACAACTCAATGACTATAAATTGGTCAGTCTCCATTTCCCTGAGAGTATTTCCTTAATTCTTTAACACTTTTCATACACAAAGTCTGAAGTTTTAAGTGTTGCTGCTACAGAAGGTTTTTTTTTTCCCCCTCTCTGAGTGGGATGTGGGATTGAGCCTTCAAGAGTATATTGCTCAAGAAGATCCCCCCCGCCCCAAAATAACCAGGAGAAAGAACCAAACCAATAGATGCACAAAGCCCCACAGAGAAATGTGAAAAAGCAAGGCAGCATGAATCCACCAGAAGATTGTAACCTAACTACCAAACTCAAGCATACCGAAACAAATAAATTGCTGGGTGAAAATTTCAAAGTTTATTGGTAAAAATGATCAATGAAGTAAAAGAGGCTGAAAACAAGCAGCTGAATTCAATCTGGCACCTGGAGAGAAAAGGGAGCAACATAAAGGAAAACATCAGCAAAGCGGAGGAGAAAAATTGAAACACAGATGAGAAGTCACAAAGAGGGTACACAAATTCAGCAAGGAAATTGAAATTTTGAAACAAAATTGAAATGTTAGAAGTAAAAACTCAATGAATAAAAAAAATCATGGATGGGGAACAAATTTGAGGAAATATTATATTCGAACACTAATAAGGATAAAGACCATAAAAGATCATGATGGGGCTGGAGAGATGGCTCCACAGTTAAGAGCAATGGTTGCTCTTCCAGAGGACCTGGGTTCAATTCCCAGCACCCACATGGCCACTAACAATTGTCTATAACTCCAGTTCTAGGGAAATCCAACACTCTCTTCTGACCTCTGTGGGCATTGCACGACACAGGTGCACCTACCTACATGCAGTCAATACACTCATAGACATAAAATAAAAATAATAAAATTTAAAGAAAAAACATGAACATACTGTCCAAAAACTCTGGAATATAATAAAGAGACCCAAACTAAAAGTGTATGGGATAGACAAAGAGGCTGGGGTACACACTAAGACCTGGAGGATCCATTCAATGAAATTATAGAGAATATTTCCAAAATCTAAGGGAAAAAATAGACACCCAAGCACAAGAGATATTTTGAACCCTAAACAGAAGTGACAAAAAGGGAGTCTGTCATGGCACATATTCAAGACACCAAGAGTACAAAGCAAAGAAGCAATATTAAAAGCCATAAGAGAAATTTTTTTTTTTTTTGTCTTTTTGAGACAGGGTTCCCCTGTAGCTCTGGCTGTCCTGGAACTCACTATGTAGACCAGGCTGGCCTTGAACTCACAAAGATCCGCCTGCCTCTGCCTCCCAATGCTAGGATTAAAGGCATGCACTGCCACACCCGGCTATATAATATTTTTTAAACATAGGAACAGAATATGCAGGAGTTGGCTGTGAGACACCATGAAAACATCGAACTGGGGTTGGAGAGATGGCTCAGCTGTTAAGAGCACTTGCAGAGGGCCCAGATTTGGTTCCCACTACTCACATGGTGGCTTATCATCCATAAGTCCAGTTCCTGGGAATCCACACTCTCTTCTGCTCTCTGTGTGCACTGCATGACACAGGTGCACTTACACACATGCAGGCAATACACTCATACACAAAAACAAAAATAATTAAAAATATTTTTAAAAGAACAAAACCCAAATCTACAAACTATAGCTATAGAGGAAGGAAATACTTTCAGGTCAATGCCATTGACGAGATCTTCAATAGCATTCAGAAGAAAACTTCTCTTAATTAAGGAACTACATACCATACTGATATAAGAAGCACACAGACAGGACCAGAAAAGAAACTCTCTGTGGTCTATCATAGTAGAAACACTAAATATTCAGAACAGAGAAAGGGTATTGAAAGCTGCAAGAGGAAAACAACAATTTACATATAAATGAAAATCCATCTGAATAATAGCTGACTCTTCAATGCAAATTTTAAAAGCCAGAAGAGCCTGAATCAGTTTATTGCAACTTCTAAATGACCACAGATGACAACCCACACTTATTTACCCAGCAAAGCTGTTTAAATAGTTGAAGGAGAAACAAAAATCTTTCAGGATATAAATAGGTTGAAAGTACTCAGGTCCACTAAGCCAGCCCTACATAACCATAACCAGGAGACTACAGAAAGAAAGCAAAGACTATAATTATGGAAAAACAAAATAGGACTAAGAATACAAACAGAAAATAAAATGATAGTAACCAATATACATCTTTCAATAATGACTTTAAATATCAATGGCCTGAGAGCTCTAGTAACTACATGAACATTAAAGAACATACTACTGAATGATGAATGAGTCAAAGAGGAAATCAAGAAGGAAACAAAAATATTCCTAGAACCAAATGAAAATGAAACTACAACAGGACAAAACCTCTGGGACAGATTAAAAGCAGTCCTAAAAGGGAAACTCATAGCTCTAAGAGCCTACATTTAAAAAATCAGAAAGAGTACACATAAAAAAGACTTATTAAAACTCAAGAATTTGGAAAAACAAGAACAAATCAAACCCAATCCCAATCCTATCTTATCCCAGATAAGAAATAATAAAAAAAACAGAGCAGAAATCAATGAAATAGAAACAAAACAATACAAAGAATTGATGAATCTAAGAGCTGGTTCTTTGAAAAGATAAACAAGATAGACCCTTTGCCCAGCTAACCAAAATGAAAAAAAGAACAAGCCCAAATCAACAAAATCAGAGATAAAAATGGAAAGACACCAACGTAATCCAGAATATTATAAGCGATTGTTTTAAAAACTTGTACCTTGTTAAATTAGAAATCTAAAAAAGAAATGATGAATTTCTAGATTCAATCAAGTCACCAAAGTTAAACCAAAAAGAAACCAATAACTTAAACAGACTTATAACAAATAGGAAGACAAACAGTACACAAGTCCTTCATACTAAAAAATCCCAGGTTCAAATGGAGTCATAGCAGAACTTTTACCAGACTTTCAAATACAATCTATAACCAATACTGCTTAAATTATTTGAAAAGGCAGAAACAGAGGGAGAACTTGCAAACTCCCTCCATGAAGCCAGTATTACTCTAATACCAAAACCAGGTGAAGACACAATAAAAAAGGAAACTATAGGCCCATATCCGTAATGAACATAGATGCAAAAATTCTTAACAAAATACTCACAAATCACATACAGAGACATATCAAAAAGAACATCAACCATGGTCAAGTTAGTTTTATTCCAGATATGCAGGGAGTGTTGGATATACAAAAGTCAATACGTGTAAAAAATCATATAAACAGACTTAAAGACAAAAATCACATAATCATATCAATAGTTTCAGAAAAGGCTTTTGACAAAATTCAAAATGTCTTCATGATAAAAATCCTGGAAGGAATTGGATTGGAGGGAACATACCACAACATAGTTAAGGGTATATATGACAAACACACAGTCAAAATCATTCTAAACAGAGAAAAACAGAGCATTCCCCTTAAAATCAGGAATGAGACAAGGCTGTCCACGATCTCCATTCTGTGAAACCCCAGGTATAACAATAAGACATGAAAATGAAATTAAAGGAATACTAATGGGAAAAGAAACCAAATTATCCCTATTTGTAGATGATATACAAATAAAGAGATCCCAAAAATTCCACCAGCAAACTTCTATGAATAATCAACACTCTTGTCAAAGTGATAGGATACAAAATCAATTTACGAAATTTACATATGACTTTTCATATACCAATAGTAAGTAGTCAGAGAAAGAGATCATAGAAACACTCCCGTTCACAATCACAAAGATAAAACTAACCAAAGATGTTAAAGATCTCTACAGTGAAAACTTTACATCTCTGAAGAAAGAGAAAGAAGATACTAGAAGATGGAAAGACCAACCATGCTCATGTACTGATAGAATTAATACTATGATAATAACCAACTTACCAAAAGCAATTTACAGATTCAAGACAATCCCAATCCAAAATCTCCATGACATTTTTCACAGCAATAGGAAAAAAAATCCTCAGATTCATATGGAACCACAAAAGACTCAGGATAGTCAAAGCAACGATGAGCAAAAACAGCAATAGTGGGAGGATTACCATAGCAGATTTCAAACCATATTACAGAGCTATAATAGTAAAAACAGCATGATCTTGGCACAGAAATAGACATGTAGATCAGTGGAACAAAAGAGAAGACCCAAACTAAGTACACACAATTATAGCCACTTCATGTTTGACAAGGATGCCAAAAATACACAGTGGAAGAAAGAAGCATCTCCAACAAATTGTGCTGGGAAAACCGGATCTCCACGTGCAGAAGAATGAAATTAGACCTGTACCTATCACCTTATACAAAATAAACTCCAAATGAATCAAAGATCTCAATGTGAAATCTGAAACATTGAAACTGTCAGAAGACAGTACTTATAAGATACAGGTTTAGGAAAGGACTTTCTAAATCAGACAGCATTTGCTGAGGATTTAAGATAAACAATGACAAGTGGGACCTTATTAAACTTAAAAGCTTCCATACATCGAATGAAACAATCAAGAGAAGAGGAAGACAAACAGAGTGGGAAAGAATCTTTGTGAACTGTACACCCGAGACAGGATTAATTTCCAGAATGTGCAAAGAACTCAGAAAGCAAAGAATCATAAAAACCTACAATCCAACTTAAAAATGGCCTATAGATCTGAACAGAGATTCTCTAAAGAATAAATAAAAATGGCTAAGAAATATCTTAAAGAGCATTCAATATCTTTAGCAATTAGGGAAATGCAAATTAAATCCACTTCATGATTTTTATCACGCCCCAGTCAGAATAGCTAAGATCAAGAAAACAAATGGTAACAAATGCTGGTGAGGATGTGGGGAAAGGGAAACCCTCATTCACCACTGGTAACATTGCAAGCTTGTGCAGGCACTCCGAAAATCATTGTGAATACTAACAATCGATCTAACCTTATGAACCAGCTGTACCAGTCCTTGGAATATGCTCAAAGGATTCAATAGGCTACTACAGAGGTACTTGTTCACCTTGCTTGTTGCTGCTCTTTTCATACTAGATGGGAAATAGAAACAATCTAAATGTCTCTCAACTGATGAATGGATAATGAAAATACGATACATTTACACTATGGAGTTCCACTTAGTGGTAAAGAAAAATGAAATTTGGGGCTGGAGAGATGGTTCAGTGGTTAAGAGCACTGACTGCTCCTGCAGAGGACCTGGGTTTGATTCCCAGCACCCACATGGCGGCTAAGAACCATCTTTAACTCCAGTTCCAGGGGAATCCGACACCCTATTCTGATCTCCGAGGCATTGCACAACATGGGTGCACAAACCTACATGCAGACAGTATGCTCATATACATAAAAAAATAAAAAGAAAGAAAAATGAAATTTGCAGGTCAATGAATGGAATCAGAAGTGACCCAGACTCAGAGAAAAAGCGACACATGTTCTCTCTCATTTGTGGATCCTAGCTCCAAATCTTTAGGCATGAGTATAAATCTGGATGTAACTGTAGGAAAAGAATTCTCTCTAAAGAGAAAAGGGGAAGAAGGAGCTTGGGGGGGGGGAGTAGGAGTCAGGAATTATCAGGGAGAAATGGGGGAAATGGGGATCACTTTACCTGGGGAGGGAGGAGGGCAGAGAGAGAAAAGAGAGATAAATAATACTTAAATGGTATAAAAAAACCAAAGGGAAATGTAGTATAAATGTACTATTTAATAAGCCTACTTAAAATACATATATGAGTGTATGTGCATAGCTGATAGTTTCATTAACAAAAATCACAGTGCCAGGCCTGGAAAATCTCCCTCTGAATACAGTCTATATTATTTGGGGAGTCCTTGGACTCCCCAAATAATATAGACTGTTGCCACAGCCTTGATTGCCTGCAGAACTCAAAGGTAACACTCTATCCCTGAAGACACATCATATTTCAGATACAGGATTTAAAGCAATTGAGTGAGAACTGACCTGGAAGTCCCTCCCTGAAGACTAGCTTGAATAGTATCAGAAGCTACTATCCAGGCTGCCAAGGGAGAAGACCAATCAGTGATCCTATCCAAATGTAAAGCCTACAAACCACAACAATGACCGGCCCAGCAAATTAACTATTGGTGTAGTACCAGCACTTTTATCTTGAGGGTAATCAATAGCTGTCTAATTGGACTTATGGCTTGCTCGATTGAAAGGAATTCATACATGGCACTGTAAACATGGCTGGAGTGGTCACAGACCCCACAGTAGAACCTATTTCTGTCATTTAATAATTTTTTACTATATTCTAAATATGTATTCTTATATTTACAGACAAGTGTGCCTTTCACCATTCATCAGAGAAGTTTCTTTTTGCAACAGATGGAGACTATTGCAAAGTTCCATGACTGGTCAAATATGTAGAACAAGTGTGCCCAGATCTAAGTGGCCCATGTCCAATGCAACCTCTACACCCCAAACTTAGGAAACAGTGCAGAAGAGGAGGAGGAAAGGATGTAAGGGCCAGAGGAACAAGACACCTGCTGCTAGTTAATCCATTCTTTTTTTTTTTTTTGAGTTAGAGTCTCCCTGCAGCCCCAGCTGACATGGAACTCGCTATGTAGATCAGGCTGGCCTTGAACTTATAGAGATCCGCCTGCCTCTGCCCCGAGTGTTGGGATTAAAAGTATGCACCACCACACCTCCCTATTTAATCCATTCTATACATGATAGGGAAGCTGCACCCATGAAATATCCACAGCATGATAGTCTAACAAGATCTGTATAATGACAAAACCAGTTTACATGCCAACGTGGACGGGGAGAATGTTCCACCCAAGATGAAGAACTACAGGCAATCAATGGATGCTGAGGGAAGAAAAATCAAGCAATTACCTTCCTGAGAAGATAGCTAATCAGTAAAATGGGTAGTCGTAAACACAGGCACACATGAGCATCACTAAATGGACTCAATGTTATTATATACATATGTATATATACCAATAATCAAACAAGAGAACAAGAAATTAAGAGGGAGTATGGGGGCATCGGAGGAGCTTCTAGGGTCCTGGGAAGGAGGGAACTAATGCAAATATGGTACTTATGTATGAAATTCTCAAAAATAAAAGAAATTAAAAATGATTGTATCTTATAATATCATAGTGGAATAAAACTAGAAATCAATAGAAAGAGAAGCTACAAAAACTATATGGTTGCCCACAAGAACTAGGGGATAAGATCATATTGCAGAAGTCACCACATCCCTTGGATGTAAGATAGAGAAAGTAGGCTAGAACTGACCTGGGAACTTCTTCCTCGTTGATGGCTAGCATTCAAACTACCAGGCTGATGGGTTGCTGGTGGAGAAAAGGCATCGTCCATCTTCCTGGCTGTGAACCCTATGAACCATAAGGTCAACTTGCCAAGCAAGATATAACCATCTGTACAATAGCAGCTTGACTGTTGTAGGGATAAACAACTGCCCGCTAATTGGATTCCAAGTTTGCTCCTCTGGGAAGAGGAGGTGGGACATATGTAAAAGCTGGAAGACAGGGAAAAGGGCTGCCAAATGCTGTCCTCTAGACTGGATAACACCGTAGCAATCACTAATTCACAAAAAATGTGGTTACCTGTAGTGGGTCCTCAGCCATGGAAGGGAGAGAGGCTCATAGGGGCCTTACCCTTTACCAATGAACTACCGGCTAAGGATAGAGTCTGAAGAGGGTGAGGTTGGGATAACTATATTTAGCTTTGTACCCACAGATCAGCCCACCAGGCTCCAATGGATAGCTCGAAACACATGGTCACAGTCACACAGACAGCCTGGTTAAACTCAGTGGGTCACAAACCAAAATGAATAGACATGAGCATGAGAGGAGACAGATTTGTGGGAAGAGTGGGTGGTAGGGAGATGGGTGAGGTTAAGAACTGAGAGTGGGGCGAGCTGATTGCTGATCTTTTGGTCCTGCTGTCTTTGGTTTGATTGGCCTTTGTGGCTGTGAGGTTGGAGTTATCCCCCCAGCTGGGATTAAAGGTGTGGTCTTTGGCTTGATTAGATCTAGTGGCTGTGGGGGCGGAGTTATCCTCCCAGCCGGTATTAAAGGCACGCTTGTGTGACTCTTGAGATTTGAGATCTGTTGAGCCCGCGGTCAGTTGCCGGGGGCGGGCTGAAGAGCCCCCGCCCCCAACTGAGATTACGAAGAAGGATCTGAAGGAGCCAAGCAAAGCACGCCTTCAACACAGTGAAGAGGCATTCAGGACTCACATTGGAATACAGGCAAGGAGAAGCCCATATGCCAGGATCACGAAGAAGAGACTACACTGGAAAGGTGCAGGATAATGCCCCGCCAAGCTTTACCAACCCTATGGATGACTCCTGCAGTGGGATCCCCCCGGAGCCCCAGGACACAGACATCAGAAACACAATTGGGAACATACTTAAGAACTACAAAATCATAAAGAACAATATTAAAGACTAAGAAAAGAGAATGAGGACCGAGAGAAGAGAGAAGACAAGCTCTGGAGAGGAAGTAGAAACACTGAAAGATCCCAGCTTGAAAAAAAGAAAAAGAAACCAACAAGCAAAAAAGAGATACAAAAAGAGATACGAGAAGCTCCAAAAAGAAATAGAAACACTAAAGAAATCAGAAGAGGAAATGAAAAAGGAATCAAACACGCAGCCATTCAAGAGGAAAGGAATGAAAAAAGCCTCAGAAAGCAGAATGGATGAGCAGAAAAAGAAAGATCAGACCTGAAGAAACACGGAACAACTAAAACCTCAAGGAAAGATATGAAAAAATTTAAAAATACAACAAAAAATATGGAACAACCAGGAGCTGTGGGACACATGAAAGATCAACCTCCGCATCATAGGAAAAGGGAAGGAGAAGAATCCCAAGAGAAAGGTATTGATCAGATCTCAACAGAAAATAGATGAAAACTTCCCCAAACAAAAAAGGACAAACCAATACCAATACAAGAAGCACATAGAACCCAAACAGACAAGATCAGAAAAGAAATTCTCGCCCACCCACATCAAGTCTAAATGCTGGACACAACCAAACAAAAGAAAATTCTTAAAAAGCGACAAGAGAAAAAACAAGTGACCTATAAGGGGAAACCTATCAGAATAACCGAAACAACGGACTCTCAAGGCAAACGATGAAGGCAAACAACCTGGAGCAAAGCATTCCAGTGTTGAGGGACATGGATGCCAGCCCAGTTACTATACCCTACAAAATGTCAAGATGTGGAAGGAAGAGAGAAAATCTTCCATGACATGAAACACTTGAAAGAAATCATTCCGGAAAACCAACGCCTTCAGAGAATACTTGAATGCATCCAAAGAACAGAAGAAGGAGCAACCACCCCAGGCACTAGAAGGAGAAATCAATAAAAGCATAACTGCGAAGTAGAAACCTAAATCAAAACCGCAGATGATATTAAGGCAAAAGGAAGCAAACAAACCTATCAGTCATAACCTTAAATATATGGACTAAATTCCCCAATACAAAAAACAGCTGGAGACGGATTAGGAAACAGAATCCAGCATAGCTGTCTGCAAGAAACCATCTACCTTCAAGGACAGAGGCAACCACCTTAAAGTGAAAGGGATGGAAAAAAATATTCCAAGCAAATGGTACCAAAAAAGAAAGCAGGTGTTTGCTATTTAATATCGGATAAAATAGACTTCAAAGTAAAAGAAATCAGAGAGACAAAGAAGCGCATACATTTTCATCAAAGGAACAATCCACCAAGAAGATTTTCACAATTATGAATATATATGCCCACAATTCTGGTGCAACCAAACTATTAAAGAACAATTCTCCAGGACCACAAGTCACAGACAACCCAAGCACATCCATAGTGGGAGATTTCAATCACCCCACTGAGGCCCTTTGGATAGGTCAAACAGGACAAAAAATAAAACAGAGAGACATCTGAACTGAACGATATGATACAACAAATGGACTCATAGACCTTACCGAATATTCCACCATAATACCAGAGAATACACTTTCTACTCAGCACCCCACCGGAACATCTTCCCAAAATCGACCACATCTGGGACACAGAAGAAACCTCTACAAATACAAAAAGATTGAAATAATTTCATGCATCCTGTCAGACCACAGTGCAATGAAGCTCAACATCAACACAGGACAAGCCCTCCTGCCTACAAGAACACATGGAGACTAAAACAACACACTCTGAATATGAATGGGTCAAGGAAGAGATAAAGAAAGAAATAAAAAACATTCCTGGAACTGAATGACAATGACCAATACAAACACAACAAAAACTTATGGGATACCTTAAAAGCAGTCCTAAGAGGGAAATTATAAGCCCTGGTGCCTACATTAGAAAAACAGAAAGAGCACAAGTGAATGATCGTAACACTACAGCTAAAAGCACTTGAGAGGCAACAACAGTATGAACCCTAAACGCAACAGACAGGAAGAAATAACAAAAATCAAGCAGAAATCAATGAAATTAGGAAAAAAAAAACAAAGAAAATACAAAAAAAATCAATGAACAAAAGTTTGTTCTTCTTTGAAAGAATAACAAGATAGACAACCTCTAGCCCAGTTAACAAAAAGAAAGAAGGAACAACTCCAAATCAATACAATCTGTGATGAAAAGGGAAATATCACAACGGACAAGGAAAAATCAAGAAAATTATATGGAATATTACAAGACCTATATTTCTACCAAGTTTGAAAATCTAGAAGAAATGGATGAATATCTGAAATCTTGGGAATCACCAAAGCTTGGCCACAAAGGAGACACAGCAGCTTAAACAGACCCATAACAATGAAGAAATAGAGGATGTAGTAAGAAGCCTCCCAACTAAAAAAAAGCCCAGGCCCAGACGGTTTCACAGCAGAATTCTATAAAACATTTCAAAAAGACCTACAACCATTATTGACTGAAACTGTTTAAAGTATACAACAGAGGGAACTCTCCAAATCTTCTATGAAGCCAACATCACTCTATTACCAAAACCAGGCAAAGAACAGACTAAAAAGGGAATTATAGACCCATCTCCCTCTGAACACAGATGCCAAAATCTAAACAGAATACTGGCAAATCGCATACAGAACCCACATCAAGAAGATCATGCCCATCATGACCAAGTTGGATCATACCAGAGGCAGGGATGGGTTCAACATATACGAAAATCAATTAAGCATGCATCAAACACGTAAACGGAATCAAAGACAAAAAACCACACCATCTACAATCGCTGATGCTGAAAAAGCTTTGACAAAAACGAAGCATCCCTTCATGCTTAAAGTCCAAAAGGAATTGGATTGGAGGGATACTTCCCAAATGTAAGACAAAGCCATATACGGAAACCCACAGCCAAATATCATCCTAAATGGGGAAAGGACGGAAAACATTCCCTTTAAAGGTAGAACTCAGCAAGGCTGGCCCCCTATCACCACCTCCTCTTCAATATAGTGATTGAAACCGTGCTAGAGCAATAAGGACAAAAGAAGGATATAATGGAGTCTAAATGGAAAAGAGGAAGTCAGAAACTGACGCCTTTGGCTGATGATATATTGTTTACTTAAGAGATGCAAAAAACCCAACAGAAAACTCCTAGAAACGATTAACAGCTTCAGCAAAGTTGGCAGGATAAAATTAAACTTAAAAATCAATGGCCTTTCTTCTACACCAAAACAAGCAACTGGAAAAGAATTACAAAGAGACCTTTCCCACTCACAGTACTCTCCTCAAAAACAATAAGATACCTAGGGACAAACCTAACAAAGACGACACAAAAGAACCTCTACAAAACAAAAATTGTGTAAAACCCTTAAAAAAAATGAAGAAACCCATCATGAAGATGGAAAAAACCTCGCCATGCTACATATGTGATTGGTGAAAAATGAATACAAAATTGCTAAAAATGTCGCATTTTTACCAAAACTCGTTGTATGACGATCTGTAATATGACTATGAATGTCACCAGTCAAAGATATACCCAAGAGTTTCCTCCAGGACTTGGAGAACATGAACAGTTCGTAGTACATATTGATTCTTGGAGAAACAGGTAAAAGACGCCACCGAATAGCAAAGTCTCAAGCCTGAGTGAAAAGAGCTACACGGGGGGATCGCTATACCGAAATTTTAAAACTATACGTACAGGGCTATAGTATCATAAAAACAAGCCTGTACTGGCACAAAAAACAGACCGTTGACACATGGAACAAAACCGAAGTCCAAATCTGAGCACATAACAAGTTCAGAGCATCTCATATTTGACAAGGGGCCAAGAAACAAAATGGAGAAAAGACACATATTCATCAAGGGTGTTGCACAAAACTGGATCACACACTGTGTAGAAGTGAAATTAAACCCACCTAAACTCTCACTGTACAAAGTCAACATGCCAAAGGGATCAAAGACCCTCACGTGAAACCCCAAACTCTGAAGATATAGAAGAAAAAGTTGGCACGACTACATACACACATAGGCGTAGGAAAAGACTTCCGAAATTCAGACAGCAGCTTGCACAAGAATTAAGGTCACAATTGACAAATGGGACTACTATCAAAACCCAAAAGCTTCTGTACATCAAAAAAGAAACAATCAAGAAGTAAAAGAAAATCCCAGCCAGAGTTGGAGGAAACCTTCACGCCAGATTACATCTACAAAGGAATTTCCAGAGTTATACAACTACTCAAAAAATCAAAGAAAAGAAAACAACGACCCGCTCAATAGACTGGAAGCAAACGAACTGAACAGAGACGTTCACAACGAGGAGTAGAGATGTCTGAGAAACACCATAAAACGGCTCAAGCATCACTAATCATTAAGGAAAGCAAATCAAAACCATTAAATATCATCTTAGCTCCAGTAAGACTGGCTAGGATCAAGAAAACAAATGATAAGAAACCAATGTACAGTGTGGAGAGCTTTGGGGAAAGGGGAACTACTCATCCACTCTGGTGGGCATATAAACTTTACAACCACTGGAAAGCAGTGTGGGAACCCTGGAAGACTTGGAATAAACATTGCCACCCGACCAGCCCAGCCATACCACTCCTGGGCATGTTAACCCTCAAGAACACCCACCACAGATAAGCAATGCACGGGCCCAGGTTTATTTCACAGCTCTCTTCAACAATAGCAAGAGATCTGCTACCAACCTAAATGCCCCTCAACTGACAGATGATGAGAGAAAATGTGGTAACAGTCTACACAATGGAGTTTCTATCAGCAGTAAAGAAAGACGAGCATCACGAGCTTTGCAGGAAAATGGCTGTGAACTAAGACCAATCTATGCCTGAGGTGAAGTAACAACAGTTCCCAGAAAAACAAACGACGAATGGTACCCTCATCTGTGGATGCGTAGTGCCAAGTACCTAGATTGTAATATTCTTGTGTAGGCCCCTACCTGAGCTCTGTACAAAGAGGTTGGACATAATGATGTTAGAAACAACAACAACACAACAGAAAAATACGGCATCAAAGAACTGACTGAAACAGTGAACTCTGCTCAAAACAGTCAACCCCCCAGTGGAAAATATTGAGAAAGATAAGAAAAAAAAAAGAAATGGAAGCATGGTTTTGGCAGAATGCACGAGCTCTGAAGGGGTGGGGGAGATGAGCGGGAACAGGGTCTAGATTTGTTTAAAAATAAAATAAATAAATACAATTAAAAAAAAAAAGAAACATGCTGCAAGAAAAAAAAATAAATAAAAGGAGAAAAAAATTTTTTTTTTCCATCATATGTGATCTCCACAACCACATATCAAAGAGACTATTGACCAATGGCATAACGTTAATATCAGCTCTGTATGTTAATCTGTGTATTTAGGTCACTTCATAGGATACAGCCACTAATTCGAAGAGTTCTTGTTAGTCTTTATCTAAACCAAGTCGTCAATCTAATACCCTTTAGCACTCATGACAACACATTCCAGCCCTTAAACTATGACTTCATCCTAACAATAGTTACTTCTGCCAACTTGCTCTGAAAGCAACGTAGGAACTTTCACATTCTCTTGGAACGTCTCTTTTTTTTTTTATATGTGTATGAGTGATGTACGTCTGCATGTCAGGTCTGTGCACCTGTGTCATGCAACTGCTAGGGAGTCAGAGGAGGGTGCGATTCCCCTGGAACCGGGAGGTAGTTACAGTTCCTTAGCCACCATGTGGGTGCTGGGAATCGAACCCCGGGTCCTCTGCAGAGCGGTTGGCTGCCCTTGAGACGCTGAACCATCTCTCCAGCCCCTCTAGGACTTCTTAAGGATCACCTTTTCAGGTGCTCATATCTTCTTGCCCTGCCCATTCCCCAAAACTAGCAGCACTGTTTCAATACAAAGAAACCCACAGATAATGGTGACCACTCATATGGAGTGCTTTCCTTACACTTAAAAAGTGTTCAATGGGGCTGGAGGTTGGCTCCACGTTGGGAGCATGGGCTTGCTTTTTTAAGAGGACCAGGTTTGAATCCACACCCAAATGGCAGCTACCAACCATTTTAACTATCCGGTTCCAGGGATCTGATGCCCTCTTTCTGTGTCTCCATGGGCATTGCATACATGGGTGTCATTTACATACAGGCAGGCATAAACACTCAACACATAACATAAAAAATAGCCACGCAAGGTGTGCATGCCTTTAATAAATCCAGACGTTTGAGGCTGAGGAGTGGAATCTCTGTGAGTCAAGGCCAGCCCTGGTCTACATAGGGTGAGTTTCCAGCCCAGCTGGGACGCTAAAGGGAGACCCTGTCTCAAAAAGACAAAATAATTAAATAAAATAATAAAAAATAAAGATTATCCAAATAAGTGACCTCTCAGAATGGAGTTACTGGTCATGTTGTTGTTTGGCATTTAAAAAGTTTGAAATGTAGTTGTGCTTATATTAGGTGATATATTACTATCGCCTAATGTTCGAGTGGACTTAAAAGCCAGATGGCTTTGTCGCCATCTGATGGTGTGATCCTGGGCCAAGGTCTTTGATTTCTCTGGGTCTCTGCCTCCTTGTGTATAAAACAGACATGGTAATAACACCTCTCTCAGAGCTGTCAAAAAAAAAAAAAAAAAAAAGAACTGAGAGTGGGCAGGTATGCATGGTATACACATGTGAGACTAAGAAAAAATTAATTAATAATAATTATTAAATATCTAAGAATAAGCCTATCAAAGGAAACTATCAATGGAAACTTAAAAACACTGATCCAAGAAAATGAGGGAGACAGTTGAATGGATCAAGAAAATCTATGTATACTCAATGCAATTTTATGTAAGCATAAAGAAAAATGTCATCAGTGACATTTTCAGGAAAGTAGATGGAACTGTGAATCATTATGTTGAATGAAATAAGTCAAACTCAGGAAAATACCACATTTTTCTTTCATATGCAGAGCATAGATTAAAAAATGTTAAATATGTATGTATGTATGTACATATGTATACATTCATGTGCTTATGTGCGTGTGTGTGTGTGTGTGTGTGTGTGTGTGTGTGTGTGTATAAGCCATGAAACTAGAAGAGAGATCATCAGAAGGGAGAAAAGGATGTTAGGGGAAGGAAAGAAGAGAGGGTAATGGTGCACATATGTCATGAAAACAGAAGGAAGACTATATAGAGGAAGGGAAACAGTGGGGGGATCAGGGGACACAGTGACACTGGGAAGGGAAGGAATTGGAAGAGTGCAATGAGATATATGTATGCAAATGGCATGATGAAACTCATTGGTTTGCATGCTGCCTTAAAAATAAATTAGAAAAAGAGAACAGTATTGTTTTATAGAGAGAGCAATATCCTATATTCTTATTCCCTAAAAACCAGAATAACATGTATTAGTTATTAAAATTAGGTGCTATAATTCTTCCAGAGATAGTCATAGTTATTTTCTATTTATATTTATTCAGATTCATTTCTGCTTATCCCTGTCAGTACAGCAGCTTCCAGGTAACTAACATGAAATATTAACAAAATATAAATAAGTCAAGCAAATAAACTTCCATTTCTTCTGTCCACATAATTCACTTTCTCTAATTGACCAGCATTAGAATTCTTTGGCCACTTAACATTCTCCCGATGACTGTGGTCAGATAATTTAAGTCTGACTGTTGCTCAAATCTGTGGAAACACAATGGTCTTGCTCAGCACGGCACTCTTGCACATCCCCATACACAGAGGCTGGAAATCCTGGTGACACGGGGCAAAACCTTGTCTTTCTCACACAGGTGAAGGGCAACTCCACAAAGCTTCAGTCAGCTGTGCTCCCTGTCAAAACCAGCTTTGCCAAGCATCTTCCCACTCGGTCTCCTTTGCCTAATGGCTAACAGTGGGATGTGCTCTGGAAGTATGTTCACACATTTCATCTGCCTATTATTTCTTTTGCTTATGATACCACGTGAGGAAAATACAATCACTTTATCTTGAAAATGAGTACACCATGAGACTCAGAGTTTATTGAGAGCAAAGACTGCATGGGCTGTGATGACCTAAGGTGTAGGAGCTTGGCTCTATGGACCCATGCTGGTGCTTCTCACCCCCATTCTAAAGCATTTTGGCCTGAGGTGGAGCTGTACGACCTCAGCTCCCGTCTTCATAGCACAATGCCTCGCCCCCCCTTCAACAACTGGACCGGGCTTCTTATATGACTCAAATACAGAATGCGAGCCAAATTCTAGCCTTTGCTTATCCTGCACCTCACTCTCCTTCCTACCCCTCTTTTCACCACTCATTTAGCAAAGTTGCAATTCTATATCATTCAAAATAGTCCCCTGTCCTCTCCACCTCATAGGAATCTCTCTTGAAACCTTGAGACCCAGGCAACTGATACTGTAATAAATTTTGTCTCTATATTGATGTTTCTTGTTTATGCAGATCAGGGCCACTGGTAAATAACCTGAAGTCAAGGATAGGTCGGTCCCTAAATCTTGCAGGTGGTCAATAAATGTTAGCTAAATTTACAGTACCTTCTATGGTAATACAATAAATAAACGAATACTGTACACCTCTTTGACATGGAATAACACTCTAAAAACCAAGCTCAAGATTTTTCAGGCAAAGTAGAAGGCGCCATTTATCTTTCTGGAGTATCCTTCAATCTAACAATCAATTCTCTAGTTATTCATATTGACTAAGTATGCATTTCTGTGTTTGGACCTAACAAGTCAGTATGTACACATATGTGTGTGTAATCAGGAAGGGAATGATGATTTAACAGTGCTAAACAGCCCTGGAAAAACTGAAGTAAAAACTGGAATCGAAGTCATAATTGAAAAAATCTTAAGTCGGACAATGAAAACAAAATGTGCTCAGTTAGGCCAGATAGAGTGGTGTATGCCTTTTGTCCCAGCATTTGGGAGGCAGAGGCAGGTAGTACTCTGTGAATTAGAGATCAGCCTGGTTTGCATAGTGAGTTCCAGGCCAACCAAGGTTACACAGTTGAGACCCTGTCTCGAGTAACAACAACAAAACAGAAAATGAAAAAAACAATGTACCTACTCAGCTGCCTGCGTTTTGGTTTTGACCAATAATTCAGCGAATACTTCCTAGACATTAATACATGATAAATACTGTTTGGGGCACTGTGAAGGATACTGCCATAGTCCTTCTGACTTGTGTATATAAAGCGTCTGTGTTGGAAAGAATGTGATATTATTCTTCATTTAAATGAGAACATAGGTGAAACTTGCTCTCCTGTTTATTATCCAAAGAATTCATGGCTATTTTTCAGAGGCTATAAAGATATATGCAGATCTGCATCAGAATCTGAAAAGTTCTGATTTTTAATTTTTTTTAAAGGATACTTCAGGGGAGAGACAATGGGAGAAACAGAACAGCAGAGAGCAGGTGGGACCTAATTGGTACCAGGTGTCGCACATTAGAGGCACTGACGCAGCTTTCTGTTCTCCACAGGGGCTGGCATCCAGCCATGGATAAACTGAATACCAAGAGAGTGGTCTGTACAGATGACAGGTTCCACAGCCCTGTGCTTCTGCAGCAACCACTGGACTTCTGTGGGACAATGGTCTTTCACCAGACTGAGCCAATTACTCAGTTTGAGTCTAGAAATCTTCAGGTATTATCCTTAGACTAAGAGGACTTTACAGGTACTTATTTGCTTAAACAAATAGTAGGTGATTTCCAGGTTAGCTATTCTTGTGGCTATCTTAAACATCTTTTGTAACACATATATCACTGAGGGAAAGGAAAATTAAATTTCCGCTACAGAGCAGCAGCACAGACAGGAAGACTCCTTGAAATAAGGGGAAGGGTACTAATACCCTTCAGGAGGGCCTGCACTCTGGGAAGAAGGGAGAGTGGAGAGTGATCACACGGAGCTGTGGATCATTTATGTCAGAAGTTGACTAAGATTTACAGCTTTAACTTTGTAGAAGTCTAATGCTATTATCCCCTATTTGGACAGCCAAATGTCAGAAGCAGCAAATGATATAAACAGGCTAAGTTAAAAGAAAAAAAAAGAAACAGAAACAGAAGTACTCATTTTGGAAATCTTTCAGATTCTGTTAACATTGAGTTGACATATATGAATCCATTCCACTCCACTGACTCTCCAATGGCTGAGTGGCTATTCCACCTGGAGGATCATGCTTGATTCAGCAGGTGCCTTCTTATTTCTGAGGTGTCCACTGCAGGATACAAGTAAGTGAGGTACGCCTCCTCCTTTCTAGGTCAACGAGAGTGCAAGTGTTCCTGTGAAGCTCTCTTCTTTTATAAGAAAAGTCTCCATTATTAATGAGATGATTCAAGGTAGAACATAAATTAGATAACAGAAGGGCAAATGAAATTATGTTAAGGAAAAATATTACTGATAAAAATGTAAATAAATTAAACAAGGTTACTAAGCAATACAAAAATCTTGTATATTTGGAATTTTTTGAGCAAGAGGGTCTCCCTGTGGCCCCAACTGGCCTGGGACTTGACCAGGCTGGCCTCAGTCTCACAGATCTCTGTGTGCTGGGCAGAAAAATAAAGGCATGTGCCACTGGGCCTCTCTCTATTTGGAATTTTTATGAATGTGAAAGTCACAAACTACAAATGGCAGAAGGCCAACAACAATCTGTCTAGAAATAGCTTCTAAAAAAACAAAGGAAATTATTTGTCCAAAAGCTACCCCCAGAAGAAAAATATTTACTTCTTGATATGGAAAGCTCAACATGGGCAACTTCTATTGATGTATCAATAAAGATTGGCTTGACCAATAGAGAATGTTGGCAGATAAACATGGGCAACTGAATCTGTTGCTATTTCTCAGGACCCCAGAAACCAGAAGCTGAAACTACCTCCCCCAAAGGTGAGGATTTGCAAAAGCGAACCTGCATGTGGGGAGAAGGCATTCCTCATTGGCAGGCTTCCCTGAAGTTAGCAGCTGAGGTGTACTTCCTCCCTCCCTGTGTCTACCAGAGCTCATGCAGTCCCCCAAAGAACATTCTCTTTCATGCTAAACAGGCAAGTTTTATAGCAATATGAGGACAGCAATGCTTGTTTTAAGGTTACTGATTCACACAGCTTTGCTATTTCAGTACAGTCCACTGACCATCAGCATTACCAGGCAATGGGGAGAGGAATATGGAATCTGGGGCCCAGGTGCTTCCTGTGTCACTATGTCTTGGGAAGTATGCAGAATGGGATAAAAGCAGTACTCTGTTTGGATCGGAGATTTCTCTCCCTAGATGCTAGAAGTTAGACCAATTCTAGTACAAGCTGAGTGAACATTTAAAGTGAATGACAATAAAGGATAAAACATTTATTTTAAAGGAAATAATCCGTGAGTTCATATTTTTAAGAAGCAATCAAGACATAGACTGGACACTTATTTGATCAACATGATTGTACATACAAGCCCCTCCAGCTGGATGGTGGGAGCCTTGGGCTGTGTGGGTTTGGGTATAGCTGCTTGCAAATTGGTTTTACATGAAGGATGCTTGTACTCATAACTTATTACTTATTGTTAAAAAAATGAAATAAAATAAAAGAAATCCCTTCAAAAGAAATGGAAAAGAAGAAGCCTCTTATTTACAACAGAGTGATTTTAATAGGAGTGAAAGGACTACAAAAATCACTGTTTTGCATAAATGCTGCTGTTTTAGGCAATGATTTTCATGGGTCTAAAAGATGTTGGGGGAACTGGTTATTTACAAAGTCATACTATTTCTCTATAAAGATGCTATGAATTTATTTATTTATCTTTTTGAGATACAGTCTCCATGTAGTCCCACAGCTGGTCTGGAACTCACAGAAGTCTGCCTGCCTCTACCTCCTGAGTCCTGGTATTAAAGGTGTGTGCCACCATGCCCAGCCTTATAAAGATACTATATTTTTATGCAATTAAATTTTATATTGTTAATTTATGAGTAACAAAAAGAAGTACCTTTACAGTAAGGAAATCTGATAAATACTACCTAAACCAAGGGATCAAATTCAATAACACTAGTAAGGGGACAATTTGACATATTATCTACTAAGCTGATGTATTTACAAAGATACACTGCTGTCTGTGGTCTTTCTGTCAAAATGTCTTTCCTGACTCTCATAATAATAATGGATAAATCTAAAACAAGCCCCACCTGAGGGACATTTTATAAAACAAATGACCTAGACTCTTTGAAAACATTAATGTCAATAAAAAACAAGTAAGACTAAATGTAATGTGTGATCCTTGATTATTTCACTGGCAGGGACTTTGCTTAACATTGTCATTCTTATAAAAGATGGCCATAACTGAGACAGATCTGGGTATTAGGTAACACTACTGTATCCAGGCTATGGTTCCTGAACATGGCAACTGGATTTCCTTCTTAGGAGATAAAACTGAAGAGTTTAGAAGAATCATATTTATAACTTATTCTTAAGTAATTCTGTGAAAAGTATATTAAGATGCATAGTAGAAAGAAGAAAAGCAAATGTGGAGATCTGTGAACAAAAGAAAAATTAGGAGGGAAATGTGAATGCTCCTTGCAACGCCCTTGCAACTCTTCTGTAATCTTTGAACTTGTCCAAGTATAAACCTGAAAGTAGGGAAAATGTGAAAGATGAAACACCAACACAATGGTAAAGGCCTCTTCCTACAACCTTCTGGTAGAAGAACCTGACCACCAACTGTAAGTCCCTCTGGACTGAAGTGGTCTTTGTGAATGAGTTCAAGTAAATAAGCTGAAAATATCTTCTGTCAAGGTTTTTTTTTTTTGGTAAGGAGACAGCTCTTTCTAGCTAAAAGCCCTTCTTAGCAAATCCACCTCCTAATGTCTTATACTGTGTGCCAGGCTGTGTTCTGAGCATGGGAAACATAGCAGCAAACAGAGTCCCTGCTCCGTGGAATGTTCGTTCCAGTAGAAGAAAACAAACAATAAGTCAGGTAGCAGTAGCTGCTATGAAGGAAAGTAAAGTTAAGAGGAACTTCCAGGCCACTGTATTTAAAAAATGGAGGTTAGAGGTTAGGCTAGAAGTCAGGTTACATTTAGCCAAGACCTGAATGAGGTGACGTACTCAGCAGAGCATGTTAGTATGGGTACTTTAGCAGAGGGCAAGCATGTGCAAAGGTCTGAAGAAAAGTACTCCAGATAAAGCAGAGTAAGGAACAGTGTCGGAGGTCACCCAGGCTCACTATGGATGGAGGCCTTGTCATTAACTCTAACACCTAGATTGCCACCTCCTACCTTTCCATCTACCAATCAATCATCCCACTTGTTTAGGCAGTGAAGTCCCTAGTGCCATAAGGGAAGGACTAGCTATGTTTGCTCCCCTCGCTCAGCGAGGGTCTGTGCAGACTCTCCGTACTGAGCACCCCAGTCTCCCAGGGAGACGCCTTTCTCATACGCTTGAGCTCCTTTCTCTCTAACACTCTTAACCTCATCTCAAAGTTTATCTTTGGTTTGGGAAGTTTTATTTGTTTTTAAAGTGTCCAATCAAGGTTGCTAAGTTCATGAGTTATGTTGACCACCTCCAGAACTACTTTTCTCAGAAGCAACTTTTCTTGTGGGAGGCTGCATCTGTACCTACCTTGCCAATCTCCTTCAGTCCAGCCTGCTTTTCTTCTAGGTCTGGAATTAAGTTCTATGAAGGTACAGACCTGTTCACTTGTTTACTTCTAATGATAAACATGGAGCCAGACACCCAGCAAATCTTTGATATTTGTGGGACTGTTTCATACATAAGAGATTTAAAAGCTGATTTCTTGTTAATCTGATAGGAGTTGCTAAGATGCTGGTATAGAATGTCTTTCAGCTACTGTTAACTGTACACACTCTACCAGTGATTCAAGTACAGTCTGATGCAGGGTATGGGGCAGGGCACAGTCAAAACTCCCTTGGTCTTGATGATGTAATAGACAACCATCTATCAGATAGGAGCCATGTGGGCTTGAGGCAAGGCCTACTGTTAGTAATTCATGACACTCTTTCTACAGAAAAAAAGGAACTTTGAGCCTGGTTCACAGAGTCAACGTATGAATGAACTTTGATATACAGCCTTGTCACTTGTAATATTGGTATCTATGACCATGGGAATGTTTTGCTCATAGCTTATTGGTAACAGATTCAGAGCACCATGGCTGACCTGAGGGACATGGTGCACATTTGCTTCATATTAGCTGATCAAATGTAAATATACTTAAAATGTCTCATAGTTAGAAGCTCAGATAAAAGGAAAGTCATGAGCAATATCCTTTCATAACATTTAGAGGCAAATGAGCTCAAGACTGATGGTATACAGAATTGAAGAAATGGAGATTCTGAACAGTTTACTTATTCTAGTGGGAGATGGAAATATATCTGATGCTTTATATATAATTGACTTCTCTAGTCTTACTGGAGAGAGTAAGGGCTTACATCATAAACCTACACTGCATAGAATTGAGTTTACTCAAAAAATTTTCAGTTGTGTGATAATTACAAATTTACTAGGCAGTTTACATATTTCTCTATTTTTAAAAATATATTTTTATTATTTTTATTTTATGTGTATGAGTATATTGCCTGCATGTGTGTAAGTTCATCTGTATCATACAATGCCCATGGAGATGAGAACAGGGCATCAGATTCCCTGGAATGGTTGCCAGGTGCCATGTGGGTGCTGGGAATTAAACCCAGGTTCTCTGCAAGACAGTCAGTGCTCTTAACTACTGAGCCATCACTCCAGCCCCATATTTCTCTATTTAAATATAATTCACACATTTTGAATTTTTGGGGGTCTTTTTGAGACAGGGTTTCCCTTTAGTCCCAGCTGGCCTGGAGCTCACTATGTAGACCAGGCTGGCCACCTGCCTCTGCCTCCCAAGTGCTGGGATTAAAGGCATGTACCACTATACCCAGCATATTACTGATTTTTAAAAATATTTTTATTATTTTTATATGTATGGGTGTATTGTCTGCATGTATGTAAGTGTACCTGTATGTGCAATGCCCATGGAGATCAGAAGAGAGCATCGAATTCCCCTGAACTGGAGTTATGGATGATTATTAGCCACCATGTGGGTGCTGGGAATCAAACTGGATTCTTCTGCAAGAGCAGTCAGTGCTCTTAACCACTGAGCCATCTCTCCAGCCTCCTTGTATTACTGATTTTAATCTATGGGCTATCCCTCAGCACTTTCTGGCTTCTCATGGTTATCAACTTCTAAAATTATTGAGAGCCAAAGTTTATCTGGATAGAAATGGCTCTACCATTTATTTCATATGTATTTACCCCGTTTTGGTACTTTCCAAACAGGGTACTTTTTTAATGCCATAGAGAATAGAAGTGCTTGGTATAGATGACTAATAAGAGACTTAAAGGCTGCCACCTGACCCAGTCATACCACTCCTGGGTATATACCCACAAGACTCATCCTACCACAAAGATACATACATGTCTATGTTTATTACAGCTCTCTTCACAATAGCAAAGAGCTGGAACCAACCCAAGTGCCCCTCAACCAATGAGTGGATAGAGAAAATGTGGTACATCTACACAATGGAGTTCTATGCAGCAGTAAAGAAAGATGGCATCATGAACTTTGCAGGTAAATGGATGGAACTAGAAGACATTATGCTAAGTAACAGTCCCAGGAAAACAAACGACAAATGGTATCCCTCATCTGTGGATGCTAGTACCAAATACATAGTAGTAAGGCAAACTGAGCAATGTGCATATATATTTTTTTTCTTTTACGTGAAAGCAACTGTGCCATTATAATGTGAATATCTTAATGTGATCTAGAATTAACCTAGCACTTATCTTCAGACTTTGTAATTGTGGTATATGGGGGAGTGTATGTATGCATACTTTAGAGCAATATAAAATTAAAGAGGAAAAATGTGAATTCCTAAACATGTTTTGGAATTAACATACGGTTTACTTTCAGACGTCATAATTTGGGTATACATTTGAAAAGCATATATGCATATTTTGGAGCAATACAAATGGGAGGGAACAACAAAAGGACTGGGTCAAAGAACTGACTGAAATAGTAAACTTCAGTCCCAAACAATAAACCTCCTCATAGAAAAACTTTAAAAAGACTGAAAAAAAAAGATCAAGACATGTATGGCAAAATGCATGAACTCAGGTGGGGTGGGGGGCATGGAAAGGGGAATGAGTCTAAAATTGGACTGAGAAATGTTATAAGAATTGCACAAAAATTCAATAAAAAGTAAAAAAAAAAAAAGATATCTGCTCAAAGCTTGACAAAGCCCTGAACTAAATATCCCATAAAGTTCAACATTTATAGTATTCAAAATCATCTATTATCAAGTTCTAAACACATTCCCTGTTTTATAATATACTGTAAGTGGCCCATAGTAATTCAGTCATCCCACAATTCTTTATTTATATGTATATTAATTTATTTTTTATGTGTATGAATGTACTGTCTGCATGCAGGTTTATGCACCCATGTTGTGCAATGCCACAGAGGACAGAAGAGGGCGTTGGATTCCCCTGGAACTGGAGTTAAAGATGGTTCTCAGCTGCCATATGGGTGCTGGGGATTGAACCCGGGTCCTCTGCAAGATCAGTCAGCGCTCTTAATTGCTAGGCCATCTCTCCACCCCCCCCCACAATTCTTCAGAACAGTATCTACCATCTATCAGAAGCTGTGTGAGATGCCCAGAGCACAGTGGTAAATAGATAAAAAGACTACTGCCCTCAAGGAATTTGTTTTCAAAAAGAATTAAGTATTAATTAAATTAATATCTGCAAAGTAAATATTAGCATATTAGCTAAGAGAATCTAAATTAGTTAAAAGAACACAAACTTCTTTCTATTTCTTATTTTAAAAAGATTGGGTCTAGGCTTGGCGTGTTGGCAAAGCCTTTAATCCCAGCATTCAGCAGAGGCAGAAGCAGAGGCAGAGGCAGAGGCAGGCAGACCTTTGTGAGTTCAAGGCCTACGCAGTGAGCTCCAGACCAGAGCTGGGGCTATGGGGTGACCCCGTCTCAAAAAGACCCCCCCCCCAAAAAAAAAGAGTTTGAGTCCAGAGAAATGACTCAGTGGTTAACAGCTCTTGCAGAGGACATGGGTTCGGTTTCAGCACTTACATGGCAGCTAACAACCATCCATTAACTCCAGTTCCAGAGGACCCAACACCCTCTTCTGGCCTCTGTGGGCACTGTACAACATGGGTGCACTAACATACAAACAGCAGAAACTCATACACATTAAACATATCCCGGCGTGGTGGCACATGCCTTTAATCCCAATACTCGGGAAACAGAGGCAGGCCAATCTCTGTAAGTTAAAGGCCAACCTGGTCTATATAGTGAGTTCTAGGACAGTAAGGGCTACAGGGAGACCCTGTCTGAAAAGACCAAAAAAAATAGTAAATAAATAATTTTAAAAGAACAAAACAAAAAGATAAGATTATTCTTCCTCCTCCTCCTCCTCTCCTCCTCCTCCTCTCGCTCTCCTCCTCCTCCTCCTCACTCTCCTTTTGTTTTTCTGAGACAGGGTCTCCCTTCGGTAGTCACCAGCGTGTCCTGGCAACTCACTACTGTAGATCTGACATGGCCTGTGAACCTACAGTGATCGCTGCCTCTACCTACCCAAGTTTTTTGGACTGGGATCTAATGGCGTGCAACGCACAGAGGTCAGGTGCCGGCCTGCTTTTTTTTTCTCCTTCTTCTTCTCCTCTCGCTCTCTGTTTTTTTCTTCTTTTCCTCTTCCTCTCCTCTCTATTATTATTATTATTATTTATTATTTATATTTGTGGTTATGTGTGGTTGTGTTGTGGTTCACATGTAGAGGCAGAGGACAAGTTTCAGCAATGGTTCTCTCCTCCTTCTACTGTAGCTTTGCAGATCAAAACGTAGTTTGCTTGGTAGTAAGGCCATCCAACAAGTACCTTACCTGCTAAACCATCGCGGCAGCCTTGGGACCAAACTTCTTTTTTTTTTTTTTTTTTTTTTTGAGGACAAACTTCTAATAAAAGATGAGATTAATACAACATTTTAAATGAAAGCCTTAAACAGTCTGAGCTTCCTTAGAGTTCTTAGGTTCTATATGTTATTCCAGTGCTGGAATCCTGACTACAATAGTCTTAACAGCTGACCGTCTTCCCTCTTGCAAGGCTTGTTGGAATGTATACGTGGTGGGCATGCCTGTAATTCCTTAACCAGATATAGAGACAGGAAGATCTCCAGTCAAGGCTACTTTGAGCTACATGGTAAGATCCAATTTCTAAAAAAAATAGGGGGAAATGTATGCAAAATTTAAAACAGTTTAGAATTTTAAACAATCACTTTATCAAGCAAATAAATACTATCAATTACTCAAATTGAAGTTTTTTTTTTTTTTTTTCTTTTTTTGGTTCGTTTTTGAGACAGGGTCTCCTTTAGTTCATTGACCTGGGCTCATTTTGGACCAGACTGGCCTTGAAACTCACAGAGATCCACTGCCTCTGCCTCTGCCTCCCAAGTGCTAGGATTAAAGAAAGGCTGCCACCACCATGCTTGGCTGGAATATTTTTTATAATTTTTGAGATATCATGTTCCACAAACTCAATCAGCAAAAAATGACAACTTGCACAAACATGACTACTCTCTGACAGTGTTAACACTAGCTTATAATGATACCACACTCATTTCAGTAATGTGTATGTTACTGAAACCATTAGGTTCACAAAAATTAAACATCTAAATAAAAACAATCAGGTTAAAATTTTAACTACCTACACTTATTTCTATTGTACATAGAACACCTACATTCAGAGAACTAAAGGCCTATATATGATCTATTTCAATTTCAAAATCAAGTGGAAACAAAACTGAGAGAAAGCAGAAAATAATTTGCATTAACCAGTAGTTGGTAAGTCAGGATGTTGTTTTCAGAAAACCAGAATCATGACTTTTATATAAATATATAGTGGAGATCGGCAGGGCAGAGGCCTCTGTAGAGATTGAGGCCAGCCTGGTCTTCCATAGTAGAGGGTTCTAGGGCCCAGGCTGGGGCTACAGGGAGATTCTTTTTAAAAAAAAAAAATTTTTTAAATCTTTTTAATATATATTTTGTACAAGATTATCAAAATCTATGGAACCGTGTCTCCCACACTAGTCCCCCAACCCCCACCAGAGCTCAATCGCTTTCTGCCAAAATGCTTTTCATCTCTTTTCTCAGTCTTTCTCAATATTTCTCCATGTGTAAGTTGACCTGTTTTTGAGCAGAAGTTCACTGTTTCAATCATTTCTTTGATGGCCAGGTCCTTTCTGTTGTTGTTATCGTTGTTTCCAATATGCATCATCCCAACTGCCTTTGGACAAAAGCTCAAAGAGCCATTCACAAGAAATACTTATTACAACTAGGTAATTGGCTCTAGCAACCACAGATGAGGGGTACCATTCGTTCGTTTTGTTTTCTGGGACTGTTTGCTTTCCACTCAGCATGATGTCTTCTAACTCCTGGCCATTTTCCTGCAAAGTTCGTGATGTCATCGTTCTTTACTGTCTGCATAAACTCCATTGTGTAGATGTACCACATTTTCTCTATCCACTCATCAGTTGGGCGTATTTGAGTTGGTTCCAGCTCTGCTATTGTGAAGAGAGCTGAAATAAACTACATGGCCATGCATGTCATCTCTGCAGCAAGATTAGTCTTTGGGTACATGCCCAGGAGTGGTATGGCGGCAAGATGAGTCTTGTGGATAAAAAGGAGTGGTATGACTGGGTCTCCACACTGCTTTCCATAGTGGCTGCATGAGTTACATTCCCCCAGCAGTGGATGAGGTTCCCCTTTCCCCACAACACTCCAGCACTTGGTATCAATTTGTTTTCTTGATCGTAGGCCAGTCTTATTCTAGGTTAAGAGATGATATCTGGAAAGTGGTTCTTTGATTTGCCATTTCCTTAATGAAGTGATGTTGAACACTTCTTAAGGTGTTTCTCAGCCCATCTCTAATTCCTCACTTGAATCTATCTGTTCAGCTCTTTGGCTCCTTTTATTGAGTGGCTCATTATGTTTCTTTCTCTTTTTTTTAGTAGTTTTATATTATCTGAAATCAATGCTTTTTTAGATGTTTCTGCAGTGAATGGTTTCCTCCCACTCTGTGGGATTTCTCTTCACTTCCTTAATTGTTTCTTTTGAATGTACAGAAGCTTTTGAGTTTAATGGACGGTTCCCATGTCAAAATTGTCGACTTATTCTCTGCACCAGCGCTGTCTGATTTAGGAAGTCATTTTCCTATGCCTATATCTTTGTAGTCTGGCTGCCCACTTTTTCTTTTATCGCCTTCAGAGTTGGAGGTTCACATTTGAGGTCTTTAATCAATCTGGAGTTGACTTTTGTACAGGGCGAGAGGTAGGGGTTTAATTTCATTCTTCTACAAGTGGTGATCCAGTTTTGCCAACACCACTTGCTGAAGATGCTGTCTTTTCTCCATTGTGTCTTCTTGGCCCCCTTGTCAAGTATGAGATGGCTGAAATTGTATGTGCTCAGGTTTGGATCTTCGGTTTTGTTCCACTGGGGAAAATTTTTTTTTATTCATCAATGAGAAAAGCACCAGGATAACACACCTGGGCAGTGGAACACACAAAAGACTGAAGTATGTTCAGCCAGTGAGAGACCAAATAATGAAATAGGATTGCTAATTTAGGAAGCAGGAGGGATGGCTCAGCAGTTAAGAGCGCTTGCTTACTGCTCTTGCAGAAGACTAGAGTTCCCAGAATCCCTGTCTGCAACTCACAGCTGCCTGTGATTCTAGCTACAAGAGCATCCAATGCTCTTCTCTGGCCTCCAGGAACACAACACACACACACACACACACACACACACACACACACACAGAGTAAATCTTAAAAAACGGAGTCCTAATTTAGTACTTTTTTTAAAATTTTATTTATTTTTGTATGTATATGAATGTACTGTCTGCATGTAGGTTTGTGCTCCCGTGCAATTGTCGTGCAATGCTGCGGAGGTCAGAAGAGAGGGTTGGATTCCCCTGGAACTGGAGTCCAAGACGGTTCTCAGCCGCCATGTGGGTGCTGGGGATCGAACCCGGATCCTCTGCAAGAGCAGTTGGCGCTCTTAACTGCTAGGCTATCTCTCCAGCCCCTAATTTAGTTCTGAAACAAGTTTGTGTCCCATACCACGATGACACTACAGCTTTAGGAGGTGCTGTTGCACAGCAGTTTCCTCCGAATTGAAACATTCTCTCCAGGATGGAGGGGTAGGCTCACGACACTCAGGACGTAAACTTCACATCTGAGAAAGCTGAGACTTAATTCAGAAGGCCCCTTCCCAGGGTAATGGAGAAAACAACTGCTGGTAGAGGAAACCCTGACCAGCTGCTGAGAGAGTGCTGCCTGGAAGCTGTGCAGAGACCAAGGAAGCAGCCTTCATGAATCATCACTTGTATGGGGATGGGTTTCCTGGTGACGCAGCTGCTTTTGAGTCATCCCTGCTCCTGTGCGTAACCTTTCACCCATAGTCCTCTAAGTAACCCAATGAAAGTTCATTGTATCATTAAGTTGGGCTTTGGGACAGTCACTACTCTGGTCTGTCATGGGTTTCCTTTCTGGGGTTAGCAGACGTCTGTGTGTCTGTCGTGTCTCACTATAAAAAGTCTCACACAACAGAGGATATTCTTTCTATCACACAAAAATCCTTTGCATGCTACCAATCTACAAAATTAATATCCAACTTTGCAGATTCTGGGTCCCTGTAATAGTCAATGATAAGTTACACAAAGCTGCATTTCCCTAAAGGAATATGGCCAAGCATATGTGACAGCTCCAAGACAACAGCAAACTACCCCACGCTACATTCAAGGGTTGGATTGTCCCTTCCTTCCTTCCTTCCTTCCTTCCTTCCTTCCTTCCTTCCTTCCTTCCTTCCTTCCCCTTTCCTTCCCCTTCCCCTTTCCTTTCCTTTCCTTTTGATTGTCTCCTCTCCTCTCCTCTCCTCTCCTCCCCTCCCCGCCCCTCCCCTCCTCTCCTTCTTTCCTTTCCTTTTTTAAGACAGGGTCTCCCTATAGCCCCAACTGGCCTGAAATTCACTATGTAGACCAGGCTGGCATTGAACTCATAGAGATCCTCCTGCCTCTGCCTCCTGAGTGCTAGGATGTCACCATGTGTGTCACCATGCCAGGCTTAAAGATGCTTCTTAGCCGCCATGTAGGTGCTGGGAATCGAACCAGGGTCCTCTGCAAGAGAAGTCAGGGCTCTTAATCACTGAGCCATCTCTCCAGCCCCGGATTGTTTTTCTAAACATTTTAATATGCAACAAAATGTTTGCTACGTAAAAACCCTTCCAAACTAGTCTCTCTCTCTCTCTCTCTCTCTCTCTCTCTCTCTCTCTCTCTATCTATATATAATATATACGATATATATAATATATATATATAATGGTAAATTCATTGTTTGGGAATTTCATATATGCACATAATATGAAACTTGATTTTTTTTCATCTGTGAAGAATTTGTATTGAATTTTTTTTTTTTCATTTTAGAGATGTTTGGTCTTTTATTTTTTATTTTTTATTTTTTTAAATTAGTTTTTATTGATTCTTTGTGCATTTCATACATTTTTTCCAATTCAGCTCAGGTCTATATTCCTTTCCCTCCCCCCCCCCATCCCAGATATGCATTTCTGCCATAACTGTCTGCCATCTTTCTCTCCAGTTTTTTTTTTTTTCTTCCATTTTTAGCTATATAGTGATAACCAATGAGTACAAGCATCCTTCATGCAAAAACCTATCTGCAGGCTGTGTGCCCAAACCCTAACAGCCCCACCATCCAGTGGGGGGTGACAGGTTGTTTGTTCAATCAAGTTGATCAAATGAGTGTCCAGACTACATTGCTGTAGTTTCACCATTCACCCCAATCGCAGCCCTTACATTCTACCACGCCCCCTCTTCCGCAGGTTGTTCCCTAGGCTTAGAAAAGGGGCACAGGTGGATGAGAGGTAAAACAGTCCACTCTCTCTGGAGCTGTTGACTTGGACTCTGGTCAATTCTGGCTGTTTCCTTTCATGGGCTGACAGTTTGTCCAGGAATAACCTTTCGATCCTACTAATGAAGAACAAGCAATTAGATATATAGGTATTTAAGCAGCACTAATAGTTATGGTAGGTTACTTTAGCATAGACACATGTTTGGATATGTTAATCCATGAATTACAATTTTCCCCCCTGTTAAATATGACAGGGTCTTACTGTGGCTTATAACATCTCCTAACCTGTAGAGGATGTAAGCTTGTGGCATCAGCCATGGGTTATTCCTCCAAGGAGAGAGCCAATAGCCAATTAGATTTGGGATATACAGGCACATGGCTGCCTCTGCTGCACAGTATTTCCAGGCAGGTGAGGTGTAGCTGGTGCTGACAGTGGAGTCTTGCTTGACTCAGGGAGACCCATATTTGCTTTATTGGTTTAGTGGCCTTTGGTAACACTCTCTGGCATTCCAGAGGCCATCTGTACACTTGCATGTGTGGTCTCAATACATCCCTCCCATGTTAACGTCAGGTCTTCAGCAGCAGGGTCTTATTGCCTCTCCTCCTGTAGGTATGTATTGGAATTTTTATTGGGATTGTGTTGACTATTTAGATTGCTTTTGGTATGGTGGCCATTTTCACATATTAATGTTACCAATACATGAGCATGGGAAATCATTCCACTTACTGGTGTCTTCCTCAATTTCTTTCTTCAGTGTCTTAAAGTTTTCATTGCACAAGTCTTTAACTTCCTTGGTTAGATTTATCACAAGAATTTTTTTAGCCTATGATGAATGGGATCATTTCCCTGAATCCTTTCTTGGTATGCTCGTGGTTGGTATATAGGAAGGTACTGGTGTTTGTGTGCTAATTTTGTATCCTGCTACTTTGCTGAATGTGTCTATTGGCTGTAGGAGTTTTCTGGTAGAGTCTTTAGGGTCTTTTACATACAGAATCGTATCATCTGCAAATAAAGACATTTTGACTTCTCTATATCCTGTTTATCTCCTTCACTTGTCTTACTGCTCTAGTTAAGACTGAATAGGAGTTTAGTTCCTGATGTTAGTGAAAATGCTTTTAGTATTTCCGCATTTAGCATGATGTTGGCTGAAGGCCTGTTGTATGTTACCTTTATTATATTGAGATATATCCTCAGTATCCATAGATTCTTTACCATGACTTTTATTGGATTTTGTCAAAGGCATTTTCTGCATCTAATGAGATATGATTTCTGTTCTTGAGTCTATTTATGTCTGCTGAACCATTCCTATATCTCTGGGATGAAGTCAAGTTGATCATGGTAGATTATCTTTTTGATGTATTCTTGAATTCAAATTTTCAAGTAGTTTATTAAAAAATATGAGCCTATGTTCATTAGGAAGATTGGCCTATAAGTCTCTTGTTATTGCATCTTTATCTGGTTTTGGAATCAGGGTAATACTGGCTTTATAAAAAGAATTGCAAGTGATGTTTTTCTAGTTAGTGAATAATTTGAGGCATGTTGGTATTAGTTCTTCTCTAAAGGTCTAGGAGAATTTGGTGCTGAATGTATCTGGCCCTGGGCTTTTATTAGTTGGTAGATTTTTGAATTACTGCTTGTCTCTCATTGGTTGTTATGGGTCTATTTAAATTATTTACTTCATCTTGGTTTAATTTTGGTAGGTCATATATCTCTAGATACTCATAAATTTATTTCAGATTTTCCAGGTTAGTGGCAAATAAAATTTTGAAGTATGTCCTTATGCCTCTCCGAACTTCCCCCATGTCTGTTATAATCGCTCCTCTTTCACCTCCAATTTTATTAACTTGGGTCTTTTCTCTTTTTATTGATTTGGGTTGCCAATATTGTTAATTTTTTTCAAAGAGCCAAGTCTTACGCCCATAATTTGAAAGGTTAGGTCTTCTCATGGCCCCCAGTGCTCTCCATGCTCTGTTCATATATATGTTTTAAATTTTCTCGTTGACCTTTACTGAGTGATCCAACTCCTCTACTCTGTTTTCCATATAATCCATTCTGGTGGTGAAACTTTCTAGCAAGATTTTCATTTGCTAATTGAGTTTCCCATTCCCACCATCATTTGTTTGGCCTTTTCTTCAGCAATTCTCTTAATTCAATTCAGTTTTCATATCTTGGATTGCTTTCCTTACTTCATTTTTTAAAATTTTGTCTTCTTTGAGTTGTCGGAAAACAGTTACCATCATTCTTTTTGAGTTCTTTGTCTGGAAGCCTTTCCAGGTCTTGTTCTCATTGGGGTTCATTATTATGAGATTAGGAATTGTTGCGGGGAGATTCGTGTCTTGGGTTTTCATGTTGCTTTTGTTTGTGTGCTAAGACTTGTGCATTGGAAGCAGTTTGTTAACTGCATCTTTCTTCTTGCTCAGATCATGTTTATTCTTTTAGTGCTGGCCCATGAAATGTTCAGGAATTGATTATATTGTAGGAGTGTTGAGATGTTTTCTTTTGTAGAATTTATAATGAGCACTACAGGTTCTAGCCCCAGTATTCTGGGTGTCTCCTGTCTGCCTGAACAGATACTATTATCCTAGGGTCATCACACCCACCGCTCATCCCTCTGCTGCTGTCCGCTGTGACCCCTCATGCCTAGCTGATTTGCTTTGAATTAGCTTTGATCTCCTATGGCCAGGAGATCTTGGAAAGCTGGTGTATGGTCAGGAGGCCTGTGGAAGGTGCACGGCTCCAGCTGGAGACCAGCTGGCAGTGGCAGGTGGTGCTGCTGCCTAGATGAGGTGTGTGACTGCTTGAGATCCTCAGGTGTTTGGGGTGCTAGGTACTAGCTTGATAGCTGCTCTCAAGACCCAAATTGCCCTCTAAGAGTTTGGGACAAAGTGGTACATGCCTGCAGACAGAGACTAAACATGTTTTTCCCCTCCAAAAGGCTGCAAAATTTTTACCCTCTGCTGCTTCTATCATTTCTACTAGCACATTTCCTTGCTGCTTTCCTTTGCTGTGATAAAATCCCCTGGTGTATGAATGCTAATCATGTGAGCCTTTTCAGAAAAGCATGTTCTAACTCTGCCAACACAAATATATGTGAAAGTTCTGGGTCACAGTTTGACACTAAAACTTATTTTATAAATATACGAATGATTAGTCTCTCCATCCATCCACCCCTTATACCAGCATTAAGAAACACCTTGAAAACATTTATTTAAGACCAGTAAGTTAGCAATATTTATTAACTGAAACCAGTTAAGTAGTAAAATAAGGACCTTTTCAATGGTGTTTAGGATTCAAATATAATACAAACACCTGAATTTGTTTATTACATTTACATTCTTAATAACAGGAAAATGACCACTATATAGTGACCACTCACTACTTGGCAGCTTTGTTCTAATATAGGAGGCTTTACAAAACTTATTGTATATAATCTTCACAAAAATCCTACGAACTAGTTTGTATTAGTCCCTTTTCCAGATGAATGAACCGAATCATTGAATTAAATTAAATCTCCCAAGACCACAATGGTGGTGGAACTCAAATCCAGGTTATTTATTAATAGCTTCAGAATTCATAGGCTTAAATGCCATGCTATGTCAAAGGAGAAGACATAAAAACTATATAAAATGGATACATGGGCACTGCCTCCACCACTGCAGCCATACTTTAATAGCGTTCATTTATACAGGCATTGTTCTCAGCATTGGATATAAGAAGATTGTTATTTATTTCTCACCACAGCCCTACTGGATATGTATGACTATTATTCCTAATTGCAGAAGTTACTGTGACTGAGAGAGGTCAAGTGCATGCCCAAGGTCACAGTGCTAATAAGATGCAAGTTGGGATGCCATCTGGATGACATGGCCCCTATGTCCAGAAGCCCTCTGACACCATGCTGTACCTGTAGCCAATGATGCCAACTCTGCAGAGCCTCTGAGGTTGGCAAGCACCACATTAAAGCTCAGAACATAACTAAATGTTCATTAGTATAACAAAAATGGTGAGGAACAGATTAAAAGGCTTTTATTTAGCCTTGTTAAGGGGGAAGAAAGGGGCTGGGGAGATGGCTCAGCAGTTAAGAGCATTTACTGCTCCTGCAGAAGACCCGGGTTCAGTTCCCAGCACCCACATGGTGGTTAACAACCACCCATTATCCCAGTTCCAGGGGATCTGATGTCTTCTTCTGATCTACATGGGTATTACATGACACAGATATATTTATGTACATGCAGAGAACACATTCATGTACATAAAATAAAAACAATAAATAAAATAGGGTTTTTTTGAGACAGGGTCTCCCTGTAGATCTAGCTGGCCTGGAGCTCACTATGTAGACCAGGTTGGACTTGAACTCACAGAGATCCACCTGCCTCTGCCTCCCGAGTGCTGGGATTAAAGGCGTGTACCACCAGGCTTATCTTTTTAATTTTTGTTTTACTTTTTAAAAAATATGTATGAGTGTATTGTCTGCATGTGCACTTGTGTTGTGCAATGTCTGCCATGGTCAGAAGAGAGCATCGGATTCCCTGGAACTGGAGTTACTGAAAGTTTTATCCACTAAGTGGGTGTTGGGAACTGAACACAGATCCTCTGCAAGGGCACCCAGTGCTCTTAACTGCCCAGCCATCTCTCCAGCCAAAAATAGTTTTTTAAAAAGTAAAAAATGTAACACACTTACGCAAAACTTCATCCGAGACGATGCTCTTTTTTTAAAAAGTTTTTCTGGCCAGGCATGGTGGTGTATCCCTTTAATGCCAGCACTCAGAAGGCAGAGGAAGGTGGATATCCATGAGATCAAGGCCAATGGGGTCTACATATCAAGTTCCAGGCCAGCTGGGATTGGGGGAGACACTTTCTCAAACAACAATACTTCTTGGGTATGGTGGCACACATCTTTAATCCCAGCACTCAGGAGGTAGAGGGAGGTGGATCTCTGTGAATTCAAGGCCAGCTTGGTCTACATAGTGAGTTCCAGGCCAGTTGGGACTAAAGAGAGACCCTGTCTCAAAAAGACTGAACATACACACACACACACACACACACACACACACACACACACACACTCAAATACTTCTAAAGAAATTGTTTTTGTTCCTGCAGCCTTGGGATTTCTCAGAATTCCCTCAGGGGCTGTGGGTGTTTGAAGGAGGAAGAGGAAAAAAGACAGGACCCTGGTTCCCCAGTCCATTTTCAAACGAATAGCTTTGTTTATTTATTTATTTATTTATTTATTTATTTATTTATTTATTTATTTATTTATTACATATTGGGCTTCCCCTTGAGGTTTTGCTCAGGAAATGTGGGTCTAAGAGTATACTCCTCAACTTTGTAATGTCTGCCCCATCCCTTCCCTGACCCCCGAGCATCATAACATTTCTCCTCAACTTCTTGCATCTCATGCTTACCCAAGCCCTGGCCGTCTCTCCTGACATTCCCCTCCCCTTTCACTCCCTCCCGTTGATCACAATCACCATCACAGACACCTCTAGGTTAAACATTTTCCCATCTACTACATCATGAGGTGCTCTAAACTCAGTCCACCCCTGTGGACTGAGTTCTATTATGATCTAATTTTCAAGGCTTAACTTGCCTATTGTTTAGTGTCTACCAGGTAACTGATAAAGACAGGATGAAAAACTAGTCAGCCGACTCCAAAGGCCCCAACTGTTTACCAGTGTGTTACCCTGCTACTCACCCACATTGTTCAAATTCCCACTGGGACTCTGCTCAAGACTTAACTATTAAAAACAGAAAACAGGGCTGGAGAGATGGCCTAGTGGTTAAGAGCACCTGGGTTCGATCCCCAGCACCCACATGGCGGCTAAGAACCATCTGTGACTCCAATTCCAGGAGAACTCCAGTTCCAGGGGAATCCGAGACCCTCTTCTGACCTCCGTGGCATTGCACGATATGGGTGCACAGACCTGCATGCAGACAGTACATTCATACACATAAATAAATAAATAAATAAATAAATAAATAAATAAATAAACAAATAAATAAAATAAAACTAAAAAAAATAAAAACAGAAAACAAATAGGAAGTACCTTTCTTTCTAGAACAGCCTTTCCAGAAACATCTCCACACTAACGAGCATGATGCCCGGTTTCCTGTACAGAATCATCTGCTTGGTATGCTATGAAAGCTGGTCATGTCTTCCCTTGTTAGAGGCCACATCCCCTGCCCTGTCTGTATCTTAATCTCTCCTCTTTAGGTTACTAGGAACTGCTCTGGACAGAGTAGGAAGACGTTCAATAATCACTGCACTGTTGTCGGGTAGTCAGGGTATCTGTACTAGTTCTGGGCCATCCAATGAAACAGATGCTGTCATTGCCTCTCTCCCCCAGTTTCCTCAAGGGCCCACCTGAACTTACTAGAAGAAACTTTCCTCGACACCTGTGGCTTTTACTCTGCCTCTGGGAGCAGGCTGGGCTACGTTTGAGAAATTAGCCTTGGGCAAAGACCATGCCAGCTGAGGCCAACACTCTCCTTACTGACAGGGCTGTTCCACAGCCTGAGGTGAGAATGCACGGAGTTAATGCCTCCAGGACACAGATTCAGACAAGAATATATGGGCAGCGGTTAAGTGGCAATGCTCCCTTTCCCTTAGTGGGGGTAACTCTGGGGAGTGTAGACTGCTTCCCAGAGTTGCCTAGAGGGACCTGGTTCCTGTGCCTGCAGCAGCGATTCTCTAAGAACCCACCCTTTCCTTCCTGACCTTTCTCTCTGATCCTACTTCTCTGCTTCCCTGATAGCATTTCTGGGGAGAACTTCTCAAGTTTCTGTGATGGGGTCTGAACTGGGGAAAGCCACACCAAAATTTCCTCTCCCTTCTTTAACACTCCACTTCTGCATCTGCCAAACAGGACAGCTGTGTGGAATATCTCTAAGCTCTCATCAATTAAATCTACCAGATTTTCCTATCAAACGAAAACTGAGCAGAAAGGCTACTTCTTTTCTTTTCTTTTTTAAAACAAGTTTTATTGAATATGTTTCTAAATCAAATAATAACATTAAAACTATATACACATACTTGTCATTTATGCTAACTGTGATTTCTGGTTTCCTTAAATGTTATATTATCAAATATTGGACTATTGTCCCTTAAAGAATTACAGAGGTAAGTTCTGAGTCTCTGGTCACAAAATCTTAATCAATCAACCAATCACTATGTAACTTTGTTACCATTTTCTTTCTTTTTGGTGAATACATTTAAAATTGATCCTCTTTGAATGATTCAAGCATACACTACAAAATTGTCCATTATGGCTACCATGTTGTCCATTAGATTCTCAGGCTTACTCATTTTGTGTAACTAAAATTTTGTAGCTTTATCAGTAATTTCCCATTTCCTGCTTCTACTGTATAAAGCCATCCCCATATAACCTTGCTTTATGTATGCTTTGTTATAAAAACACCATATCCTTATTCAGTACATTGTTACTACATTAGTATCAAATTCACAGCTAAGAGCCTGCACTTTATGCTTTGAAAAAAGCTTATAAAACAATGTGTTTTATATATGTTCTTTAAGAAGCAAGGGAAGGCAAAATTTTAATTCATTTGCTCCAATTCTTATAGTGTCTTAAAGCAATATTAAAGCAAAATAATCATAATCAATTTTCCTGTTTGAAAGATACTCCAGTTACACAGCCAAAGCTCTTATTCTTCAGCCTTTTGGTTTGGAATTTATATCTGAGCCACATTTTCAGTTAGGATAATGTGTGGTCAACTTACAAATTCAGGTCTATGAAAATCCTCAGGTATAATCTGACAGGCCTTCAAAACTCAAATACTTGTGTAGTAAGTGCTCTACTAATTACTTCAAGCCAGAAAAGATAGCAATTCTACACAAAAATATGTTCATTAATGTTTACAGCAGCTTTATTCCTAATTGCCAAAACTTGAAAGCTACCAAGATGTCCTTTAGTAAGTTAATGGATGAATAAATGGTGGGTCATCCTGATAATGAGGTATTATTCAGTGTCAAAAAGGGGTCCCAGGCTCTGAAAAGACATGGGGTGCATACATTAAGTGAAAGAAGCAATTTGAAAGCCTGCAGACTGTCTGATTCCAACCAGATGCCATTCTGGGAAAGGCAAAGCTATGTAGACAGTAGGAAGAGCAGAGGTTGCCAGGGATTGGAGGTAAGAGGCAGGATAACTATGGCAACACAGAAGATTTTAGGACAACAGAAGCAAATCTGTATGATATTATCATCACGGGCACCTGTCATTATGCATCTGTCCAAACTCAAGGGTTTATAGTACCAAGAATGAGCCCTAACATGAACGACAGGCTGAGTGGTGATGACATGTTAATGTAGACTCTTCGGTAGTAACAAATGCCCCTCTCTTCTTCAGTTGCCAATGGGAGTGGTGTGTGTGCACTCAGAGATACATGAGAGCTCCACTTTCTTTCAGTTTTGTCCTAAAATCTTTTTTTCTTATTAAGAAAAGCAGTGCATCATGCCTTGGAGACAAGCTGAGTTTCACTTACTGTGAATCAGAAGTTGCTGGGAGGCACAGTCCTGGCCTGACAGCAAGGCTATCATGCTACACTTTCAAGGAGCGCTTTAGGACTCTGCCAGGATGGACTCTGCCAGGTCACTTTCCCAAGGTGAACAACATGCAATGACTGAGGGAGGTGGCGAGGGTATAAAAGCCTGGTTATCTCATCAAAACAACCCTGAAAAGCCATTCTAGCTGCAGACCTCCCATGAGACTAGTACACTAGCTTAATCTCTCCTTTTCCCCCTGACTTTTCTCTGTCTTGATATATGTTAGAGAGAAGTATATGTATGTGGTATGTGGTATATGCATGTGGTGTATGTGCACATGTGTGTGCCTGTGCATGTGTATGCAGAGGCCACAGGGTGTCCTGCTCCATCACGCTCCACCTTATTCCTTTGAGATCGGGTCTCTCATTGGACTTGGAGGTAGTCTGGCAGCCATCAAGCCTCATCCCTTTGCCTCTCTCCCTCCCCAGTATGCTAAGATCTGAACTCAGTCCCTCATTTTCGGAGAGCAAGTATCTCACCCGCCCGTTGTTCCCATCTTTCTTACACAAAGCACTCCACCTTGAGTTGGCTTCCCAGAAATCAAACCTGTGATAACTACATTTTAAATTTCATTTACTAATGTCACAAAAATGTACCAGGTGAAACTTTGCCCCTGGAAGCACAGCTGTCCATTTTAATGTCGTAAAACCAAGAAGTGGTAGACAGAAAAGAAGCTGAGGTTTTAATGAAATGGAATGAGGTAGATAGAAGCCAGTTATGTATGAGATGCAGTTTCAGTTTCTGAGCAAAACAAGAAATACATAAAAGGTCAGTACAGCCGGTGAGACTGAAAGCTGAGAGTACAGCTGAGGCAGCCAGAGAGGGAGACAAAAGAAGCGTGTGAGGACCAGAATGGCCTCACCGACGGGGGACACAGACTGGACGCATTCAGCCAAGACTCTTGTGGTAGAATCACTCGTGCCTGAAGTAGGGCCCCCTACTTCAAGAACTTCCTTCCAGTCCACAGAGTCTGTGCCACAGTACGAGAGGGCAAATGTCATGTGGGAATTCCCACTAAGCAAGTGCAAAGTTGAATCAGTGCTACTGCGGAGCCCAGGGAGATCCCCAGGGAGCCGCCACCAGGCAGGGCCTTTACAGAGAACTTTCCCAACACTGAAGGACGGAGAGGGGCTCAGGCTCCCAGTGGCAGACAGATTCACCCTCTGAAAAGAAAGCTGGTGATGCTGCTTTGCCTGTAGTTGTGTTCAATGCCAGCACCTGTCAGCTCCTCTGCTGGGCAGTGACTCCTAAGATGGTGGTGGTACAGAGGTTGGTGGGAAACTGATTGTTAAATAAGGTGATTAGCAAAGATTTAACTGAGATGAATCTGGGTAGAGAGCTGGGGGGGGGAGGTGTAGTTTTATCTGAGGGAATAACAGCTACAGTAGAGAGAGGAAAGTACCATGAACAAGGCCAGGACTAGTACCTAGGTTCCTTCAGCACGGAGAGCAGTGTGGGTGAGAATGATTGGAGGGGCTGAGACCAGGGGAAGGGGCTGGGTCCCAAAGGGCTTCTGGCTTTCACTTGGAGTTGACAGGAAACCACGGGGGCATAGCTGAGTAGGATGACAAAATTTGACATTTCTACTCTCCTCTGTTATTAAGTGTGAAATATCCCCTAGAGGCTCATGTGTTTCAATATTTGGTCCCTCTAGCTGGTGGCGCTGTGCTTGACAGTTGTGCAACCTTTAGGAGGTGAGGGCAGCCTTTAGGAGGTGAGGGCAACCTTTAGGAGGTGAGGGCAGCCTTCAGGAGGTGAGGGCAGCCTTTAGGAGGTGAGGGCAGCCTTCAGGAGGTGAGGGCAGCCTTTAGGAGGTGAGGGCAGCTAGAGGAAATGGGTCCCTGGAGGTGGGACTTGAGATCCCAGCCCCCTCCACTTCCTGACTGCTGTCACAATGTAACCAGATACCTCATGCTACTGTTGCCCGTGTTGAGCCACTCTGGCTGGCATGCCTTCCCTGCCATGGTGGGCTGTATCCCGACCTACGAGCCATTAGAAATTCTCCCCAGTTCCTATCAGGTGTTGGGCCACAGAAATGAGAAAGTAGCTAACAGGACCTTTTTAGGTTTAAAATTATATATATAATGTTCCTCTAGTCTGTCAAACTATAGATGCTATATTCACTCACTATCTCAACCCCTCAGAGTGTAAGCTTCATGAGGGCAGGGGTTGTCTATCAGTTGGGTCTGCTCATGCAGTAATTCTCCCAGAGTCTCATTTTAGTACATAATTAACACTGAAGGAATCAACACGCACGTTGTGGAGAAGAGCCTGGTGGTCCTTCATGAATGGCTGTACAAATCTAGACAAAGACACACACAGGCCTGTGGTTTAACCTCCTGCTGTAAAGAGAAAACAACAAATATTTATATCTCTTTCAGGCACTTAAGTGAAGCCCGCAAATCAAATATGTTTCTAATTTCTAAAAACTGGATGCTAAATTTCCAGGGGAAACCACAGAAATAGCAGCAGTTTGGCAAGGTTCACATCTATGGTTTTCATTCACTAAACACACGATGAACAAGAGTATCAAAGAAAGGCTCAGTATGGAGACTGAAGCTGGACAACACTGCCTTTCTGGGTGGGAGGTGGGCTCTCTCAAGGCAGGATGGAAGATGTAGAGGTGGCAGGGGCCACTACAAAGAACCTTGCTCTTTCCTTGTCAGCCTGAGAGTTCTCATCGACCCACATGAGTCTCAGATGTGCTCTCTGGTTGCAAAAATATTTGGAATTCATTGATAAAGCCAAATGTGCCTTTTATTTTTATTTTTAATTTTTTTTTGAGACAGGGTCTCCCTATAGCCCCAGCTGGCCTGGAACTCACTCTGTAGACCAGGCTGGCCTTAAACTCACAGAGATCCACCTGCCTCTTCTTCCTGAGTGCTGGGATTAAAGGCGTGTGCTACCATGCCTGGCTTAAAGATGGCTCTTAGCCACCATTTGAGTGCTGGGAATCAAACCCCGGTCCTCTGCAAGAGCAGTTGGTGCTCTTAACGGCTGAGCCATCTCTCCAGCCCAATTGTGCCTTTTATATATAAGGCTTCCTAACATACCAACATTTTACCATCCAAAAAATTTGAGTGCTTCTTATAATACTTAAACTTATAGATCAATCCACAACCAAAATATAACAAAAGTGATTTTTTTCAACAGGGAAAAAAAAAGGAGCAAGAAAACTCTTATTGCAATATAATTGAATAAAATGAAGATCTATTGATCCTGGAAGGATGGGAAAGATGGAGGGAAGGGAAAGAGGGGAGTGAGTGCATGTGCCTTAGTTCTGCTTCCTCTCTGGAAGCAAGCCTCCAGCTGACTGAGCCATTACCTTTTCATCACTAAGTGCAGAAGTCCATTGTGAGCTTATAAAGTCATTTAACCTCACTAAGTCTCCATTACTTCATTGTAAAAAGGGGGCTGCTCTATAAATCACACTGCCAAGGTTTAAATACTATAATACATATATAACACTTAGCACAATGCCTGGACTGCAGTGAGCCCTAAATAAATGCCAGTGTTCACTGTGAGGCCAACACTGCCCTCTCATAGAGGTCTTATTTTCACAGCTATACGTTGGTACAGCCATCCTTGGAAAATAATATGTCATGGAGAGGTCACACAGACAGGAACATGCCTAAGGAAACCAGGTACCTTAGACCAGACATGAGATATTTTAACAACCCTGTAATCCCAGCACTTGGGAGGCTGAGGTAGGTGGATCTCTGTGAGTTCAAGGCCAGCCTGGTCTACAGAGTGAGCTGCAGGCCAGCTGGGGCTACAGGGAGACCCTGTCTCAAAAAGACCAAAAATAAATATGTAGGCAAGAAGAGAACGTTAAGAATTTGAAAGCACAAAGGTGGCACTGGCAGCCAGGGACTCACAGACAGAAACGTCTTAAAAAGTGGTCATCCTGAGTCTACCCTGTGAATGCCATGTGGATCAGGGAACAGGTAATACAGCCAAATTCCAGACTCAAGAAACTGGGAGATAACAAATGATTACCACTACTTTAAATCATTAGGCTTTGGAGTAGTTTGTCACTAGGCATCAGATAACTGGAACACTGTTACTAATTGAGCCTCCTGTCTAGTCCTTACATAGAAACTGTATCATGCTACTCACCTATTTGAAAAAAAAGAAATGAGTTGCCTCCACTCCTGAACAGGGAGGCAAGAACTTAGAAGTTTCAGGGAGTTTATCTTCCAGTGAGTCCTAAGCCTCAGCAGTACCTTATCCAGTGATTTCATGTGCTTGAATAAAACCAGACAACAGGAAGAACAAAGAATAATTATCAAAAATGTAGAATAATTATCAAAAATGTAGAGTCAACAAGAATAGACCTGGCTCCTTCCATGTGGGGGTGAGCTGGGGGAAATACTATTGTCAATCTGTCCTCACACCCACCCCCACACACAGAGACTAAGAGAGCAAGACAGAGACACAAAGAGACAGAGAGACAGAGAGAAAGAGCACGCTATGGAAAGGAACAGACAGTAAACACATAGGTATATGGACAGATCCCATTTCTCATGTCTCTGAAATGAAAACGACTCTGAAAAGGAATTGATGAGTGTATATGTCAGAGTCTTGTGGGTATTGGAAAGACTCTCTGATGATGTAACATTTCTGCTAATGCTTTCATGGCTATGAAGCCATGGACATATTTGGAATAACAAGAAGTCACAATAAATACAGACATTCTAAAGGCCCTTGGTGGGAAGGGTCATGAAACTGCTTTGAATTTCTACAATGCCATGGGTGATCAGCTTTATATACATGTTTTTTTTCTTAGAAAATCATTATCAAGGGCTAAGGGTATAGCTCAGTAATAGAGTATTTGCCTAACATGTACACTGCTCTGGTCCTTAGCAATGAAAAAAAAATTCAAGGTATCAGAACTTGAAACTTGTATGCTAAAATGCAAGGCTGGTTACAGTGTGTTCGAAATTTAGAAGAGATTTCTATAGTTAGCACATTTCCATACTGGATACTTTTAACTTCCCAATAGTGCCGGGCATGTCTTCATGCCAGCATGCCTTAGTATGTCACTTCAGCTGAGCCCTCTTCTCTCACTTTCCACTCCAACCTTACTCAGTCACTATCATGTGGAATATTCAGAGGGACCCACTGAGCTATTCTGACACAGGGACTGTCTCCTGATGGACTCAAGCCCCCCATGGGGCAGAGCTTGACCAGCAGGAGATGGGAGTAAGTGGATAAAAAAGAAAACCCGTCCATCCTCTCTATCTCCACATATGGTGCTGATGCCTGTGAGTCCCTGGCTGCCAGTGCCACCTTTGTGCTTTCAAATTCTTAACGTTCTTTTCTTGCCTTCATATTTATTTTTGGTCTTTTTGAGACAGGGTCTCCCTGTAGCCCCAGCTGGCCTGCAGCTCACTCTGTAGACCAGGCTGGCCTTGAATTCACAGAGATCTGCCTGCCTCAGCCTCCCAAGTGCTGGGATTACAGGCATGCGTTACCATGCCCAGCTGCCTACATATTCTTATATCCAACTGCTTACTTCGTGGATTTCCTTCAGCTACTGTAATGGATTACCTGAGTTGAAACTTACAGTTTTATTGTTCTATGATCAGATATAGGTCTCCCTGAGCTAAAACCTATGTGTTGGCAGGACTGTGAACCTGTCCTAAAGGGCAGTAGGTTTCCTTGCCATGTGTACTTTCTAGAGGCCACTCACATTCCCTGGCCCATGCTCTCCTTCCTCCATCTTCAGTCAGCAATGTTGCATCTAATCATTCTTTCATAGTTACTTTGTCTTCTGACCACCATGGGAAAGCTCTCTACTTTTATGGACTGGTACGTATGAGTTGAGGTTCATCCAGATGATCTGCTACCTCAAGGATAACTTAATCACATTTTCTTATTTATTAAAATTATTTATTATTTTTATGTGTATGTGTATCGCCTGTGTGCATGTAAGTGCACCTGTACCATGTAATACCCTCAGAGGCCAGAAGAGGGCACTGGGTCCCCTGGAACTGGAGTTACAGGCTGTTAGCCACCATGTAAGTGCTCAGACTCGAACCCAGGTCCTGTGTGAGAGCAGCCAGTGCTCTTAACTACGGAGCTACCTCTCCAGCCCCTAACTTAATCACATTTTCAAAGGCCCTCTGACTACCTACAGAAACATACTCACAGATCATGGGGACTAGAGTATGGACATACTTGAAGGCCGCTGCTCTGCCTGCCACCCTCTGCATCCCTTGCTGGATGGCCAATAGACCATCATACTCAGTATGTCTGAACTGACCTCCATTTCTTCCTCCAGCAGTCTCTACCTGCAGCTTTCTGTGTCTCTGCTCACAGCAACTCCATCCTTCCAGGTAGGCAGGCCTGAACCTGTGGGGTCATTTTTGACTTCTCTCTCGCACAGATATATTCTACATCACAAAGAAATAGACTTTATATATATCTAGCCACTTCTCACCATCTGAATTACTTGTGTGAGCCACCAAAACCTCACATCAGGATAACGGCTATCAATTCTTTTCTCTTATATTTTTTATTGTTATTACACAGTTTCATACATCATACATAATTTCTCAATCCAATTTAGACTCATTTCCCTTTCCATGCCCCCCACCTCACCTGAGTTCATGCATTCTGCCATACATGTGTTGTAACTTTTTCTGAGTCTTTCCAGAGTTTTTCCAAAGCAGAGGATTATTGTTTGGGGAGAACGTCACTGTTTCAGTCGGGTTTTTCTTTGTTTTTGTTTTGTCCCAGTTCTTTTGTTGTTGTTGTTCCCCCCAACTTGTATGGCTTCAATGTATGCATATACATTGCATATACGTCTCACCTATACTAAAATTATGTCATCTGAAAACAAACTGTATGTTATTTCCATATCATATTTCAGGATTCACATTTTTCCATTTTGATTTTATATTACTCTAAAATATGCATACACACCCTCCACCCATATACAAAAATTCCAAAGTCAGAAAGTAAATGGTAGGTTAATTCCAAAGTCAGAAAATAAATGGTAGGTTAATTCTAGAAACTGTTTAGGGATTCACAATATAAGAGCACAGTTGTTTTCAGATAACAAAGAATATAATATTAACATTGCTCAGTTTGCCTTACAACTAGATACTTGGTGCTAGCATCCACAGATGAGGGATACCATTCATCATTTGTTTTTCTGGGACTGTGTTACTTCACTTAACATAATATCTTCTAGTTCCATCCATTTACCTGCAAAGTTCATAATGTGTTTTTTTTTGTTGTTGTTTTTTTTTTACTTTTTTTACTGCTACATAGAACTCCATCGTGTAGATGTACCAAATTTTCTCTATCCACTCATCAGTTGCGGGACACTTGGATTGGTTCCAGCTCTTTGCTATTGTGAAGAGAGCTGCAATAAACATGGCTCTAAATGTATCTCTGTGATAGGATGAGTCTTGTGGGTATATACCCAGGAGTGGTATGGCTGGGTCAGGTGGTAGGCTCTTTTTGAGTCTTTTAAGAGTTCTCTACACTGCTTTCTATAGTGGTTGTACATGTTTACATTCCCACCAGCAGTGGATGAGTGTTCCCTTTTCCCCACAACCTCTCCAGCATTTGGTATCATTTGTTTTCTTGATCCTAGCCAGTCCTATCAGAGTGAATGATAAAGTGGTTTTAATTTGCATTTCCTTAATTATTAGTGATGTTGACCACTTTTTAAGACGTTTCTCAGCCATCTCTATTTCCTCACGTGTGAAGTCTCTGTTTAGATCTTTACTCATCTTTTGAGTGAGTCATTTGTTTTCTTTCTTCTTTGTTTTTGAGTAGTTTATATATTCTGGAAGTTAATGCTCTGTCAGATGTATCAGCAGTGAAGGTTTCCTCCTACTCTGTGGGTTTTCTCTTCACTTCCCTGATTGTTTCTTTCACTGTACAGAAGCTTTTGAGTTTAATGAGGTCCCACTTGTCAATTGTTGACTTTATTTCCTGCACAGCTGCTGTCTGATTTAGAAAGTCTTTTCCTATGCCTGTCTTGTACATTGCTACCAGCTTTTTCTTCTATCATCCTCAGAGTTTTGGGTTTCACCTTGAGGTCTTTGATCCATTTGGGGTTGATTTTTTGTACAGGGCGAGAGGTAGTGGTTTAATTTTATTCTTCTACAAGTGGTGATCCAGTTTTGCCAGCACCATTTGCTAAAGATGTTGTCTTTCCTCCATTGAGCCTTCTTGGCCCCCTTGTCAAATGTGAGGGGGCTGAAATTGTATTTGCTCAAGTTTGGATCTTCAGTTTTGTTCTCTGGGTCTGTTTTTGTGCCAGTACCAGGCTGTTTTATGACCATAGCCCTGTAATATAGTTTGAAGTCTGGTATAGAGATCCCCCTTGTATTGTTCTTTTTGCTCAGGGTTGCTTTGGCTATTCAGGGTCTTTTGTTTTTCCATATGAAATTAAGGATTTTTTTTTGCAAGCCTGTGCAGAAAGTCTTGGGGATTTTAATTGGGATTGCATTGAATCTGTATATTAATTTGGGTAGAATGGACATTTTTACTATATTAATTTTTCTAATCCATGAGCATGGGAGGTTTGTCCATCTTCTGATGTCTTCTTCTAGCTCCTTCTTCAGGGATTTAAAATTTTTGTTGTAGAGATCTTTGGTGTCTTTGCTTAAGTTTGTTCCTAGGTATTTTATTGTTTTTGAGGCTATTGTTAATGGGAAGGTCTCCGTGTATTCCTTCTTCAGTTGCCTGTTGTTGGTGTAAAGAAAGGCTACTGATTTTTCTAGGTTAATTTTGTATCCTGTCACTTTACTGAAACTCTTAATCTTATCCAGGAGTTTTCTGATGGAGTTTTTAGCATCCCTTAGGTAAACTATCATATCGTCTATAAAAAGGGATAGCTTGACTTCCTCTTTTCCAATTAGTATTCTTTTAATTTCTCTTTCTTTTCTTATTGTACTAGCAAGCATTTCAAGCACTATATTGAAGAGGAGTAGTGATAAGGAGCAGCCTTGCCAAGTTCCTATCTTTAAGGGGAATGCTTCTAACTTTTCTCCATTTAGGATGATGTTGGATGTGGGTTTCTTGTATATGACTTTGATTATGTTGAGGAATGATCCCTCCAGTCCAATTCCCTCTAGGACTTTAACCAGGAAGGGATGCTGGATTTTGTCAAAGGCTTTTTTTCTGCATCAATTGAGATGATGGTGTGGTTTTTGTCTTTCAGTACATTTATGTGTCTTATGATATTTACTGATTTACATATGTTGAACCATCCCTGCATCTCTGGTATGAATCCAACTTGGTCATGATGGATGATCTTTTTGATGTGGGTCTGTATGTGGTTTGCAAGTATTTTGTTGAGGATTTTTGTGTCTATGTTCATTAATGAGATGGGTCTATAGTTTTCTTTTTGGTTGTATCTTTGCCTGGTTTTGGTATTAGAGTGATGCTGGCTTCACAGAAGGAATTTGGGAGATTTCCCTCTGTTTGTATCCTTCTGAATAGTTTGAGTAGTAATGGCTGTAAGTCTTCTTTAAATGTTCTCTAGAATTCTGCTGTGTAACCATCGGGCCTGGGCTTTTTTTAGTTGGGAGGATTTTTTTTAATTACATTTTCAACTTCTTCCAATATTATGGGTCTGTTTATTTTTATTTTTTTGTTTTTTTATTTTTTTATTTTTATTTTTATTTTTATTTTTTGGGGGGGTCTGTTTAAGTTGTCAGTCTCTTCTTAGCTAAGCTTTGTTGATTTCCAGGATTTCCGATATTCATCCATTTCTCTTAGGTTTTCAAATTTAGTAGAGTATAGGTTTCTGAAGTATTCTCCTGTGACTGTATGGATCTTTCTATTGTAATGTTTCCCCTTTCATCACAAATTCTATTGATTTGGAGTTGCTCTTTCTTCCTTTTGGTTAACTGGGTTTGGGGTCTATCTATTTTCCTTACTTTTTCAAAGAACCAACTTTTGGATTCATTGATTTTCTGTATTGTTTTCTTTGTTTCTATTTCATTGATTTCTGCTCTGATTTTTGTCATTTCTTCCTGTCTGTTACATTTAGGGTTCATTTGTCATTGTCTTTCAAGTGTTTTTAGCTGCAGTGTTAGATTGTTTTGTGCTCTTTCTCTCTCTTTTTTTTTTAAATGTAGGCACCCAGGGCTATAAACTTCCCTCTTAGGACTGCTTTTAAAATATCCCATAGGTTTAGTTGTGTTGTACTGTCATTTTCATTTAGTTCCAGGAATGCTTTTATTTCTTTATTTCTTCCTTGACCAATTCATTATTCTGGAGTGTGTTGTTTAGTCTCCATGTGTTCCTGTAGATAGTAGGGCTTATCCTGGTGTTGATACTGGGCTTTATTGCACTGTGGTCTGATAGAATGCATGAAATTATTTCAATCTTTTTGTATTTGTTGAGGTTTTTTCTGTGTCCAAGTATGTGGTCAATTTTGGAGAATGTTCCATGGGGTGTTGAGTAGAAAGTGTATTCTCTGGTATTAGGGTGGAATATTCAGTAGATGTCTGTGAAGTCCATTTGGTGTACCATATTGTTCAGTTCAGATGTCTCTCTCTTTATTTTTTGTCCAGTTGCCCTGTCCAAAGGGCTCAGTGGGGTATTGAAATCCCCTACTACGAGTGTGTTGGGGTTAACCTGTGCCTTGAGGTCCTGTGGAATTGTGTTGATAAAGTTCGGTGCACCAGAGTTTGGTGTGTATATATTCACGATTGTGAATTCTTCATGGTTAATTTTCCCTCCTGCTGTCATTTCTAATTGGTCTTCCTGTTCCTCCCCTGAAGTCTATTTTCAGAGCAGCCAATGTATTCCTTTTTCACAATTAAATAAGTCGATTGTTTTTGTGATCGAAACGTACAATGATTCTGTAGTTTCCTTGGAGCAAACTCTGCAGCCCTCACGGTCTCTGCCCTCCACTACCTTCCCTTTCTGACTGCCCTCCACTACGTTCCCTTTCTGACTGCCCTCCACTACGTTCCCTTTCTGACTGCCCTCCACTACGTTCCCTTTCTGACCGCCCTCCACTACGTTCCCTTTCTGACCACCCTCCACTACGTTCCCTTTCTGACCGCCCTCCACTACGTTCCCTTTCTGACCTCACTCCTGGCTCTGTCCACTCCAGCCAGAGTGGCCACCTTCCTGGGCCTCTAAATCCTAGGTCATGCTACTTTAGGACTTGGCTCTTAGAGTTCTCTTTACTTGAAACTCTCTTTCTCTATCCAGCTGGGCAGTTTGCTCATCCCTGTGGTGGTTTTCTATGGCTGCCATGCTAAATCTCTACAAATCAAGAAGATTTGAACAATACCTGTTATCTCCTCACAGTTCTGGAAGTCTCAATCTTGGTTGCGGTATCATCTGTGGGAACTTTTCTGAAGCCCAGTGGATGAATATCTCTCCCTAGGTGGATTCCGTCTTTGCAGGGTCCCTGGTGCCAGTAAGTGGGAAGCTGATCTATTTCCTGAAGGCTGTTGTGCTGGATAATTCCAGTTGTCAACTTGACACACCTGGGTAGGGGGGACCTCAACTGAGGAACTTTCTCCATTGGATTGGCCCGTGACCATGTCTGTGGGACATTTTCTTGATTTTTGAGTGATGTGGAAAGACCCAGGCCACTGTGGTGGTGGTGCCAGCCATGGGCAGGTGGTCTTGTGCTGTATAAGAAAGCAGGCTGAGCACAGGTGTGAGGAGCAAGCCAGTAAGCAGCACTCCTCCACGGCCTGCAGTTCAACTCCTGCCTCCAGGTTCCAGCCCTGACTTCCTTCAACGAAGAACTGTGACCTGGGAGATGTAAACTAAAATAAACTTTTTCCTCCCCAAGTTGATTTTGGTCAGGGTTTTACCACAGCAATTGAAAGCTAACTAGATCAGGTATCCCGTCCCCTTTCTTATGCTTCCCACAAGGCTCTCTTTAGTGGTGGGTGGAGTCTTTCCCATTTTGAATCACTCCAAGCTCTGATGGGTCCATGCATGTACATCAGTGTGATTTCTCTATTTTAAGGGCTACTAGGAAAATCTCCATATTTTAAGATATCTAATCTTGAATAAATCTGGAAAGTCCCTTTAGTCATGCAATTTGACTGGGGCTTGGGGCATGGACCCTGTGAGGCAGGGTCAACAATCCATATCCCTTCCTGACCATGGTAGTTATACAGCAACTAAGCTCTCTACTCTCCAGTCACCTTGGATTCCCCCTTTTATGATCCATTTTTCATAGCTTTTACCATCTTATGAAAACAAACATAGTAATATTTATTATGTTTACTGAGAATTTACCTTTTCCTCTGACAGAAAAATCAACTCCATTAGGTTAGGCATCTTTGTTCTGCACATCAATAAGCCAGTCTACCTGCTAGGCAACTCAATGGGTAGTTTCTCAATGATAAATGGCCTGATCCTAGAATATTTTCTAATTCATTTCTATACAGTTTTGTTATTGTCACTGTTCCATTTGTTTGGAAATGCTAAATAGAAGAAAGATCCATCACTGATGGTGAGGAAGATGGGTAAATCACAAGCACTCTTCTCTTAGTCTGCCCTCATAACTGTGGTTAGTAGTATCTAACTACCTTAATTCTCATTGATAAAGATGTAAAAGAATGTTTTCTGGGGAAAATGTGTTTAGTTATAATTTCTACAAAATCAGAATGGTTTATTTTTAGACCATTATCTAAGTATACAGCCAAAAAAAATTGAATTGTGGAGTTAAGCTGGTTTCAAAGTATCCAGAAAACAAGTGGACTAAATTAGTAATAAATGCTTTCTAAACATTTCTACAAATTAAAAGCTGATGAGGGATACCATTCATCGTTTGTTTTCCTGTGACTGTGTTACTTCACTTAATATAATATCCTCCAGCTCCATCCATTTACCTGCAAAGTTCATAATATCGTCTTTTTTTATTGCTGCATAGAACTCCATTGTGTACATGTACCACATTTTTTCTATCCACTCGTCAGTTGAGGGGCATTTGGGTTGGTTCCAGCTTTTTGCTATTGTGAACAGAGCTGCAATAAATATAGCTGTGCATGTATCTCTGCAGTAAGATGAGTCTTGTGGGTATATACCCAGGAATGGTATGACTGGGTCAAATGGCAAGCTCACTTGCTAGTGTACAACTGGCCTCTGAAATGCCAGAAAGCATTATCAAAGGCCACTAAAGCAATACAGCAAAATATTGGTCTCCCTGAGACAAGCAAGAATCTCCATCAATATCAGCTACACCTCAACAGCCTGGAGATACTGTGCAACAGTGGCAGCCAAGTGTCTATATATATCCCAAATCTATTTGCTATTAGCTCTCTCCTTGGAGGAATAACTCACAGTGGATGCCACAAGCTTATGTCCTCTAGTGGTTAGGAGATGTTATAAGCCACAATAAGAACTTGTCACCCTTTATAGAGAAACCACAGTTTGCGGATTAGCATACCATCCAAGCATCTGTGTCTATGCTCACAGCTTAGCTTGACATAATAATTGGTACTGCTTAAATGCCTGTACATCCAATAGCTTGTGCTTTGTTAGTATGACTAAAAAGGGTATCACTGGAAAAGCTGTCAACCCATGAAGGGAAACAACCTGAACAGACTGGAGTCCAAAATGACAACTCCAAAGAAATTAGACTGTTTTCTTCTCACCCACTTGTGCCCCTTTCCCAAAGCCCAGGGAACAAACTGAGGAAGAGGAGGCGTGGTAGATTGTAAGGGCTGCAGAGAGATAGAGGTGAATCGTGAGACTACAGGAATATAGTCTGGACTCCTAATTGATCAACATGCCTGTGCATACAAGCTTCTCCAACTGGACTATGGGAACCTTGGGTTGTTCAAAATTTGGATATAGATACTTGCAAAATGCACCAATTACCTAATTGTACGGCAAACTGAGCAACATCAATGTTATCTGAAAACAGCTGTGTTATTATATTGCAGAAGCCTTGAAAAATAAATAATAATAAAAAACTGAACCATATTGATTTAAGGACATACTATGAGAAGTGAGGGCTTAAGTTTAAGAGCACATTGAATGATACCAGCAAGCTTAAGGCTAGAGAGAAAGAAAGGAATGAAGAACAAAGGGTGAGGAGAAACTTTATGGAGGAAGGAACTTCATCTCACACAGCTATGTAACAGCTATGTGTCAGTGATGTAACACTATAGACACATATTACTGCAGAATGAAAAAGTGAAAATAAACTCTCCATTCCTTTTTGTTTTTCTGATGTTGTTTGCTTCTTTGACCTAGGTTGCCTCTCGACTTCCCTGTGTTGCTGAGGCTGCCTTTACCTCCCAAATGATAGGATGGCAGGCTTGCACCACTACAGCTCACTGTTGGTTATTTCTCTAGGCATTTAAAATGTGCATTTCATGATCTGATTCTCTCCTTCAAAGGACTCCATCTATCTGGTATATATGTTCACAGACAGTGAAAAACTGTTCCAACTAAGTCAAGATGCCACATTCCAGGAGCAATGTTCTGGACAGAGGACAGTCCCTGAGGAGCAAGGTCACAGGCCTTGCCACCTCTGAGTGGCTCCTGGAGGGCTGCTTAGGATACCAGTGCACCAAGAACAAAATGACAATGGTACACATCAAGAAACCAAAGGGGTTAAATGTGGTGGGGTAGCACCATTAGACAGCAATGGAGAACAGCAACTGTCAACACAAGTATCTTGACAAAATCTTATTTGCAGATATGGACTAACTCCCTGTGGAAAGGCAAAAATGAAGGAAATCCCATTTTAAAAGAATAAATAGGATATATTTTGAATAGGATTCTCACACAAGCACAAAAGACAGCAGGAATTGATGTGAAATAGCTTCTAAATTTACCAAAGCCAGCTTCTGCTTTCTGAGTATCTACAACAGGAAAGAAAAACAGCACAATAATTCAGATCTGTACTTAAAACAAGAGGCAAGAGCTCATTTGTTTGACATTTTTCAACAGTCTTTCATTCACTATTGAGCAGCTGGTATTTTTATAAAAAACATCAAGAAACTGGTTTATTAAGGGAATATACACAGAGTGACTTACTCTATGGCAAAGCATCCCTGTTACAGAGAAGGAGAAAATAAGTATTTTTGGAGCCACCAATCAACTTTCCTCACCATGGTTACAGGCTGTGTTTCATAACTTTCCAGAATCACAGATGAGTCAAAATGACCTTGGTAGTAATTTAGACCAAATCTCATATTTTATACATGGGAAGCTAAAGCTTAAAGAAGAGCAGACTACCTAAGTCTCCTCATTCCTTAACAGTAATGTAAAATCATTACCTTTTATGGCCTGAATGTTTGCATCCCCTAAAACTATACCCTGAAATCCTAATTTCCAAGGTGATGCTATACAAGATGAGGACTCGGAAGTTGATTACATCATGAAAGCACAACTGGGATCCGTGCCTTTACAAAAGAGAGCCCAGAGACTCATTCCTTCCTGGCATGCGAGGACACAGCCAGAAAATACAATCTAGAAACCACAGAAAGGGCCTCGGCAGACACCAATCTGCCCATTCCTTGATCTTGGGCTTTCCCAGCCACCAGAACTGAAAGAAATAAACTTTTGTTGTTTGCAAGTCATGAGCTTACCACATTTTCTTATAGCAGCTGGAGAGAACTAAGACATTACCACAGAAAAAATGGTAAACATTAATTTCTGTCTGGCTTTTATTTGTTTTTTGTTGTTGTTGTTTTTGGTCTTTTTTTTTTTTTTTTTTTTAAACCTTATAAAATTGTTTCAGTAGTTAAAATTTCCATGCTTCCACATGACTGAGAAAAACATTTCAAACTATATATCTATATCTAACTCTCTATCTCTATCTCCATCTCTACTCTCTACCTCTATCTCTATCTCTAATCATTTCTATCTTTTTCAGACAGAATCTTCCTTCCAGCTAGCCTGAAACTCACTATGTGCACCAGGCTGGCCTCCATCTCACAGAGATTTGCCTGTCTCTGCCTCCGGAATGCTAGGATTAAAGGCGTGTGGCACCATGCCTGGCTTCAAGCACTACTTTTATGGTTATAAATTCAGTATAACCTGAAAATATAGGTGTGCTCCATACTGGCTCATGTGTTTCTTAGGGATTTACCCTGTGTCCTTCTAACCAAGCAGGCCCATGAAAAAGAACAGATGAATCATATGCATTGTGCAAACCTCTGTGAAGTTTATCCCAGATATTAAATATTTATGCATATTCTTTTTATCACTTTTTCTTTCTTCTATTTTATATGGAGATATACATCACATATATATCCAAATAAATAGTCACATCTGTGAATATTTGGAAAGAACTTAATTCACTTTGATATTTGGTAGGGCAAGTCATAATAAAAATTAAAGCAATGTAATTTTTATTCCATACATTTCTTTTTTTTTTTTATCTTTTTGAGACAGGGTCTCCCTGTAGCCCCAGCTGTCCTGGAACTCACTCTGTAGACCAGGCTGGCCTTGAACTCACAAAGATCGCCTGCCTCTGCCTCCCAAGTGCTAGGATTAAAGGTGTGCGTCACCACACCTGGCTTATTCCATACATTTCTAAGTGGAATACACCTTGAATCTCAACCTGATGAGTACAGTTCTCAGCACTTTACGGAGAAATCTTTCATTCATTTACCTGGCATTTGTTACATGTTTGCCTGTGTCAGGCTACATGTTATGAGCTGAGATTTCGGATCATAAACTTGGCAGCCACATACTAACTACTGTTACTTTAAATATCCCTAGGTTAGTGGACTTTTGATGCCACCCAACAACCACAGTCATTTCCCCTAATAGTACAGAACATATTCTAAAACTTCCTAAACAATTAGTAAAGAAAACATGTAGATATAAGAATCTAGCTATGTAGAAATTTTATAAATCATATGTTTATACATAAGCATAGATGAAAGTAAATGTAAAGATTTCTCTGAAGAAAGTTTAAGTATTAAAGCTGTGTTTATAACACACTGTCTCCTGATCTTTTACTGAAAGGACATAGAATAGGATGGTATTCTGATACCAAATTCATATCCGTTCATCACTTCCAGCCCCTTTCTCATATCAGGTGACATCTGGGTACTTTTCCTCTGGGTGTGTTCCCCTGATAGTCATGCTCACCTCACCTACAGGAGGCAGGTCATTAAGAGGAAGCCCTTCTCCATCAACAGTACCCACAAAGCAGGCATAGTCACATCACAGAAGTTATCTAAAATGCTTCCAGGATTGCTAAAAATTCACACAGGAAGAATTACTCATCAGTCACAGTAAAAGTGTGAGGAGCTCATGGCAATTGGGCTCATAGCTCTACTTGCATGCTGATGTCAACTACATGCATCCATAGGTGAGTCATAGCTATCTCTATATACATCAAGCCCAGGCCCTGCCCTAAACCAATTCAATCACAGTCAATACAAATAGGTCCCAGATATCAGTATTTTTGAAAGCTCTCTGATGATTCTAATGTGTAACCAAGGTTGAGAATTAGTCACGAAGCAGGCCTTGTTTCTCTAAGTGTGGGTTTTCCTACAAAGGCAGCCCTGAGGCAGACTTTGAAGCCTACCTGAGGATGACTGAAGCCATTCTAAACATTGGTGTACAAAATCAAGCGTGAGAAGCTCTGGCCTAGAAGACTCCTATATCAAATGAACAAACTCTAAAACTTGTTATGAGAGGGTCAGTTGCTTACATTAAAGACCACTCTGGCCCACTTGTATTAAATGTGGATAAATATGATACAACACCACAGAAAGAAGTAGCTAGTGTCAACACTAGATGGCTTGGGCTCTCTCCGAGCATCAACAGAATGTCAGAGGCAAGACCTTATATACCAAGTTCGTGAGGTGATTCAATTGCCCCCATGAATGGAACTATAGAATCATAAGGAAACTTTTATCTGTAACTTGATTTTTTTTTTTGTCTTTTTGAGAAAAGGTATTTTGAGTCTTTTATTAGAAAAGTTTCCCATGATATATAAAATATTTACCTCATCTATACAACAAACATTTCTTCTTTTCCACACTCTCTTTAGTCGAAAGTCCAGGGCAGCAAGCCCTCTATCCTTGGAAAATCACAGTTCCTATGAGCCTTCATTTCCTGTATATTTATCATCTAAAATTCCTTCAGAGAAACTAGTAAGAAACTAATGAAAACCTCTGACGATCCCAGCTACAATTGGAACTGTTCTTGGTGAATTCCTGGTAGACTACAGTTGGGAGAATCAGAGACAAAAACCCAGGGGTGATAGATGGGGCTGGAGGGCAAGGGTGAGGGTAAGCTGACGAAACCCCAAGAGGCCACACTAACAGTAAAAAAAACATAATGTTAGGAGGTTCAAATTTACTTGAACTTGAACCCTAAAATTACTCCATAGAGAATCTGAAATAAGGTTATCAATTTAAATGGCCTTTACCAAAACAAAAACAAATACTGGGTTTATAACAGCATTTCTCAAAGTGAGAAGAAGATGAGAGGAATACAGAGATGTTTTGAAACAAAAGCAAAGCTGTTAAATCCCACTTGGATAGAGGAGTTTGTTAGCCTTTGCTGCAAATGAGAAAAAAATTGGAAGCTTTTTCAAATTATTGGTTCTTTGAGGTCCACTCCAAACCAAATAGATCAGAGTCTGGGGCTAGGGGAGTCATTTGAAATTTGTAAAAACTCACCCAAAAGATTCAGACACAGAATTAGTAGTGCTGGAATTAGAGAGTTCTAACTTCAAAGCAATAGTGCTTCTTATCTTTTAATATATGCATTGCTAGAGCTTTGGGTACATGCAACTCTTTCTCGAGTCTATTTATTACCAATGCATTACATTTTTCTCACTGCTTTTTAAAAAAATTAACTCATGAAAATTATTTAAAAATTCAAAGTGTACTACCAAGTTTAAAATGAAAGACAGTAGTACCCTGCCTCCCCTTCCATTCACTCTCAAAAGCAAACTAGTAAACATGTTAGCTATTTCCTCTGATATTTCATTTTGTATTCTCAAACTCTAGGTAGATTCTAAAATTTATTGATTTACTAATTTTAGACATTTATTAATTTATTTGCCAATGTCCTATTATATGCTCGCTTACCCTCTCCTGTTAATCTAAAATAGTCCATCTTTTTTGCCTTTGGGTATGGTCAGGAACAATATTTAGTCTGTACATCTTAACATAGCTGTGCCAATTGTTATTACAATACTTTCACAACAATGAATGATTGCTAATGATCCCTCTTTTGTCCTCCAATCTACCTTTCTCCAGAATTTAGCAAATGAAGGGTTAATATATGCTGGAGCAGGGAACCTTACGAACTTACCTCTGCTCTATAGCAGGTCTCTGTTCTGACTTGTCAGTGGCTGGGCTACCAGTTAGTTGTTAAATATTCTGGATATTGCCTGTAGGTATAACCAGGTGACTCATTTTTTGCTATTAGAATATAAGTGAAAGTGATGTATGCCATTTCCAAACTTGGCCCTTACACCTCTACCCCTCGTAGCTTTTTCCTGTTCTTATGAGCCAGAATACAAGCGCTGACTAACCAGGTTTTAACTCTACATATGAAGGTGATGTCTTAATGGGTAGGAGGGGAATGAGATGGATGACATGAGCTACCAATGCTTGCCTTGACCTGAAACATGAAATTAAAAAAAAAAAATGAACTTCTCTTTTGTTTTTGTTGTTTATTGCCATCCTAGAATTGGTTTTCCCTCTGTTTGAGTACGTGTTTTTGGAATTTCTTAGATTATTCTTCCTTGATGTATTCCCACATTTTGATTTTTAAAATATTATCTAAAAAAATAAAATAAAATATCATCTAATAATATCCTGTGACATGATGTAGAACATAATCATTTTAGATCTTTAATGCACTCAAAAATGTCTTCATTCTTGGGGGGCTGGAGAGATGGGTCAGCAGTTAAGGAACAATCTTTGCTCTTGCAGAAGACCTGGGTTTGAATCCCAGCATCCACACAGCACCTAAGAACTGTCTCTAACTTCAGTTCCAGGGGATCTGATGCTCTCTTCTGTCATCCATGGGTACTGCATGACATGGGTGCACTTACATACATGTAGGCAATACGCTCATACATATAAAATAAAAATGAATAGTTTTTAAAAATGTCTTCATTCTTGCAAGGTGTGATGACATATGCAATATTTATTTTGTGGGTGGGGTGGGGAGGAAAGGGTTTATTTAGCTCAGATCTCCTGGGTCACAGTTCATCACTGAGCCCACCATAGTAGGAACTCAGGGCAGGAACCTGGAGGCAGGAGCTGAATGAAGCACAGGCCATGGAGGAATGCTGCTTACTGGCGGTGGCACATGCCTTTAATCACAGCACTTGGGAGGCAGAAACAGGCAGATCTCTGTGAGTTCAAGGCCAGCCTGGTCTACACAGTGAGTTACAGGCCAGCTGGGGCTAAACAGAGACTCTGTCTCAAAAAAGAAGAAAAAAAAGACTTCATTCTCTTTCCCATTTGTTGAGTGTGTCAAGTTTTAGATTGAAAACAATTTGCCTCTTAATTTTGAAGAATTAATCCAGTGTTCTTAAGATTCCAGCTTAACTGTTGAAGCACTTAAGGCCAGTCTCTTCTCAGTCTTTTAGCACAGGACCTACTGTTTCTAGAGGATTAAATATATTTTCATTTTCTTAGCATAGTGAAATTTTATAGTGATATGGTTTATACATTAGGTATCATACGAGTATGTATAGTGTGCATGTGTGTGTATATATGTATGCATGTATGTACGTATGTATGTATGTATGCTTTTATTCATTTTCCTAGCTAATCCTGAAATGAATGTCTTCCAGGTTTGGAAGATTTCTTATGGTATTTCTGTGACAATTTCCTCAAATTTACCTTTCTCTATAGTCTACAGAATTCTTTTTTTTTTTTTTTTTTTTTGTTTCTGTCTTTTTGAGACAGGGTCTCCCTTTAGTCCCAGCTGTCCTGGAGCTCACTATGTAGACCAGGCTGGCCTTGAACTCACAGAGATCCCCCTGCCTCTACCTTCTGAGTGCTGGGATTAAAGGCGTTCTGATATTATATATGTTGAATAATATTTTAATTCTACTTTTGTTGTCCCATTTTCCTTTTTATTTCCACTTTATTTTCTGGTCTTCCCAATGACTTTGTTTTTGCCATTTTATGTTCAATTTCTAAGATTTGCTTCTTATTCTCTTCTTTTTCATGGTCTCCACTCTTATGAAAAAAATTCATTTCCTTACAGCTTATCGACTAGCTTTATTTTCATTTTCTTATTCTTGCATTTCTGCTTTCTCTATGATATTTTTACTCCATATCCTGTCTGTTTAATTACCTCACTCTCCTAGGATCAAGGTGAGGGAAGTAGACATGATTTTACTATTTATTATGCAGAGTTTCATTAAATTCATCTGCTTTCATTTGATCAGTTTACCCTTCTCTCTTTTCCTGGCATTTCCAAGGTCAGAACTTTTATTTCAATTTCTGCAAAGAAAAAAAAGATTCTGGTTTCAGTCAAGGACTTCATCTTAGTATTTGAAATAGGAGAAGTAAAATTCTAAACCCATTTTCAGGCCTTCAAACAGTCCTGCAGTTTGAGGCCTATGCCTGGTACAAGGCCTATAATTCCACAGCCTTTCTGCCTTCTGAGAGATAAACTGGCTATTTCCTTTTTGTATTTAGACACTCAGGTATATCAGCTCTCTCTATTAGACTAAGTCATCTGCCACTGGACTGTTTTCTGGTGCCTTCCTACAGTGACCTCCTTTCCTGTTCATCATTATTCCATAGTCTGTTAACAGTTTAGAATTGGAATGTCCCCCCAATTCTAATGTGTCAAGGGTTTGGTTGTTAGCTTGTGATACTACTGGGAAGTGGTTAAAACTTTAGAAAATAGGAGTGTAGGGGCTGGAGAGATGATGGCTCAGTGGTTAAGAGCACTGACTGCTCTTGCAGAGGACCCAGGTTTGATTCCCAGCACCCACATGGTGGCTAAGAACTATCTTTAACTCCAGTTCCAGGGGAATCCAACACCCTCTTTTTTTTTTTTTTTTTATCTTTTTGAGACAGGGTCTCCCTATAGCTCCAGCTGTCCTGGAACTCACTCTGTAGACCAGGCTGGCCTTGAACTCACAAAGATCCACCTGCCTCTGAGAGCTAGGTGTGTGTCAACACCCTCTTCTGACCTCTGCAGCATTGTATGACACGAGTGCACCTACCTACATGCAGAACAGTACACTCATACACATAAAATAATAAATAAAATTTTAAAAAGAAGATAGGAGTCTAGTGAAGGGGGAAGCTAGGTAACTAGGGCCGTGCCTCTGAGCATATATTGGGACACTAAACTCTGAGTCTCTCTCTGTGCTTCCTGGCCACCATGTGAAGAGCTTCACTCCATTATGTGTTCTCTGCCATGATTTTCTGCCTCTGTATAGGCCCCAAAGGCAACAGAACTGACGAAGGATTGAAAGTGTGAGGTATTGTATCACAGCAACACAAAAGCAAGCGTCTACCAAATTCTAACACAAAGCCCCACAAACTAAATCTCAGAAGCAGAGACACTGCCACCAAAGATGGAACTTTCTTAGTCTTTTAACCCTTCTAGTTTTTTTTATTTATAGACTTGTCTGAGTAGCTAACTATACCTTGATTATCTAAATATTTATTAACATGAGAAAAAAATCTTCTTTAGTCACACACAAAATATTATTCAAGTGAATCTTAAGCCAGTTGGGGACTCACACTTGTAATTCTAGCACTCAGGAGGCTCAAGCAAGAGGATGGCAAGTTCAAGGCCAGGCTAGGCTATGACTTAAAGCAAGTGAGTTAACATAAAGCGAACAAACAAAATAAAGGATAATTCTATTCTAGATAACACGAAATACATTTAATATATTAATTAATTCTTAAAATATGATTTATAGCCCAAGATCATAATTAAACAAAGGAATCGTGTATTTTCCATGCAGTAAAGTTTTTTTTCATTGAAGCCTTCTCTAAAGCCACTTTACATTGTACGATGACTGAGCTAAAGGTGATTGTCTTGATCACTGTTTATTTTCCAAGAAGACATTTGCCTACTGCACAAAGCTGTCAATACTGAAACCCTGGCTAGAAAGGAAGGTGGGAACTTTTAAAAATAATCAAGCATGAGAACTTTTCTCACATCCAGAGGATCAGAATCTCTTCACTTTCATCTAAAGGACACGAATTGAAGATGCTTAGCCTGAAGACTTCAGTCTTCAAGAATAAAATCCCAGCACTTGTCCTAACAATCAATCCACAGCTATCAGGATAAGTAAGTTCCAAGAATGACTGTACAGAGTAAAACACCAATATTACATCTTTGATCTAATTCTGCAAAAGGAGCACATATTCTGAATCTGCCTTCTGCTCCTACTCATGATTTCCCTGAAAAAAAAATAACAAACCCAGCATCCAACATGAGAACAGTTTCCCCATGTGGAAAAAATTAAATTGGTCTAGTTCTTGAGCTGGGTGGTAATTATATGGATGCTTGCTTTTTACAATTCATTAATGTGTACATTTACATTTCAGAAGTTTTTTGTATTTGTATTACATTTTACAATAAAAAGGACTCTTAAAAAGTCAAAAAAGAAATTCATAAGGCAGAAATTTCACTTGTTAGGAAATATACTGCTTTAATCTCACTTATCCAGTCTGGCATGGGGAAAGAGGAAAAGCTGCTGTGATTTACAAAGAAGTCTAAACCAGTGTCCTACCAAATTTAAACAGGTACCTTTGTTGGTTAAAAATACCTTATTTGAATTAAAAGGTCTTAAAAGTTCTCAGTGGACATTGATTTCCTCTGGCAATGCCACCGATACCTTCACATATGCATAACACTACTTTCTGCACAGAGCTTTTACATCAAATCCCTGGTGACAGAGCACATGCTATTTTCTCTCATGCCATAGATGAGGAAACTAGAGCACTTAATAACTAGTTAGCAAAATTAGAAATAGTGGGCTGGAAGTGTAGCTCAGTGACAAGAGAGCTTGCCTAATATTCAAGGCCCTGGGTTTGAGCGCTAGAACTGAAAAAATAAAGATTATATGTGGAGAAGACGGGAAGGGAGGGGAAAGAGCACTGGGTACTTCTTAAATATTTTATGACAACAGAACTTTCTACATTTCCAAAGTTCTGAATTAAAACAGAGGATCTCGAAGCTGATCCCAACGTCCATGAGTTTTCTGAGATTCCCGAGAGGAAGGAGAGACCTGGTGGGTGTGGGTATGGAATTGCTGAGAAAGCACCTAGGCTCCTGAGGAGCCCTTTCATTCATGTCCAGTTGAAGTAACACTGCACCTGCTGCTTCCGAGGTTAAACTTAGCTGCAAATGCGAAAGTTATGAGTGGCCAATGCTCAAAGGTACCTCTTTGTCAAACAACAGCTTTCCAAAGGAGGGATATTCCCACATATTCCTGGAGTCTGTATTCCACACTATATTCTTCCATATAGAGGTGGAATGATGTGTTTGGTGTGTGACCACCATGGGTCTATTTCATGGATATCAGTTTTCAGGTGAATAGTGGGCCTGGGGATGGTATTTGTTCATCGACAATATTAACCAAGCAGCATTTAGTGAACTTTTCTTTACACCTGAACAGTAAAAGACAGAATCTTGGGTAAGCATCTGTGCTGTGAAGTTTAGAGCGGGTGAAGGGGGTAATTTGAACTCTTCATCAGTCTATGTTTTCCAATCTAGCCTTCATTAGTAAAGAAATTCATGTTTTGTTTTGTTTTGTTTTGTTTTGTTTTCACTAAATCTGCTGATCTGCTGACAGGGCCCTCATCTGCCTTTTAGCACCCTCTATGCCACAGCATTGGTCAAGCTGTATGTTGAGGAAGCTTTCCAAGATATGGGCAGAGGATGGCTTGCCTCTCCAGAAAGCAACACAAAGTGAGACTTAGGGATTCCAGCTCTTTCCAGTTTCAGCTCTGTCACACATGTCTGGGGTCTTGGGCAATTCTCACATTTGTAGAAAGTAATTAAAAGACCTTAAAGTTTCCTCATCTTTTTTTTTTTTTTTGGTCTTTTTGAAACAGGGTCTCCCTGTAGCCCCTTTTTAAAATTTATTTATTTATTTTTTTATGTGTATGAGTGTACTGTCTGCATGGAGGTTGGTGCACCCATGTCCTGCAATGCCGAGGAGGTCAGAAGAGGGAGTTGGATTCCCCTGGAACTGGAGTTAAAGAGGTTCTTAGCCGGCATATAACTTCTTTGCCTTTTAGCTTTCCTAAAACTTTGGACTAAATTAAGAAATTAAGAAAGGCTTTAGGGCTAGAGAGATGGCCTAGCGGTTAAAAGCACCAATTGCTCTTGCAGAGGACTCGGGTTCAATCCCCAGCACCCACATGGCAGCTGAGAACTGTCTGTAACTCCAATTCCAGGAGAACTTCAGTTCCAGGGGAATCCGAGACCCTCTTCTGACCTCCGTGGCATTGCATGACACGGGTGCACAAACTTGCATGCAGACAGTACACTCATACACATACAAAAATAAATAAAATTAAAAAAAAATGAAAAGATTTCTTTAAAAAAAAGGCTTTAATACACATGTTCTTTTTCTTTTCTTTTCTTTTCTTTTCTTTTCTTTTCTTTTGGGGGGGTGTCTTTTAGAGACAGGGTCTTCCTGTAGCCCCTGCTGGCCTGGAACTATGTAGACCAGGAGGCTGGCCTTGAACTCACAGAGATCTACTTGTCTCTGCCTTTCAATACCTACTACCATGCCTGGCTAATATGTATATTTTATACTTGTCAAAAACAGATATTTATATTGATATGTGGTCTTTTTGACATCTTGGCCATATGGTTCCTTAAGACTAACAATTTGATACTCCTATACCCGAGTCTCTTCACATCCTTTTACCTCAGCTACACTTTGAATTTTTATCACAACTCAGATCTAACCATAGCATAATTAGAAAACCCTGGAAGTTCCTCATGCCTTTCACCCTCTGCCCTTCAGATGGTCTCTTTCTCCTTTCCCTTCATTCTTGCAGAACCAGCCCTTGCACATTCTCATTGCAAGCCCGCTATTCACTCTCCCAGCCCATCACTTGCCTTCCTACTCAGCGGAGCACCCATATGGAGGTGTCAGTTTCAGCAGCAGCCACATCATCTCCAGTTCCAGTTTTCTGGCATTGCTGGAGAAGGTCATGAACACAGGAGAGATGTGTCTATGTGTCCTACCACAGGTACGAGGCCTCCTAGCAAGCTGTCGCGCTCTCGCTGCATTTGGATCTTCCGAGTACACAGATCCACATCTGCCCAAGCCTTCTCCACTGCACTCTACCTCGGTGTCACACTTCAAGTTCATTGACTTTTCTTTTTTCTTTTTTTTTTTTTTTTATATATTATTTATTCTTTGTATGTGTCATGAATGTACTGTCTGCATGCAGGTCTGTGCACCCGTGTCGTGCAAATGCCACGGAGGTCAGAAGAGGGTCTCGGATTCCCCTGGAACTGGAGTTCTCCTGGAATTGGAGTTACAGAGTACGCTTCTTATCCGCGCCATGTGGGTGCTGGGGATCGAACCCAGGTCCTCTGCAAGAGCGTCGGTGCTCTTAACCGCTAGGCTATCTCTCCAGTCCCTTTTTTTTTTATATTTTTTTATTTTTATTATTATTTTTTTTTATGGCTGATCCATTTCCAATGCAGCCACCTCCCAGCTATAAAGTACTCCCTCTGAAATTTGGAATTCACTTTTGCCTTTATCTAACATTTCTTTCTCTCTCTGTCACATCCACACTTTTTTATCGTATAGTCAGCAACTCAAATGTCATTCCTCAGGTGACATACAGCTTGGTTTTCTTTGTTGCTGAGTTTTATTTTGAATAGACAGGGTCTCTTGCTGGCTTGAAGCTCACTCAGCAAGCCAGCTATGCTGGCTAACCCACCAGCCCCAGGGATTCACCTGTTTTTACCTCTCTAGAGCTGGGATTACAAACATGTGCCACCATAGCTGGCTTGTTTTGTTTAAATAGGGGTTCTAGAGATCATATTTAGGTCCTCTGTTTGCACACCATGTACTTTAATGCCTTGACTTAGCTATCCTCCATCCCCATCTTTTTATAGCTTGGTAACTTCTTTTCGGTACTAATATTCCTTGACTAGATGGATCCTTTATTTATTTTGAAGGATATCTTTATTGCTTCCAAGTTTGTATAATTATGAATAAAACTGTCATAAACAATACTGTGTAGAGTTTTTTTTTAATGGACATCTTTTGGTAAATTCCAAGGAATACAACTGCTGAGCTGCATTAAAAAAAGTTTAGGTTTTTTTATTTTATTTTATTTTTTTGTATTTTTGAGACAGGGTCTCCCTGTAGAACCAGCTGGCCTGAAACTCGGATTTGTAGACCAGACTGACCATGAACTCACAGAGATCCACCTGCCTCTGCTTCCAAAGTGCTAGGATTAAAGGCGTGCACCACCAACACCTGGCAAAAATGTTTAGTTTTATAACAAAACATCAAACTATTTTTCAAAATGGCTGTACCATTCACATTCCCTCCAGCACGGAATGAGAGTTTCTGTTGATCCACATCCTTGCCGCCATTTGCTGGTGTCTGTATAATGGATTTAATGGACGTATGCACTGGTATATCTCTGCTATTTTGACAGATTTTTCTGGTGTCTGTGATATGGAACATTTATTCATAGGCTTATGTGTCATTTGTACAGTTTCTTTAGTGGGGTACACACAGGGTATTTGATCCATTTTTAAAACCAGGTTTTTAATGAGTATAGGAGTTCTTTGTATATTTGAAATCATCCTTTATCAGACACAACTTTTGTAAATATTTTCTCCTGGTTTGCAACTCATCTCTTTAGTCTCTTGACAGTGTCTTTTGGCAGGGAAGATTTTTTAAAGTAAAATTTAAATAAGTCCAGCTTATATATTTCTTCCTGTGGTGTCCTACCTAAAAAAAAAAAAAAAAAAAAACAAAAAACTAAACCCAGGTTATCTCTGTAGTCTCCTCTGTTATCTTCCAAGAGTTTATAGTGTTACATTCAGGTTTGTGGTCCATTTTTAATTGATTTTTGTGAAAAGTTTAAGGTCTGTGTCTACATTAGTCCCCCCTCCCCACATAGATCCCAGCATTATTGTTGAAAAGACTCTCTTTTCTCCATTGTGATGCCTTTGTTCCTGTTTCTAAAATCAGTTGATTATGTGGGATTTCCAGAGCTCCTGGATTTCAGTTCTATTCCATCTACCTGTTTAATCTTTTGCCAATGTCACATTGCCTTGATTGCTACATCTTTACAGTACGTCTTAAGGTCAAGTACTGTCAGCTCTACCACTTTGTTCTTGAATGCTGTGCAGCTACTCTGGACCTTTTGCTTTTCCATGTAACTTCTAAAAATTATTTTGGTCTTTCTTGAGACAGGGTCTCCCTGCTGCCCCAGCTGGCTTGGACCTCTCTATGTAGACCAGACTGGCCTTGAATTCACAGGGATCCACCTGCTTCTGCCTCCGAAGTGCTGGAATTAAAGGCATGCACCACCCCATCTGGCTAACTTCTAAAATTTTAAGTTGTCAAAATTCAGAAAATATCTACTGGAATTTTAGTTGAGACTGCATTGAATCTATAAATCAAGTTCAGAAGTCTTTACAATATTGAGTCTTCCTGTCCATAAACACAGAATTTCTGTTTACCTAATTTTTCTTTGATTTCTTTATCAACTGATTTTACAGTTTTGACCACATAGACAGATTTATAACTCAATATTTCGTTCTTTTGGAAGTTCTGTTGAAAATTGTATGATGCTCTTTTGGTTTCGGTTTATCTATTTATTTTTGAGACAGGGTCTCCCTGTAGCCCCAGCTGGTCCAAGACTTGCTCTGTAGACCTGGTTGGCCTCAGTCTCACAGAGATTCACTTGTCTCTGCCTCCCAAGTGCTGAGATTAAAGGCACGTGCCACCATTCCCAGCTTTTACTGTGTTCTTAATTGCAAATTTCATTCCTGGTATACAGAAAATTGGTATTTGTATATTAACTATGTATGTTACTATTATTAACATCACTATAATCGTCTATCATTCCAAAAAGTTTTGATTCTTTCTAAGTTTCTATTCAGATAAACATGTTACCTTCAGGGACACTTTTATTTCTTCCTTTCAAATAAATTTTTTTTTTTGGTCTTTTCGAAACAGGGTCTCCCTGTAGCCCCAGCTGTCCTGAAACTCACATTGTAGACCAGGCTGGCCTTGAACTCACAAAGATCCGCCTGCCTTTGCCTCCCAAGTGCTAGGATTAAAGGCGTGTGCCACCACTCCCAGCTCTCGAATCAATAATATATTGTTAAATTAACTTTTCTTCTCCTATTAACACATTTTTCCAGAAATAACTTCTTCATTGTGATCAAGGTAATCAAATAATTATTAGTGAAAAGAGGACTTTACTTTATAAAACAAACAAGCATTATCCCCCCATACACATGTGCACACAAAATAAAAATGTAATTAAAAAAAAATTAGCTTGGCGTGGTGGCACATGCCTTTAATCCCAGCACTTGGGAGGCAGAGGCAGGAGGATCTCTGTGAGTTCAAGGCCAACCTAGTCTACATAGAGACTTCCAGGACATCTGAGGCTACAGGGAGACCTTGTCTCAAAAAAAATTTTTTTAAAGGATGCTGGTAATATTGCTCCATGGGTAAATGTGCCTACCACCAAGACTAACAACTTGAGTTTGATTCCCAGGCCCCATATAGTAGAAAACTGACTCCCACAAGTTGTCCTCTACTCTTTACTCACACTGTGGTGTGCTGTGCAAGTTTGTGTGCACACACACACACACACATACGAATTTAAAATATTTAAAAGAAATGGGCATATTTGTCCAAATATTGTCCTATAACTGAACTAGGATAAGAAATATGAATAAAATCAAGTCTCCTGGGCAATCTAGATGTCAAAATTCCTTTATCTTACTCCTGTCCCTTCTGCTGAAGAGTGCCTGGTGTATTAATTACCTTCACAGTCCCTCCTCTAAGGACACTTAAGGTGTGCATGTATGTGTGTGAGGGGTGTGTGCTGCTATGGGTTGAATTCAGGGCCTTGCGCGTGCCAAGCAAGCAAGCAAGCAGTATATTGCTGAGCTAATCACCAGTGGTGATTTTGTTTGCAAGAAATTTTTACTCCTCTCCAATATTCTTCTTACTCATATATTCCCATGGGTTTACTACCTTCTTCCCTAATTACATCCCCATATCTTTATTCTTTTATTTCTGATTTTCAAAATACTTTTATTAAAGTTTTGTGCATTTCATACAACATTTCTCAATCCAATTTAGACTTATACCCCCTTCCATGCCCCCCACCCCACCCTAGCTCATGCCTTCTGCCATACATGTCTTGCATCTTTTTCTCAGTCTTTTTAAAGTTTTTCTATGCAGGGGTTTACTGTTTGGGCAGAAGTTTACTGTTTCAGTTCCTTGACCCAGGCCTTTTGTTGTTGTTGTTCCCTCCAATTTGTATTGTTCCAAAATATGTATATATATATATGTATATATATACATATATATATGTATATATATACATATATATATCACACATATATCAAAATTATGACATGTGAAAATAAACTATGAGTTCCCAAAACATGTTTAGGAACTCACATTTTCCCTTTAATTTTATGTTACTCTAAGAAATGCATACATACCTTCCACCCATATACCAAAATTAGAAAGACTGAAAATAAGTGGTAGGTTAATTCTAGAGTATGTTAAGGGATTCATATTTTAACAGTACAGTTGCTTTCAGATAAGAAGAAATGTAACATTAATGTTGCTCAGTTTGCCTTACAACTAGGGATTTGGTGCTAGCATCTACAAATGAAGGATACCATTCATCATTTGTTTTTCTGGGACTGTGTTACTTCACTTAGCATAATGGCTTCTAGTTCCGTCCATTTACCTGCAAAGTTCAGAATGTCTTTCTTTACTGCTGCACAAAACTCCATTGTGTGGATGTACCACATTTTCTTTATCCACTCATTGGGTGAGGGACACTTGGGAAAGACAGCATCTTCAGCAAATGGTGCTGGCAAAAATGGATTACCACTTGTAGAAGAATAAGATTAAACTCCTACCTCTCACCCTGTACAAAAATCAACTCCAAATGGATCAAAGACCTCAATGTGAAAACCAAAACTCTGAAAATTATAGAAGAAAACATTGGGAGTAACCTACAAGACATAGGCGTAGGAAAAGACCTTGTAATTCAGACAGCAGCTGCACAAAAAATAAGATCAACAATTGACAAGTGGGACCTTATTAAACTTAAGAGCTTCTGTACAGCAAAAGAAACAATCAAAGAAGTGAAGAGAAAGCTGGGTGCAGTGGTAAGTGCCTTTAATCCCAGCACTTGGGAGGCAGAGGCAGGTAAATCTCTGTGAGTTCAAGGCCAGCCTGGTCTACATAGTAAACTCCAGGCCAGCTGGGACTAAAGGGAGACTTTGCCTCAAAAAGACCAAAAAAAAACAAAACAAAACAAAACAAAACAAAACAAAACAAGAAAAAGAAAAAAGAAGTGCAGAGAAATCCCAGAGTGGGAGGAAACCTTCACCAGTGATACATCTGATATAGCACTAACATCCAGAGTATATAAACTACTCAAAAAACAAAGAAAACAAATGACTCACTCAAAAGATGGAGTAAAGAGCCAAACAGAGACTTCACAAATGAAGATGTAAAGATGGCTGAGAAACTTCTTAGAAAGTGTTCAAGGTCACTTATAATTAGGAAGATGCAAATTAAAACCAGCATAAGATTTCATCTTACCCTGGTAAGACTGGCTAAAATTAGTAAAACAAATGATACCAAATGCTGGAAAGGGTGTGGAGAAAGGAGAACACTCATTCACTACTGGTGGGAATGCAAACTTGTGAAACCCCTATGGAAAGCTTTGAAAAACTCAAATTTATTTTTATTTTATTTATTTTATTTTTTTCACATAAATTTATTTTTATTTTTTTAACAAATCTAGACCCGTGTTCCCGCCCATTCCCCCACCCCACCGCAGCTCATGCATTCTGCCAAACCTGCTTTTCATCTCTTTCTCAGTCTTTCTCAATATTCTTCATGAGGAAGTTGACTGTTTTGAGCAGAAGTTCACTGTTTCAGTCAGTTCTTTGATGCAGTCCTTTCTGTTGTTGTTGTTTGTTTCCAATATGATCATGCCCAACTGCTTTGGACAAAAGCTCAGGGGGCTCCACACAAGAAAAGAAATACTTACTACTATGTAATTGGCCTAGCATCCACAGATGAGGGATATCATTCGTCGTTTGTTTTTCTGGGACTGTGTTTACTTCAATTAGCATGATATCATCTAGCTACAGCCATTTTTCCTACAAAGTTATGCTGTCATCTTTTCTTACTGATGCACGAACTCCATTGTGTAGATGTACCACATTTTCTCTACCTTGGTCCGTTGAGGGGCATTTGGTTGGTTTCAGCTCCTCACTATTGTAAAGAGAGCCTGCCCATAACATGGCCATGCCTGTTATCTCTGTGGTGATGGGGTGAGGTCTTGAGGGTGGTACATGCCCCGGAGTAGTATGGCTGGGCCGGGTCGGCAAGTTCATTTCCAAGTCTTCCAAGGGTTTCTCCACCGTTGCTTTCCCTCGTGGTTGTAAGCTTTACATTCCCACCAGCAGTGGATGAGTGTTCCCCTTTCCCCAACCCTCTCCCAGCACTTGGTATCATTTGTTTTCCTGATTTTTTTTTTTTTATCATTTGTTTTTTTTATCCTAGTCAGTCTTATTGGTTTTGATTTGCATTCCTTAATGATTAGTTATGTTGAACATTCTTAAGGTGTTTCTCAGCCATCTCTAAATCCCACTGGAAGTCTCTGTTCAGCTCTTTGCTCCATCATTTGAGTGGGTCATTTGTTTTCTTTTTCTTTGTTTTTTTTTTTCGCGTAGTTTATTAACATTCTGGAAATCAATGCTTGTCAGATGAATCTGCAGTAAAGGTTTCCTCCCAATCTGTTTCGGATTTCACTCCACTTTCTTGATTGTTTGTTTTGATTGTACAGAAGCTTTTGCGTTTATGGGTCATTTGTCACTTGTTGACCTTAATTCTTGCCGCAGTGCTGTCTGATTTAGAAGTCTTTTTCTTAGGCCCTAGTAGTCTTTGTAGGCCTTATGGTCTTGTAGTCTGCTGCCTAACTTTTTCTTTCTATCACCTTCAGAGTTGGGGTTTCACGTTGAGGTCTTTGGACCATCTGGGTTCACTTTTGTACAGGGCGAGAGGTAGGGGTTCGATTTCATTCTTCTACAAGTGGTGATCCCGTTTGCCAACACCACTTGCTGAGATGCTTTTGTCTTTTCTCCATTGGCTTCTTGGCCCCCTTGTCAACTATAAGATGGCTGAAAATTGTATGTGCTGAGATTGGATCTTCGTTTTTTAAATCTATACAAGGAGTTCGGCAAAATGTGCATTTGTCCATGTTACTTTTTCCAATCCCTGAGCATGTGAGGGTTTTTCCATCTTCTGAGTCTCTTCAATTTCTTTTTTAAAGGTTTAAAATTTTGTTGTAGAGATCTTTGTTGTCTTTGGGTTAGGTTTGTTCCTAGGTTATTTTATTGTTTTTGAGGCTAGGCTCTTGTGAGTGGGAAGGTCTCTTTGATTCTTTCTCCAGTTGCTTGTCTTGGAAAAGAAAAGGCCATTGATTTTTTTAAAGGTTAATTTGTCTCTGCCAACTTTTCGCTGAAGTTGTTGTTGTTAATCGTTTCTAGGATTAGTTTTCTGCTGGAGTTTTTAGAATCCCTTAAGTACACATCATATCATCAGCAACTAGGGATAGCTTGACTTCCTTTTTCCAATTAGTACTCCTTTAATTCCCTTTTCTTGCCCTTAATTCTCTAGCAAGTGTTTCGAGCACTATATTGAAGAAGAGTGGGTATTGTGCAGCTTGCCGCGTTCCTACCTTTAAAGGAAAGTTTCTTTATCTTCCCCATTTAGGATGATACTGGCTGTGGGTTCCTGATATGGCTTTGCTTACATTGAGGAAGGATCCCTCCATCCCATTCCTTCTAGGACTTTTAAGCCATGAAGGGATGCTGGATTTTTGTCAAGGCTTTTCAGCATCATGAGATGATGGTGTTGTTTTTGTCTTTGATTCCATTTATGTGTTTGATTGATGTTTATTGATTTTCGTCTGCTGAACCATCCATCCTTGCATCTCTGGTAGAAATCCAACTTGGTCATGATGTATGATCTTCTTCATGTGGGTCCGTATGTGATTTGCCAGTATCCTGTTTAGATTTTGGCATCTGTGTTCATAGGGAGATGGGTCTTCTATAGTTTTTCCTTTGGTTGTATCTTACCTGTTTTGGTTATAGGGTGATGCTGGCTTCATAGACAGGACATCTGGGAGAACTCCCTCTGTATCCTTCTAAAAAAATTGCAGTTTCATTAACAATGGTTGTAAGTCTTTTGAAATAATTTTATAGAATTCTGCGTGAAACCATCTGGGCCTTGGGCATTTTTTTGGTTGGGAGGTACTTATTACATCTTCAATTTCTCCTGTATTATTGGTCTATTAGGCTGTCATCTCTTCTTGGGCCGAGTTTGGTTGATGATTTCCCGGATTTCAGATATTCATCCATTTCTTCTAGGTTTTTAAACTTGGTAGAATATAGGTTCTTGTAATATTCCCATATGATTTTCTGGATCTTTTCCTTGTCTGTTGTGATATTTCCCTTTTCATCATGGATTGTGTTGATTTGGAGTTGTTCCTTCTTTCTTTTGGTTAACTGGGCTAGAGGTCTATCTTGTTTATTCTGAAAAACTCAAATTAAACCTAACTCCTGACCCAATCATACCAGCCCTGGGTATATACCCACGAGACTCAACCTGTCCCAGAGAAACATGCAAAACCATGTTTACTGCAGCTCTCTTCTTTCTCTAGTCTCATACCTCTAGATAGTCCATGGTGCAAAAGAGTGAACATATTTAAATCCTAAATTACAATTACCTCCATTCATTAGACAAATATTTGATGGAGATGTTCTGTAGCTCTTCTGACTGCATATTTCACACCAGGTTATTCAGTTTCCATCTTCTTTCTCAACTCTTCATCCAATCAGTCAACAAGCTGTGTTGCATTTCCTTCTACTTACTGCAGCTTACCTTACCCACCAACTCCCAACCATGCCTTAGGTTTCCATTGCTTCCCTTCTGGAGGCTATTATAGTAGTTTCCTAACTGAAACTACCATTGCTCTCCAAGGAAAGTAATCCAGAAGTCTAACTTTGATCACACCATCCGTAAACTTAGCTGAAGCTCTTTAATGTTCTTTATTACAAATCCAGTGGCTCCTTAACCCAACATTTAAGATGCTTTGCAGTGTGGCTACAATCTTCCCATGCAAACATTTTTTTTTCACATTTAAACTCTTCAAACTTCTCAACCTCCAGCTTAACCACATCTTCCCCATTTCTAGGTATGTTCATATTTTTTTTTCTTTAACTCTTAGGACAGATTTGTCCCTAAATCTCTGCCAGTTTGAAGTCCTACCAATACTTTAAGGCCTTGTGTAAAATTCCATAAATTCTTTCCAGAATTTTCTGGCCAGTCATAGATGTTTCCTTTTCTAAAATGGCAAAGCATTTTCTTTATGCTTCTCTAACAGGTCTTCCATGTAATATGGCCTTTGGTTATCTGTTATATCCTCTCTGTATAACATAAGCTCTCATAGCCTCTGATTAACCCATACACTCCATCCACTGGCTTTCACATAATAAGCTAAATGGGAGAATACTCAAGTTAATTTTGTATCTACATGGTATATAGAATAAAATATAGTTATTATTATCAATGTTAATTAAAATAAATGCTTAGGAAAGCCTAGAAACTAAGCAAATTTTGTAGTTCATCATATTTGATTAAGGACATAGGAATCACTTTAATTAAAATTACAGAATAGCACAAACATAATTAATTCCTAAAACTGTATGGTGGGGAAAGACCTTAGAGATGATTTACTGACCCCATGCAGGCCTTGTAGCTACAAAAATATGCAGTCTGTGGCAGTTACCTTTTAATTTTTATTTATTTATGTACTGACTGATTGACTGAGACAGGGTTTCAGGTAGTGCAGGCTGGCCTTGAACTCACTATGTAGCCAAGGATGATCTTGAACTTCTGATCCTCCTGCCTCTACTTCTCAAGTTCTGAGATTACAGGCATGTGTACACCATGCCCAGTTTTCGGTTATCGCTTGCTAAGGGCCTTTATGTACACCAAGCCCTTTAGACATTATTCCAGGCTCACAAAGATCCTTCAGTGATTGTGGTACTGACAACCTACCTAGTCTCCACCACCGCTCATGCATTAGAGATGAGAGATTTCTCCAAAAGTTAAGTATCTCGCTATGGAGAGTACTGCTTATTAAAAGCAGAGCTGAAGTTCAGTATTTTCTATTGATTATTGTGGTGGATACTAGACCTACTAAACATTCTAACTTTGGTCCCCTGCTGTTGCTCTAGTGAATGATTATGCCAACTAAGTGAGTATGGACATTTTTCTTAAAACTTATTGAACATTGTAAATTTAGCACTATAAAACTCCTAATGCTATTTGCTGCCAACATTCCAATCTTGTAGAAAACTTCTTTCCTGCTTTTTACTATTTTCAACAGAAAAGTCATTTGTTAACCACATTCAACAAGTATTTTTTTGAATCCCACAAGCTGATGTCCAAGGGACATGAAAGGGTACAAAGCTGGATAAGGCCCAATTTTAGTATATGAGAGTTCACGATTGAGAGTCAGATGATGTTCTGGGAGAAACAAATCATTCCCACTTATTAGTATTCGGGATGATCCAGGTGCTTCCAACAACATAAACTCCAGATTTATTTTTAAATTTAAAAATGTATTTATTTTTATTATATGTGCGTATGAGTGTTTTGCCTGCAAGCATACAAGTGCACGGGTGTCATGCAATGCCTGTGCAGACCAGAAGAGGGAACTGGATCCTCTGGAACTGTAGTTGTGGATGGCTGTTAGCCACCCTGTGGGTGCTAGGCAATGAATCTGGTCCTCTGGAAGAGCAGCCAGTGCTCTTAACTGTTGGGCCATCTCTCCAGCCCCCAAACTCCAGATTCTTGGTTCTAATCTGAGCCCCAAATCTCAAAGAAACCACTTCACTGGCATGGTTTCCAAAGAAATAGTGGGGGGGGGGGGAGAGAAAAATGGTGCCTAGTAACTTTTAAAGTCTCTTAGCTCTAAAATCCTATCTTCTCTGAGATTGTCTTGAAATTTTACTTCCCAGAGCCGTCACAGTTACTATTATGGAAGAACTGAAGTGTGTTTGCTCTTCTTTAGCAGCAGACTCAAAAACCTGAGTGCTGCAGACTGAGGCTAATTAGTATGCCTCAAAATTACTATTTATAATAATATAAAAGTATTAAATACTATAGTCAAATCCTTCCATAATATTGCTGACATAGCTTTAAATTTTAATATTCATTTAAAATGTTTAAAACATAATTTTAAGCAATGCCTTTTATCTATTATTCTGTGGAGTTACCAACAGTAACAAATTAGGGTTTGGGTCTCTGTAATTAAAAAAGCCACTTAGGAGTCTTTTAGTTACATTAACACTACACTGTACTTACAACTAAGGAACTTCTAATACAGCAAAGTTTGAGGTTGTTTCACAGTCAGTGGGAGAGAGGAATGTAGAATAGAAGTATCAGTGTTTCCAAAGAGTGGGAACTCATGGACAATGAGAATTTAACTCTGATGATACCATGTGAATATTTTATTTGTCAATATTTCATCATATATATATATATATATATATTTAACCATATACTATCTCCCTCAGTAATGAACTGTACCTTCACAAGGCTCCACGTTTTTATTCAGACTAAGGATAGGACATTTAAATGTTTACCATTTTGTGCTGTAGGTTAATGGCACAGAGAAGAAAATAAATCGGCCAAAAGAAAATTATAGTAAAGAGGAAATCAGAACTTTACCATGCTGGTAATATGCCCACAAAAGGCACTGGATGGCAATGGTCAAAGGTGTTCTGCCAAGAAATCAGGCAACTAAGTATTTGTTAATTAGATCAACAAATACAGAGGGCAGAATATATACAGCTGTTGTTGATGGATTATGAACAAGCAGGTAAATTCCCCCTCTCCTCCATGGAACCTGCATTCCCGTAGGAGAGCCGACATACAGAATAACAAACAAAATAATATTAAGGCTTAAGGGCTATGAAGAAAAGAAAGACTCTGGGGTGGTGGGAAGAAGGGTCTATCTGTGGGACCATGCCATTTAAGAGAGCTCTAAGTGATGAGAAAACTTTGCTCTTAATCCTGCAAGTGTGTAATGGGGGTGGGAATCGGACAAGTTAACGTTTAAGGATGATTACAATGGGAAAAAGTCTGTATTTAGGAACGAAAAACTGGATTGCCTTAAAAATTAAAAAAGAAATCCCCTAAAACTAATCCTTAAGAGCGTCTACTTAAGGAACCACTTGTTTAAGAGCCATTTACTTTTACATTTTTGCTAATTACTTGAAAACTACTGTAGTAAATAATGAATGAGACTGGACCCAGCCCAGCAGCGAATCAGAGCTCCTCCTCTGATTCATTAGGGCAGCCAGGTGGAATCTTGTAACCTTTCCAAAAAAAAGAAAAAGAAAAAAAAGAAAAAACGCTGAACGTGCCTCGGGGAAGGTGGGGGAACCTGACACCCTGAAAGTTACTGTGGAAAGGGGAAAAGCCCCACCGCTCGCGGGCACGAAGCCTCCCCCGCCCCTGCCGGCGTCATCACTCGCAGAAGGGCCGCTCTCTGGGGTCAGAGGCCCGCGGCGAGGACGCGCGCGTGTGTGTCCCCCGCGTGACTCATCCGAGCCGGGTCCGCGGGGCGATGATTCATTCTCCGCTCTGGGGCTCGTGGCCACATTGTCCCGGCGTCCTGTGCCGGCCGCACACGCAGCTTCCTTAATATTAAACAAATGTTTCAAAGTACAAACGCCTGGAGCGAGGAACCTGGAGAGCGGGGCGCGGTGGCGGCGAGGTCCCGGGCGGCAGGGCGGTCCCGAGCCCACCCCGTCGGCGGCAGGGTGGCGCACAGGTGGGTCCCCGCGCCGCGCCCCGGAGGCCAGCGCGCCCTCGCCACCGCGCCTCCCGCTCGCCCCTTCCCTCTCCGTGACATCTTATATAATAACCCGAGCGGATTCGAACGGAAGCCATCCGCGCTGCCGGGGCCGTGGGGCGCGACCGGCTCACTCCTGGACCCCGCGGGGCCCCGATCGAGGCTCCGGGACGCTCGGCTCCCGGGCGGGGGGGCAGGGCCTGCGGCGGCCCGGCGGCGCGGCCCGGGCCGGTCCCCTCCAGGAAGCCGCGGGCGTCACTAACTGCGTCAGCTTCTTCAAACACTGGGCACCGGGTCCCCCGAGCCCGGGAGCCGCGGGCCGAGCTGGCAGGCGCCCTCCGGGGAGGAGAAAGTTCCCGCGGGCCCTCCCCTCGCCCGCACGCCGCCCGGCCCCGCCGCCCTCTCCATCGCGGCGCGTACCCGGGTCGCCGCTCGGGCAACTTGGGACCCGGGCTCCGCGTCGCCCCTCCCGCCCGGCGGCCGGCTCGGGTCCGCGGGGATCTCCGCCCCGGGCCCAGCGGAAAAGCAGCCACGCTAGAAACTTCCAGGGCCCGGAGGCCGCCCGGGTCTGCGCGCGGCGCCCTTACCTCGCTCTGGGGAGGCCACGATCCGGGCGGGCCGCGCGGGGCGCGTGGTGCGCGAGCGAGCGCGCGCGCGTGGGGCGGTAGGTGAGCAGCCCGCGCGGGCGGAGGCGGAGCGGGGCCGGGCCGCGGGGCGCGGGGAGCGCGGCCGGGGGTCGGTGGCCCCACGGGCGGGCGGGGTGGCGGCCGGGCGCGAGGAGAGCCGAGCCAGCGGTGGCGGTGATGGTGGCTGCGGCGGAGGCGACGGGCGCGGGGCGAGCGCGCCAAGGGGGCGGAGGAGTTGCCAGTGGGTTTGTTTACGCATTGCTGCCCGGCTCGGGGCACAGCCCGCACTCCCTGATTGGACACAAACTGGGGCACAGCCTCTCGCCGCCGCCCGCCAGGCCTCCTGGAGCAGCCGCCGCCGCCGCGCAGCTCCCGGAGCGCCTGCGGGGCACGGCCCATGGTGGCGCCCAGGCCTGGAGGGGCAGGATCGCCCTGGCGGTCCAGGGTGGGCGTGGAGGGAAGCATTCGCCACGGGCTCCTAGTAGCCCACCTGTAGTGGTCGGACCTTGGCAAGGAGAAACTTGAAAGTTCTCGGACTGGAGACTTCTTATCATCCAGTGGCAGAATGTACCACCCCATCCCTCCACCCACCCCCTGTCTCTCCACACACTCCCACCCTCCCCACCTCCCCCACCCCCCGCACAGGAAGCTTGCCATTGATTAGATAGAAAAGCTTCTCAAATATTAGTATGTGTCTTTGGTCAAGTTGATGCTTTCTCTAGAAGCTGACCAAAGGATGCTCACAGTTCCTTCCCGCCTCTGGCTTCTCTGCTTTTTAATCTTGCATCTTCCACGTGACACCCAAACGTTGTCTTCCCAGAAGTGACCTTGCCACCCGGATGCTGAGCATCCTCCAATAACTCCTCATGCCCTGAAGCTTGGGTGCCTGAGTCTTAGCGTCCTCCTCAGCAGGACACCCACCTTTCAACTTCCTCTCCACTGCCCACTGGCACCTCGATGCCTGTCTGCAGACAAACTTCAAATGCCTCTATCTCTTTACGTTCTCCAGTTGATTCTGCTCTCTTCTCTCCTTGGTTCCTCTTCCTCTCATGCCCTCTTAAATTCAGCTCCCATCCTACAGCCTCCCATTTGTGTGTAGTCTTCTGGGCTCCGCAGCATAAGACCCCGGTCGTGGCTGTCATCAGTCTGACTTGGGTATCAGTCATAAGTCTATGCTGTGCACGCTCCCCCCCCCTCCCCACTTCAATCCTCTCCTATTCTGTAGATTTCTTAAAAGGAGCCTGGTTTCAACAAAGATCCAGCAGACTATGAGAGAAATGAAATAGTGAAAATAATAGTGTATTGTCTTAATGTCTGCAGCTCTGCTGAGGCTGAAAATTTTGAGTCTGTTGAGAGGCTCTCTTGATAGAGCACAAACTTCATCTTGTCAAAAGCAGACACTTCCAGAACTCAAGCATGACCTCCATGTTTCTTGTCTCTCTTTACTCCCCAACACAGGTAACTATGTGCCACTAGACTCTCATGGGCTGTTAGCCCTGGGAAGATTATGAGTTCTGCTGCAGAACCGTTCTTAGGCCAATGCTCATGCTGACCAGAGTACATAGAGTAAATCATGAAGCAATTGACAGGAATTGAGTTGTTTTACAGATGACTGGGAAGACTAAGAGCCCTTGAGTCCTGGTGGTTTATATGGATTCATCTGTGTCTGATCAAACACTGTTTCTCATCTCTCCTCCATATGGACCCTGGCCCTTCTTGACTCCTGGGATAGCTGGATTTCTTTGCTCCCTACATGGGAACAAAGTCCCATTTGGGAAAATGTCTGTGAGCTCTGGAGGAGAATCCAAATGAAAGTTTTCTTTCTCAGATAATTCAAAAGTGGTATGTTGATGCAGCAAATTAGTTACGAACATGTAAAAACTGTGGGGTGGGGTGGGGGGAACAGCTGTTAAGATCACTGGCTGCCCTTGAAGAGGATCCAGGTTCGATTCCCAGCACCCATATGGGGGCTAACAACTGTCCATAACTCCATCCAATGCCCTCTCCTGACCTCTGCGGACATTGCACAGCACAGGTGCACTTACACACATGCAGGCAATAATGTACTCATACACATAAAATAAAAATAGTAAAATTTTAAAAATTAAAAAAAAGCTGCAAGTGTAACCGGAGGGGGCCAGGCAGCATGTGAGATTAGCGGCTGCTGGAGTCGGCCCTCCCATCCCAGGGATAGAGGGAAAAGGAAGGTCCAGAGCCCCGAAAGGCTTGTGCAGGGGTGCAGGTACAATCAAAGCAAAGGGTTCTTCCTCTCCACCTTCCCAGCCACCCCTGGGTAGAAAGCAGGAGAGGTTAGTGCGCACATCACAGAGGACAGGTGTCAGCACGACAGTACAGATCTCAAGACAGAAAGAATGGATCTGAGAGCACAAGTGGCCAGTGCCCAGTGCTTGGGGACAGCACTGGTTGCATTTAGGACTCGCCCTCCAGGTCACTTTCTGTGGTGTAGTAAACATTCCCTCCTGAGCCCAGAACTCTTTTCTCCCTGTGTCTTTTTGTTTCCATCCCCATGACTCCCTTCTTTCTCTACTCTTCTCTGGCTCCCATTTGCTCCTTCTCTTTCCCCTGTATTCCTGGTTAAGTCTCCTCTCACCAAAGCTTATCATACCCTCTCTGAGTCAGGTGCGGCCTTCTTCATCATGAAAGACATGCCCCAGTCCCCATTAAGGTCAGATTAAGCCCCATCGGATTGTTGCCCTTCCCTACACAGAGCTAGGTAGTTGGCATGCATTATCTCATTTAATCGTCACATACACTTAATAGCTGAGCCCTATTGGATATAATTTGGTGACTTGCCTATTGTTGTCACAAAGGAGGCTTTGTTTATGCACTGAAGACAGCTATCTTCCTGTTCATGTTTGTGCTTCTGTCCTCAATTTCTTCTTATCCTACACATTTTCCTTTCATCAGAAAAAAAAAACAAAAAAAAAACAAAAACCTTCCCACAAATCCCAAATTCCAAGAGTCAAGTACAACCCCATTTTACATCTCCAAAGACAGAATGGCTCTCTGGAAGAGGTGGCATTTCAGCTGGTTTTGAAGGGTAGCTAAAATTCAAAGGTTAGGTATTGATCAAGGAAGTACATTCTTTGTAGACAGGGAATAATATGGTCCAAATTAAATGAAAGGCAAAGGAAGGCTAGAAAACTAAATTGTGTTTCATAGATTTATCTTTGGATCACACAGTTCCCTGAAATAACTCTTCAGAAATAGATTAAATCCTAAATATTGGTATAATTCATTTAATTAGAACCATAATGTTTTAAAATTCGAAAATCCTCCATTGTCTAGGCTAAAATGTTTATGGCCTGTAAGAGTTTGATTCCTGCGTATCATGGCGATTAAACATGGCCATCAGAGTTTATCCATATTCAAACTCCTTCTTTGATCAGTGTAGGGCTAAATGACTTTGAACTGATCTATGACTAAGTTTCTACATAGTAGGGAAAAATGGTAGACTCTATTTCAATGGATTATGTGGAAATTAAACGTTACTATGTATAAAACACTGCTATAGGGGCTGGAGAGATAGTGGTTAAGAGAGCCGAATGCTCTTGCAGAGGACCAGGGTTCTATCCCCAGCACCCACATGGCGGCTGAGAACCGTCTTTAACTCCAGTTCCAGGAGAATCCGACGCCCTCTTCTGATCTCTGTGGCATTGCACGACACAGGTGCACAAACCTACATGCAGACAGTACATTCATAGACATATGAAAATAAGTAAAAAATTAAAAAAAAAACACTGCTATAGTCAATTTGGACAACATAGAATGAATAGCTTAAGAATAGACACTTGTGTTCAATAAAAATTGGCTTTGAAAAAAAAAAGAATAGACAGTTGTTCCCTACAGTTCTGGAGGCAGAAGTGTGGCATCAGAATGCTGACAGGGTCAGAGTTATGGCAAGTGTACTCTTCCTTTCTGGATGCAGGTTATCAACTTCTGTGTCCTCCCAGTGGAAAGAAGGCAAGTGAGAGAGCTCTGTTAGGATTTCTGCATAAGGGCACTTCTCATGAGGATCCATTCTTACCAGCTAAGTGCCTGCCAAAGGCCTCGCCTCCAATATCACCACATCACATTGAGGATTAGGATTTCAGTGGATGGAACTGATGTTGAATCCTGATTATCTGCCTGACATTGTGCTGCATATTTATTTTATTTGTATGAGTATATCGCCTGCATATATGTAAATGCATTCATGTTGTGCAATGCCTACAAAGGGCAAAAAAGAGTGTCAGATTTTCCTGGAACTGGAGTTGTTAGCCACCATGTGGGTGCTAAGAATTGAAGTTGGGTCCTCTGCAAGAGCAGTCAGTGCTCTTAACTGCCGAGCCATCTCTCCAGCCCTGTGCTGCATCTTTGTAATGACAGAATGTCTGTCAACTAAAATCCAGAGCTAGAAGGAGGGTCTCAAGTTTTAAAAGTCCTAATTGAGCATTTTCTGATAGCAGTGGTTCTATCTTACAGTGCCTGTTTGGTGCCATCTGTGAAAACATGGTGCCCCACCAGTTTTCTGTTTAAAGAAGTTCTCAGTTATATTTCTAGACTCAGTTCCTTTCTTGCTTCCTCTGCTGCCAGCCCTGGTCCCCTCACCAGCCTTCGCTGTCCTGGCATACTGTAAAGCCTCAGCAGGAGGAAGGGAAGCACAACAATTTCATTTCATAGTCAACCATATAGTTTTTAAATTCTGATATAGTAAAATTTACTAATTTAAATCACAGAGAACCCCAAATCATTGAATTAAAGGTATTTGAATTATGTAATTCCTCAGCCTATAGACTATTAAATCTACCAGCTGAAACTTTTAGAAGGTTCTTAAGAGAGTCACTGGGACCACAAGAAGGCCTTCCTTAAGTTCGGGGTGTTCAATATTTCACAAAACTGTGACAAAAGAGAAGAATCTTTTTTTTTTTACCCTCTTCCATTGTTAGTCCCTGATCTCACAGTTCAAAACCCCTCAATTATGCAGCCATTCTGTGGACATAAGCATCTTCAGGCAATGAAGGATTTGACCTTTTAGCTCAAGAACCTAGCTCAGTGTCTGGAGTGAGACAGGTGCCGCATGTTGTTGGACTGACTGGAGTGAGCCATGCCACGAAGGCTGAAGGAAGCCTTTCCTGCTGCCCCTTCAGAGCCTGGTCTCCTTGGCTGACTGTCATAGTTAGCTTTCATCCTGCCTTCATAAAACATGGCAACTGCTGTGGAATAAATATATAACCCACTATATAAAGAACATTTAAAGCAGTATTTTAAGAGGGTCAAGAAAACCCTCTTATCAGACACAATTTCTTTTTTGTCGTTTTGAGACAGGGTCTCCCTGTAGCTCCAGCTGTCCTAGAACTCTCTATGTAGACCAACTGGCCTTGAACTTACAGAGAACCACTTGCCTCTGCCTCCCAAGTGCTGGGATTAAAGGTGTGCATCACCATGCCTGGCAAGATACAATTTCTTTTTTTTAATTTAATTTATTTTTTATGTGGATGAATGTACTGTCTGCATGTAGGTTTGTGCACCTGTGTCATGCAATGCTGCAGAGGTCAGAAGAGGGCGTCAGTTTCCCCTGGAACTGGAGTTAAAGACGGCTCTCAGCCGCGATGTGGGTGCTGGGGATCGAACCTGGGTCCTCTGCAAGAGCAGTCGGCGCTCTTAACCACTAGACCATCTCTCCAGCCCCAAGACACAATTTCTTAAAAAACACAATTTCCTTAGTTTGAAAGAGTTTGCAGTTGTTCCATTTTTACTCTTTTGTTTCAAAACAAAATGTTTGATACTTTAATCTCTAAAAATCTACCTTCTGTTTCTCCTGCTTCATTTACATGCTTTATAGGCCTCTTCTGGGAAGTTAGAAGAAAGCAAAAGGATTAGCTCTAGGTGGACACTTTATTAAAGAGGAATATGAGACACAAAAATGTTAATGGCAGGATGGCTTGGCAGGTAAAGGTCCTGCTGCGAAGGCTGAGCCCGATTGACCGGAGTTCAGTCCTTGAGACTACGTGGTGGAAGGGGGGAGCAGACTCTTAGAAGCTGTCCTCACCTCCACATTTGGGTTGTGGCATGTGCATGCAGTCATGTGTATACATGCATTACATGTACACACATACTGCATGCATGTACATAAAATTAAAATGTAGAATAAATTAGTGGCAGAGTCTTGAGTTCTCAAAGCACTCATCTGCGCTCCATCCACTTACCAATTATTTTTGACACAGCCAGTGGGAAGCCCCTGTTGGCAGCACTCTCCTGACTTCCCTATTTTTTCCTGTCTCCACCATCCCATTGGGACCCTTTTGGATTAAAATGCTCAGTCCTCCTTCATTTTACACCTTCACGTCCACTTCAGTTCGTCTCCCTTACTTGTCATTTTGGTCTGAACTAGACCATAAATTCAGGGCATATTCACTTTACAACTGTGTTACTACAATGGTTGGCTAATGGCTTTATTTTTCCCTACCTCTGTCTTTTACACAGCAAACCTAGCAAAAATGTAAACCAACTTTTTATAGTTATAATAAAATGGTGCCATTTGCCACATAAACTCAAATTCAACATGAATTTAGACAGTCAGTAAAATATGCATTTATGATTGCCAACCTTTTCTAGTTCTGAGATATATACTAAGAACCCAGCTGTGTGATCTTGGACACACTTAACTTCCACAAATTGCAATGTCCTTAGATGGTAGCTACTGATATATGTGCCTAACTACTAAGATTATCTGAGAATTGAGAGGGGTAATAAATGTAAAACACTTAAAGTAATAGTTGTAATCACTCTCTAAGAATTTGAGCTCTTTAGACTAATTATTTCATTTCAACCCTATAACATGGATCCCATTACTGTTCTTAGATGAGAATACTCAGGCCTGGAGGAAACAAGAAACTGCCCAAGGTCATCCAGCTAAGAAATGGCTGAACCTGCATTCAAAACTGGGCAGACCCATATCCTGCAGTCTGATACATGGAAAGAACTTATGGACCGCAGTTATTTTATATTCATTATTCGTTATCATTAGTACTACCATAAAGAGAAGAGAAATTGGATCTCAGCACCATTCTAGTAAGAGATGGATAATACTTCATAGTTAAGTGTACTGGGTACCACTGTTTCTACTTTCTAAAGAGGGGCAGGGAAGATGGTTAATCCACTATAGTCTCTGTTCTATGTGGTTTCTTCTTCATGGTCCTTTTAGGGCCATAAAATTCTTTGTTTAACTCTGTTTGTTCTACCCCAGAAGACAGTTTAGGAAAGGGAATCTCCCCAGTGGCTTTCTGGCATATCATTCTTTTGGTCTCTAGTAATTTTTCATTTTCTTTCCTTGGGCATGTTTTGGACTGTGATTATCAAATGGCTCTACTTGACGTCTTCTACTCTTTGATGACACTAAAAATGAAACAAAGTATCCTACTGCTGAGTTTGAAGTCACTTTTCAGGTGTTCCATGAATTCTTTGTTGCCCTCTTATATTTCTGCATTGTATATAACATGTCATGGCTTCTCTACTTTCTTTGTGTCCTTCAAGTAGTGTGTGTGTGTGTGTGTGTGTGTGTGTGTGTGTGTGTGTGTGTGTGTGTGTATCCCGAACATCTGGTTGTTTATATTTGAATATCTGATCTTTTTGATTAATAGCAAAAATTGACCTTGGTCTAATGAGATTTTTTTTTTTATAGATCATGGCATCATAAACTATTAAAGCCAGAAGGACATTCATAGATAACGGAGGCCCATACATTCCTTTTACAGCAGGGAACCAAGACAGAGAGAACCCAAGTATCCAAAGAAAGCTATACAACCTTCATTAAGAGGAAGCCTGAGGCAGTTCCAGTCAACTGCTTCATTTCTTCCTTATGAGTCAGATTAGAATATCTGAAAATGCTAATATGGTATTCACAGCGTCTTTTTTCCAAAGGCATCAAGTTCTCACATTAGTGGTTTTCTTAATCTGTTTACAGGGGATTAGAATTCCGTGAATGAAAAAATAATAATGTATCCAGAGATAAGGGTTATAAAGAGCTGGATCTGTATCCTTTAATGCTCCTCTTTGTTACCTGGGGACACGTGGCACACTGTCTCATGCACAGTAAATTCCCAGCATCATTGATGAAGGTGGTAGTAAGTTATGACCAGGTCTTACACTTTTCTACTCTAGGTCCTTCCTACTATTCCATACTTTATAATCCCAGCTCTTTCTAGTCTTCAAGCTTTCTGGAAGCCTGACACATTTAGCCTAGGATTATCTATTTTTTTTATGAGGCATGGATGGGAGATTTAGTGGTTGTCTTATATGGCCACAATGATGATGACTTAAAATGTATTCAGAGATTTACACTCCCCACTACAAGCATGCACATGTATTTTGAAACATTTCTAAATTCAGAGATGTGTTTTTCTAAATTTTACTAGTTATTACATGAAAGAGGCATTTTCTGGTCAGATTGGAAAATACTGGATGGAAGAAAACAAAATCTTTTAGGGTTGATTTGCTTCCATAGGGATACTTCGAGAGCCAGGCATGGTGGTACGTGCCTTTAATTCTAGCACTCTAGAGGCAGAAATAGGCAGATCTCTGTGAGTTCAAGGCCAGCCTGGTCTTCATAGTGAGTTCCAGGCCAGCCAGGGATACAGGAGGACCCTGTTTAAAAAAAAGACAAACAAATAAATAAATACTAATGTGAATCCTGTGTTTCTAGTTGTAGAGGGAAATAAAATGTGTAGAATTTGGTGAGCATATTTGGCCTTAAAAATTAAAATGTATTTCATTGGACACCTTTCTACTGGGGTTGTCCAATATAGAACAAACTTTGGAAATGTTATTCTTTGGATTTTAGTTAGACATATCACATATACTGTTTGTTCTAAAACTATCTCTTCCAAATGATGAGACACTATCCCTAAGATTTTTTTTTCCTGTGTCAGAGAAATCGTAGGCTGTTTAAGTCTGACCACACACAGGAGATGCACACTTCATGTAATCATTTCAGCTAACCTGTTTTAATCCTGCAGTGTTCCTAGTGCAGAGGTTTTAAAAGTTAACTATAACAATAATAACTAGTTTTTACTGAGTGTGCACCATGGACCATACATTGTGCTAACAGCTCTGCATGTAACCCCCAAACCCCCAACAATTGTCACCACAGTCTTACAAAACAGGTATTATTAGTATTTCCATTTTACACATAAACTCAAAAGAGAGGTTAAGTCTAAGAAGGTCCCACGTTGAGGAGATGTGCAAGGAATAAGCAGGATTGGAGTGAGGGCCACTGCTTTGGTTTAACTTAACTATGACCTGCACTGCCTTTCCACTCTTGGTCCTGTTTTAAAGGAGCATCCTACAGAAGCAGTGGCTCCTGGTCCAGCCTTCGGTGGTTGGCATGTCACCCGGCATTTGGTGATGAAGCTGTGAACTCTTTACAGAAGCAGGAACTGGAGAAACAGTTGTACAGGTGATTCATCTATGAACAATTTATGGTCTCTAAAGGATATGTGGATGACCCTATGACCATGAATAATGTGTGGATGGAGACAGACTGTGAACTACCACAATGACACAGGTGCAATAATAGACAGCAATACCAAGGAAGTGAAACGGGTAGACATTATTGAAATATTCAAACTTTCATTCAGCCAGTCCTAACATTTCAACTCATAGTTGAGAAATGAGGTGCCAACTGGAGAAAGGTCTGTGCCCTATCAGGGAATCCCGGGGTCTCATGGAAGCCAAAGATCTGCAAATGAACAAGGATGGGTAAAAGCAAAAAATATTGCCTTTGGTGATTTTTTGCCAAACAGTGTACAGTAGAGAAGCTTTATATCAGAAAATAATATTAGACAAATATGGAAGGAAAGGAAATCACAGACTTTTGACCTTTCAAGTAGAAGAAAGGTAAATGAAAAGGTTTTATACATTGTTGAAGCCAAATTATACAATTAATGCTCTTTGGACAATTAGGTTAAAACACAGGTATCTGAGTCTAGAAAGCTGCTCAGAGGTTACGAGCACTGGCTGTTCTTGCAGAGGGCCTGGGTTTGGTTCCCAGGCCTCACATGGCAGCTAACAACTGTCTATAGTTCCAGTTTCTGGTAATCTAATGCCCTCTTCTGGACTTTGCAGGCATTGAACAACATGGGTGCATTTATATGCAGGCAAAACACTCATACACATATAATACAAAATAAATAACTAAAACAACAACAAAACATAGCTATCTCCCTAGCAACCCTAGCCTCCAGCTCTCAGTTCGCATTGCCAGTTCTTCCTTCCCTGTGATCTATGGAGATGGGGTCTCATCTAATGTGTGATTTGACTTTGGGGGTAACATTTGTTTTTCAGTTTTAGGGATGTGCTCTTGCATCAGCTGCTTCTGAGTACGGAAGCTCCCTGGCTAATCTTGTTTTTGGAGCTTTCAGTTTTATGGGGAAAAAATTCAGGCTCTATTTTAGTCTAAAATATCAAATATTTATGAGCCAGACCAAAAGAAAAATGCAACAACAAAGTAAGCTTAAGATCCAGACCTCTGATTATCAGAACTGTTTGGATCTGGACAGAATGGAATAAGCTCAGGACATTGGCTTCCTCTTATCTCAGAAAAGGACCCTACAAATGCAGACCCTCTTTATAAGGAAGTCTTTGTCAGGAGATGTGTGCACTCCTAGCATAATGAAAACACAATTCATTTCTCCCTTTTCTCCATAACATGCCCCAAAGCTTACTATACAAATAGAAAAGGCATATATAACCAAATTGCTGACAGATAGATGGCCCTGTGATTCCAAGAATGAGTGAATTCCAAATATCAACAGTAGGTCCAAAACATCGATCTTTCTCATCACCTAAAGCACTCTACTTAATTTTATTTGTAGCATATACAAAATTAATTACTTGACTGGGGCAATAAAAGACTCCTGCAGAACCTAGGAACACCCCAAATTGTGCAAGTTCCCTTTAATTTTTGTTTGTTTGGTCTTTTTGAGACAGGGCCTCCTATTAGCCCCAGCTGGCCTGGAACTCACCCTGTAGACCAGGCTGGCCTTGAACTCAGAGATCTGTCTGCCTCTGCCTTCAGAGTGCTGGGATTAAAGGCATACACCACCATGCCAGGCCCCCCTTTAAGTATTTTAAGTGTGGTGATTTAGTGATCCCTGAGGACTGCCCCATGAGGACTGTTCACTCATGCTTGTTGGGCTCCCTTGGAAGCAGACTTCAACAGAGATAAATATGCTGGATACCTACAACAGGGAAGAAGGAGAAGATATGATTATGCCCATTTTATGAAACAACTGAAGCATAGGGATGTTAGAGAAGTTGAGCAATGCCGCGGAGGTCAGAAGAGAGTGTCAGATTCCCCTGGAACTGGAGTTCTCCTGGAATTGGAGTTTCAGACGGTTCTTGGCCAAACTTGCATGCAGACAGTACATTCATACACATACAGAAATAAATAAAATTAATAAAAAAGATTTATAAAAAAATAGCCCTCCAATAGTCCCCAGGTTCCCTGTGCTCTAACACTTTAAAGGAAATGAAGCTATGACTGTCTCTGTATATGGCACACACGGACACCATCTCTCTTCTAAACTTGAAGGACAGCTGCATCATTCTGATGCTTTTCTCTTGCAAATTGTTGCCTCTTGTGTGGGTGATGGCAGATATACAAATGTTCACTCGTGATGCCTGCCAGGCCATCCTTGGGATCAAATTTCAGACATCACTTTTATTTGTGACATCTACAACTGTTTGTTTATAGGATAAAGCCATTTCTCTATTATATTGATCTCACCTGAGTGAGTATTCCAGGTCAGATATGCCCAATCTTTCTTTGAATAACTGAGGTATTATCTAACTTAGTATGTTTAAATGCTCCAAAACTTCATTACTTTTCCAGAATGTAAGCTCCTAAAATAACATATTTACATATGTTATATAATCATTGCAAAAATATGAGAAGATATCAAAAGTCTTTAAAATATCTCAAATTTAATATTTCTAGAACAGAATTCTTTTTTTTTTCTTCCTTCAGAAAATTGTTCCTCTAAGAGTTTTCTCTGGTAAATTACTCCAAAATCTATCCAAGCTGGTCAAGAAACAAACCATTGTCCCAGAATCTTTGGGTTTCCAACCTATACATCCAATCCATTTGCAACTTGTTAAATTCTCTCCTTGTCTAGACCACTGCAAATGCCTCCTAACAGCACCCCACACCAGTCTTTTCTTCCAGTAGCTCATTTCCACAAAAATATGATATGACATTTAAAAAGTCTGTTACACCGTATCCTTTCTCCTGAAGACCACCGAACTGCTTCCATTCGTACATAAACGCTAACTCCTGAGCAGCCCTGTCTGCTCTGCACTGTGCCTTCTGTACTGCGTGAACCTGGGATCATTGCACTGGCCTGGGGTAGGCATATTCTTCTTAGCACACTTCATCCTTGCCCACGTTTTGTTTTGTTTGTTTTGGTTTGTTTGGTCTTTTCGAGACAGGGTCTCCCTGTAGCCCCAGCTGTCCTGGAACTCACTATGTAGACCAGGCTGGCCTTGAACTCACAATGATCTGCCTGCCTCTGCCTCCCAAGCGCTAGGATTAAAGGCATGCGGCACCACGCCCAGCTGACATTTTGGTTTCATGTAAATAATGTTCTCTCAAAAATGGCTTTCCTGACTCAATCTAAAGTAGCTTGCCATGTCTTTTCCTTCTCCCTTATTCTGCTTTGTTTTCTACTTGGTATTTGGCACCCACTGAGATTATCCTGTGCATTTCTGCCTGCCTTATGAAAAATAGTCCATAAGAGTAAGGATTTTCTATATTGCTGACTGCCATAGCCCCTCGTGTCAATAAATTATTTGGGGGCACTAACTGCCCTTGACTATTTCCTCTTTAAAAATTATAAATGTGAGCCCATTACATTTGGCCTACCTTTTAGAAAACTTTTCATTGTGAAATACTTTTAGAGTTACAAAAATAATATCTAACATTCAAACATAAACTTTCACCCAGCTTCCTGAAATGTTGATGACATAAGCAATTTTTGAAGCCAGAAAACCAATATCGATTCAATACTTTGTTATTAAGTAGTCTATAGATCATATCCAAATTTTTCCCATCATTCCACTATATTTAAAAATTTTTTCAAGAACATAAAGATTCTGCATTTAATTTGTTGTGTTTTCTTAATCTTCTCAAATCTGGTAAAGTGACTTAATCTTTTATTCTTTCATGATCTTGAATTTTCTACAATTAGAATTCTTACAATTTTGATTACTCTGACATTTTGTTATGAATAGAGTAAAATCACAAAACTTTTATTAAGAATAGTATTGGAGGCCGGGCGTGGTGGCACACACCTTTAATCCCAGCACTTGGGAGGCAGAGGCAGGCAGATCTCTGTGAGTTTAAGGCCAGCCTGGTCTACATATTGAGGTTCAGGCCAGCTGGTACTAAAGGGAAACCCTGTCTCAAAAGGAATAGCATTGGATGCCAGGCATAGTGGTGCACAACTTTAATCCCAGCACTCAGGAGGGAGAGGCAGGTGGATCTCTAAGTTCAAGGCCAGCCTGGTCTACATAGTGAGTTCTAGATCAGCTGAAGTTACAAGGAGACTCTGTCTCAAAAAGACCCCCCAAAAATAGCATTGGTGTGATACTGCCTGGCCCAAATTTCACATTGAGAAAAAGGTAAACTTTTCACTGTAATCACTTCTAGATACTAAATAGTATATGTTATAATTTTTAAATGTCATTTTAATATACTTAAAGGCACACACAACTGAATATATGTTGTATTAGTCACTTTTCTGTTGCTGTGATAAAGCACCATGACCAAGGAACTTATAAAAGGAAGAGTTTATTTGAGCTTACGATTGATGGTTCCAGGGAATTAGAGTCCATTGTGGTGGGAGGCATGGCGGCTGGATCTGGAGCAGGAAGCCGAGGGTCACATCTCGCAAAGAGCACAGGAAGCAGAAAGAGAGCAACTGTAGACCACGAGGCTTGTTAAAACTCATTATGCCTGCCCCCAACAACACACTTCCTCCAGCATGGCCACACCTTCTAAGACCTCTAAAAACAGTGCCACCAATTAGAGACAAATGTCTGAATACTTACAGCCTATGGGGGACACTCATTCAAACCACCACATATATATATACCTAACTCCCTTATTCTTTTTTTAATTTATTATTTTTTATGTGTGTGAGTGTACTGTCTGCATGGAGGTAGGTGCAACCGTGTTGTGCAATGCTGCAGAGGTCAGAAGAGGGTATTGGATTCCCCTGGAACTGGAGTTAAAGACAGTGCCATGTGGTTGCTGGGAATTGAACCCGGGTCCTCTACAAGAGCAGTTGGTGCTCTTAACCAATGAGCCATCTCTCCAGCCCTATCTCATTCTTTTTCTGTAAGGAAATTCATTGCCAGAAAGCTCTGGATTTTATTATTTATTCTCTCTATCTTTTTCCTTCAAGTTCCTGAGACAAGATTTGAATTTTACATTATAGTCACCTGTATTTACACATTCACAAACATTTATATACACCAATGCTGCAAATCCCAAACACACTGACTTAAGACAACAAATATCTAATTACTTCACAAACCTTGAAAGTTGATAGGAATGGATTGAACAGTAGTTTTAATGGTCACAACTGGGTTCCTTCACATGTCTGAGAATGGTTGGTTGATCTAGGGTGATCTTGGATGGGATTAAGGGAATGATGGTGCCATATGCCTTTCGTTCTTTGTGGCTAATCCAAACATGTTCTCAAGAAAATGTCAGATGGAAGTATGAAAAGGTTTTTGAATGTCAGGCTCAATTCACTCCCCCATATCCTATTGAGCAAGGTAAATCACAAGGTCAAGCCAAGTTCAATGGGTAGGGAAATGATGCCACATCTTTAGTGAGAATGGAAAGTCACATGGTGAGAGGTGTGGATAAAGAGAGGGATGAAGAATTGGGGCCATTTATGTGCACAGTCATCCTAGTCTGTTGTTTCCTTTCTTTTTAACAGTTTTAGTAAGGTATAATTAAAAAACCACACAATTCACTCATTTAAAGTGTGTAGTTCATTGGTTCTAACTACATTTACAAAGTTTTACAACAGATTCCATGGTCAGTTTTAGAATATTATCACCCTATAAAGAAGCCCTGCTACTACTACTAATCACTCTCATTTCCCTTCCAAGCCTAACATATCTCTTGGGGTTTAAGTTCCAATACACATGAATTTTGGAGGGACACATGCATTCATTATTTCTTCATTGAATAATTTATGTCACTCTTCCTCGTCCTTTTACTTTGAATGCAGTGTTATTTTGATATAGCAATGTATGGTACTATTGAGGGTATTTTAGAAAAATTATTTTTCAAGTATTGAATGTAATGCAAATTAATTACTTGCATCTTCATCTTATAATTATTTCATCAGATGAGTATTCTTTGAAACTATTTCTAGAGCAACAGGGTCTTCTGATTTATTTGAGTTATATTTGATAGAAAAGATATTGCAGTCACTTGCAATTTCATAAAGATAATTTTTCTATGGCTTCTCACTTTGGGATTCTGTTAGATTGCGTTAAGAAGGCAGGAAGAATTTTATATTTCAGGTTCACATACTTTTAGTGGTTTTAATGTTATCAGAAGTTCCCAAGTACCCTTGTCTAAGTTTTATTATAGAGAGACACTCTTTCATACCTGAACTCTTTTTTTTAAAGATGGTTCTTTTTTAATTATTTATTTATTTATTATTTTTTATGTGTATGAATGTACTATATGCATGTAGGTTGGTGCACCTGCGTCAGGCAATGCCTCAGAAGAGGGTGTTGGATTCCCCTGGAACTGGAGTTAAAGATGGTTCTTAGCTGCCGGGAATTGAACCTGGGTCCTCTGCAAGAGCAGTTGGTGCTTTTAACTGCTGAGCCATCTCTCCAGCCCCCCATACCTGAACTCTTAATTAAGCTCGATTTGATTATTAACTCACAAAATAACCTCAGTAAAAGTTAATTTACTTCCTTTTTGTTTTATTTTATTTTGCTTTGACTTTTGAGACAGACTCTCACTTGTAGAGCAGGCTGACAAGATCCTTCTGGTGCAGCCTCCCAAATACTGGGGTTACAGGGGTGCACCTCCTTGCCCAGTTCACTTTTTAACCCACATGGTGGCTAACAACCTCCCATAACTCCAGTTCCAGGCATATAGCATAGGTAACTGAAGTCAACAATCACATGTATGTGCACACACATATATGAATAGGATGGTTTATGTGACAAATCTGATGTATGTGTGTGCACACACATGTGATTGTTGACTTCAGTTAACTGCTATATACATAGTTTTTGGATTTGTTTTTTAAATATTTTATTTATTATTTTTATTTTATTTTATTTGTATGAGTCTATTACATGCATGTATGTAAGTGCATCCATGTTGTGTAATACCTGCAAAGGTCAGAAGAGGGTATCAGATTCCCCTGGAACTGGAGTTACGGGAGGTTGTTAGCTCCCATGTGGGAGATAGGAATTGAACTTGGGTCCTCTGCAAGATCATCCAGATCCTTGGTGTCTTTGGTTAGGTTTGTTCCTAGGTATTTTATTGTTTTTGAGGCTATTGTGAGTGGGAAGGTCTCCTCGTAGTCCTTCTTCAGTTGCTTGTTGTTGGTGTAAAGAAAGGCTATTGATTTCTCTAGATTTATTTTTTTAATTTTTTTTAATTAATTTTATTTATTTCCGTATGTGTATGAATGTACTGTCTGCATGCAAGTTTGTGCCCCCGTGTCGTGCAATGCTGTGGAGGTCAGAAGAGGGTGTCGGATTCCCCTGGAACTGGAGTTCTCCTGGAATTGGAGTTTCAGATGGTTCTCAGCCGCCATGTGGGTGCTGGGGATCGAACCCGGGTCCTCTGTAAGAGCGGTCGGCGCTCTTAACCTCTAGGTCATCTCGCAAGCCCTCTAGATTTATTTTGTGTCCTGCCACTTTACTGAAGCTCTTAATTGTTTCTAGGAGTTTTCTGGTGGAGTTCTTAGCATCCCTTAGGG